>JAZDUH010000069.1:147500-260000 GCA_036419115.1 Scarus forsteni
TTCCATGTCCACAGGTGTTCCATGTCCACAGGTGTTCCAGTCTCTTCCATGTCCACAGGTGTTCCAGTCTCTTCTATATCCACAGGTGTTCCAGTCTCTTCCATGTCCACAGGTGTTCCAGTCTCTTCCATGTCCACAGGTGTTCCAGTCTCTTCCATGTCCACAGGTGTTTCAGTCTCTTCTATATCCACAGGTGTTCCAGTCTCTTCCATGTCCACAGGTGTTCCAGTCTCCTCTATATCCACAGGTTTTCCAGTCTCTTCCATGTCCACAGGTGTTCCAGTCTCTTCTATATCCACAGGTGTTCCAGTCTCTTCTATATCCACAGGTTTTCCAGTCTCTTCCATGTCCACAGGTGTTCCAGTCTCTTCTATATCCACAGGTGTTCCAGTCTCTTCCATGTCCACAGGTGTTCCAGTCTCTTCCATGTCCACAGGTGTTCCAGTCTCTTCCATGTCCACAGGTGTTCCAGTCTCTTCCATGTCCACAGGTGTTCCAGTCTCTTCTGTATCCACAGGTTTTCCAGTCTCTTCCATGTCCACAGGTGTTCCAGTCTCTTCCATGTCCACAGGTGTTCCAGTCTCTTCTGTATCCACAGGTTTTCCAGTCTCTTCCATGTCCACAGGTGTTCCAGTCTCTTCCATGTCCACAGGTGTTCCAGTCTCTTCCATGTCCACAGGTGTTCCAGTCTCTTCTGTATCCACAGGTTTTCCAGTCTCTTCCATGTCCACAGGTGTTCCAGTCTCTTCCATGTCCACAGGTGTTCCAGTCTCTTCTGTATCCACAGGTTTTCCAGTCTCTTCCATGTCCACAGGTGTTCCAGTCTCTTCTATATCCACAGGTGTTCCAGTCTCTTCCATGTCCACAGGTGTTCCAGTCTCTTCTGTATCCACAGGTTTTCCAGTCTCTTCCATGTCCACAGGTGTTCCAGTCTCTTCTATATCCACAGGTGTTCCAGTCTCTTCCATGTCCACAGGTGTTCCAGTCTCTTCCATGTCCACAGGTGTTCCAGTCTCTTCTGTATCCACAGGTTTTCCAGTCTCTTCCATGTCCACAGGTGTTCCAGTCTCTTCTATATCCACAGGTGTTCCAGTCTCTTCCATGTCCACAGGTGTTCCAGTCTCTTCCATGTCCACAGGTGTTCCAGTCTCTTCCATGTCCACAGGTGTTCCAGTCTCTTCCATGTCCACAGGTGTTCCAGTCTCTTCCATGTCCACAGGTGTTCCAGTCTCTTCCATGTCCACAGGTGTTCCAGTCTCTTCCATGTCCACAGGTGTTCCAGTCTCTTCCATGTCCACAGGTGTTCCAGTCTCTTCCATGTCCACAGGTGTTCCAGTCTCTTCCATGTCCACAGGTGTTCCAGTCTCTTCTGTATCCACAGGTTTTCCAGTCTCTTCCATGTCCACAGGTGTTCCAGTCTCTTCTATATCCACAGGTGTTCCAGTCTCTTCCATGTCCACAGGTGTTCCAGTCTCTTCCATGTCCACAGGTGTTCCAGTCTCTTCCATGTCCACAGGTGTTCCAGTCTCTTCCATGTCCACAGGTGTTCCAGTCTCTTCCATGTCCACAGGTGTTCCAGTCTCTTCTATATCCACAGGTTTTCCAGTCTCTTCTATATCCACAGGTGTTCCAGTCTCTTCCATGTCCACAGGTGTTCCAGTCTCTTCTATATCCACAGGTGTTCCAGTCTCTTCCATGTCCACAGGTGTTCCAGTCTCTTCCATGTCCACAGGTGTTCCAGTCTCTTCCATGTCCACAGGTGTATAAAATCATCACCTAGGCATGCAGACTGCTTTAACAAACATTAGTGAAAGAATGGGTCGCTCTCAGGAGCTCAGTGAATTCCAGCGTGGAACTGTGATAGGATGCCACCTGAGCAACAAATCCAGTGGTGACATTTCCTCACTCCTAAATATTCCACAGTCAACTGTCAGCTGGATTATAAGAACGTGGAAGTGTTTGGGAACCACAGCAACTCAGCCACCAAGTGGTAGGCCACGTAAACTCTCTCTTCCAACATGACTGTGCACCAGAGCACAGAGCAGGTCCATAAAGACATGGAGGACAGAGTCTGGCCTGCACAGAGTCCTGACCTAAACCCCATAGAACACCTTTGGGATGAATTAGAGCAGAGACTGAGAGCCAGGCCTTCTGGTCCAACATCAGTGTGTGAGCTCACAAATGCTCTTCTGGAAGAATGGTCAAAAATTCCCATAAACACTCCTAAACCTTGTGGACAGCCTTCCCAGAAGAGTTGAAGCTGTTATAGCTGCAAAGGGTGGACCCACGTCAGATTGAACCGTATGGATTAGGAATGGGATGGAGCTTAAGTTTGTATGTGAGTCAAGGCAGGTGAGTGAATACTTTTGGCAGTTCAGAGTACGTACAGTCCTGCTCAGTATTATTGGCACCCCTTCATTATTTTCATTGTTTTAACAATATCTTCAGAAATAAATTGAAATGTCCAAAATTTATGTCATCAGGATCTTTTAATTGAAAATATAATACTTTAACAAAAAAAAAAATTTTTATAAGTTACATATTATAATTTCAGAGACAGAACTGAAAAAAAAGCGTGTGCAGCAGTAATAGCACCCCTCTTCAGTATTTTGTTGCACACCCTTTGGCACTGATGACAGCCTCCAAATGTTTCTTGTAACCATCTATAAGCTTCTTGCTCTTCTCAGCTGGTATTTTCTCCCACTCTTCCTATGCAAACTGTTCAAGCTCTTGAACATTTGCAGGTTTCTTTTCCTCAATGGCAGATTTCAGCCATACCAAAGGTTTTCAATCAGATTGAGATCAGGACTCACTGCTGGCCATTTTAAAACAGGCCATTTTTTCCTTTTCAACCATTCCTGCGTGCTTTTGGATGTGTGCTTTGGGTCTTTGTCTTGCTGGAGGGCCCACGATCTTCGACTCAAACCAAGTGTTCTTACACTGGGTAGGACATTTGGCTCTAAAATTTCTTGATAATTCTCTGATTTCATGATTCCTGTGATAGGGTCAAGGCCTCCAGTACCTGATGCAGCAAAGCAGCCCCAAACCATTATGGAACCTCCACCATGCTTAATTGTTGGTAGGGTGTTACTTTTCCTTTTGGGCTTCAAGTGGTTGCAATTAAAACTGCCTAATCTAAATATGACTGCATGATCATAGTAGCTAATGAAGTATAATTTACAAACCTTAATATGTGAACATTACTTCTGCCAAGTTTGAGTCTGATAAAGTGATGCAGAGCAAAGTTAGAGAGGTTTGTAAAGAAACTGTACTGTCACATTGTGTACTTAAACTTCATGGGTGCCAATAATGATGAGCAGGACTGTATATATATATATATATATATATATATATATATATATGTATATATATATACACATATATATATATATATATATATATATATATATATATATATATATATATATATATATATATATATATATATATATATATATATATATATATATATATATATATATATATATATATATATATATATATATATATATATATATATATGTATATATGTATATATATATATGTAAACACAGCCACATCCACACACATGCTGAACACACCCAGTTTAATTATTTAGTCTTTTAAAATCATTCTACAATTCAACAGCAATGTCTGATTTTCATGAGTTAATTTTCAGTAAATGTTTTTTTATTCTTACTTTGGTCAGTTTAAAGTTATTTCTGAGACCACTGTGGATTTTATGTCTTTAACAGAAGTGTACCAGCAGTTCTGCACATGTCTGTTTATACACAAAGAGAGAGAGGGAGGGAAAGATGTGAACTTATGAAACAGCACATTGATCTGTCATTGGCTGGTGACGTTAAGACCAGATGTTTACTTTTCATATATTAACTTTAATGTTTAATTTCAATTTTAAGTTTGAGACTTGTCTAACAGCCAAAGTTGATCTTGTTCTGGTCTCCAGATCTGATGGGTCTGACTGAAGAGTGCAGACGGGCCTGTAAATCAGTGTTCCTCTGAGAGTCCTTCAGGTTTTATCTGTCGGTCTGAGATCATCTCTGGCTCTGGACTCTGTCTGCTCAAACACTGTCTCTCTGTCTGATGGTCCTGAGGCCAACAGAAGGCCCTCCAAATGTTCAGAGCACAGGTTTCATGATCTATGTTTTAACGTGAGGGTCTGGTTCTTGGCACAGTCGGAGGTCTCAGGTTTAGTCGGTGCTCTCACACCTATTGTCGGATCCTCCCACGTGTTTCACATGAAATAAAAACTCCACTTTACGACCCTCGCGATAATCCAGGCTAACAGAGCTCACTCTCTGCTCACATGAATACTCATCCCTCTGAACACCTCAGCTGTGATCTTTCATTAGGACTAGGGCTAAACAATTAATCACAAATTAGATTAAATCTCAATATGGTTTGTTGCAATTTTCAAATCACAGAAGGTTCAATATTTTAACCCAAAATGTGTTGAACATTTTTGCATTGTGATGTAGTTTTCTGAAATTTCATGCCTATTTTTTTTTTTTTTTCACCTCTATTCATGCACTTTTTTTCCACTTTTGGACCATTTTTACCTTTTTTACCTTTACTTTACTTTATGCCTATTTTGCACCCATTCATCTTTTTTTGGCCACTGTCAGAACATTTTTGGGATTTTTACATGGTTTTTGGATTTAACTTCAAATTTAATTCCCAATTTTGCTGCCATAATCAATTTTCCTAAGCCACTTTTGGATTTTTTTTGCCAATTTTTCCCCATTTTTTTGCAATTTCATACCTATTTTGCACCTATTTATGAGCCTTTTCCCGATTTCATACCATTTTTACCCAGTTTACCCAATTTCATACCTATTTTGCTTCTGTTCTTCACAGAACAGAACAGTCGGGATGAACGCTCAACACTCCAGGACCATCTGTGATTGTGACAATAAACTTCCTTTTTCAAACTACTTTATTTTGTTAAAATAACTCCTGTCTGGTTTCAGATGCTCTGACTCCAGAACAAACAACAGTTATGACCAAAAGCATCAAACATTACATTGTAAAATGAAGAAAAGAAGATCGGGGTAAACCTGAGCAGCACCTGGAGAACACTGTGTCATATGTCCATGATTAGGGCTGGTTTAAAAAATCTATCTAATCATTTTAGATGATTTTCCTTTAAATGGTTCATAATCGATCCATAAAATCCAAAGATGGATCTTTTAACTAAGTAGTTTTTCTTCATTTGCCGTGCAGAGAAGCAGCCTGTGGTATGACCCTGCTAGCCTCGCGTGATCAGCGTTTAGCGTTGCTTTATACTGAACAAGATCTCTGAGATGTTACTGCAAACAAACATGGAGGAAGAGAGAGGCACTACAGGGCCACCACCGGAGAGTTTAAAAGCTGATGTTTCAGATTTAACAAGCACCAAGGAAAAGACCAGATGGACAAAAAACAAGTAACATGCAGAATATGGATAAATGTAATTATGTGATTAATGTAACTGCTTTGGTTCAGCTCTTAAAGCTAGGGTCTGTAATTTTGGAAAACTAGCATGAATTTGAATGTAGCATCTCCTCAGTGCTCCGTGTAGTCCCTCCCACCTCCTCCTCCAGAAGAAGACTGATTCACCTCCAAACCCTCAGCACATCGTTTCTGTTTTACTCTACACCAAGTCATGTCTCAGTCAGAGTAAGAAAACACCAAAACATTATCATAGTAAAGTTAAAAACAAACATGTAAAGTTAGTTAGTGCTCACAGCCGATGTTGATCGGGGTATAGGTAGTTCCTCTGACATTCTCCACATAGCTGTCAAGTCTCCTGTTTTGGCCGTTAAACTACCGTATTTTACGTATTTTATCCTCTTTCCTGACGTCCTCCTGTATCAGTATTCTCCTGTAAATCTCCCGTGTGATGATATAATAATAAAAACATTCCTCTGCCTCTCCAAACTGAACTCTGTCTCTAGCCTGAAGGGGGCGGTAATGCTCCAAAATGATGTAAAACCAAAGAAGAAGAAAAAGCCTGGTGAGAACGTCCACCTGCAGTAGCCTGGGTGGCAGCTGTGGTGAGATTAGAGCAGCAGAACAAACTTAGAAAAACAAAGAGTTTATTTTAGATTTCTGTACACCTGTCTTAAAATGTGAGGGATACTGGAGCTTGGTTGGGGTTGTGGGACGGCTCACAGCGGGCTTCACTTATTTTCAAAGACAAAACTTGAAATGTAAGCATTCTCCAGTGTAGCTGGATCCCTCTCTGCTCGGCTACACTGAATCAGAGTCTGTGAAATGTATGAGCAGTGACAGATTTGATTGGTTTAAAATGTGTGCCACAAAGATGTGATTGGTTGGTGTTTTTCCTGTTTTACTCCTGCTTTAGATAGCAGATATTTTTTCACTCTGTTTTAAGAACACATTATGAACTGATCGCCATCATAAAAATAATTTTGACCAGTATTAAAAAACGGTGTCTAAATCAAATGACCAACCATAGCTTTAATGTAAAAACGTTTTTTAATAATGTACCAGGTCACTTTTTAAATGTACAGCATTATTTTAACAAAGATATCCCAGACTGAGTAAATATCAAACTGAATTGTGAATCAAATCAATTTCAGACCTTGTAGTATCGAATCAAATCCATCCAGAATATCTGAATCTATCCCCAGCCCTATCCACCATCTCTTCCTTCAGCCTCCTGGTAGAGCTCCAGTTTTATAAAAGCATTGTCCTGTCACTCCTGTTTTGTCTTTACTCACCGTGTTAGTCAACTACACAAAGTTTTAGATTGTAGCTTCATATGATTTCATCTCACAACAACTTCACTGTTCTCCTTTCATTTCATTTATGGAACAGTTTAAGAGAGGAAATAAAGAAATGTTAAAAAGTTTAAAAAATGGACAAAAGGATGATTTTTGGAAGATACCATAAAGAAGAGAGTTCAGTAGTCTGATAATATTATATGGTTATTATTAAAAATAATGATGGTATGAGAATTCTGTACATCTGTGTTAGATTATAATTACTGTTGTGGATGGAAGTTTTCTGTATGAAGTAAGAGAGCATGGACACAGCTGTCTGAGTATATGTACAGTAAGTACATCACATCTGCATTTGTTCATAAATAACTGTTTGGTAAAGAGGTGGGAGTTAATAAGTTTTGACTTCATCCCACTCCTTTGAGAATATGTGATTAGATTATGTCTGTTACCTCGGCCAAGGAGGTTATGTTTTCAGGAGAGTTTGTCTGTCTGTGAACAAAATAACTCAAAAAGTTATGGATAGATTTGGATGAAATTTTCAGGAAATGTTCAGCATGGGAAAAGGAAGAACTGATTCGATTTTGGTGTTGATCTGGATCAGCGTCTGGCCGCCATGATGAAAAATGTGATTTCTGTGAATAACTACTGAACTAAAATAGATATCATTATGAATCCAGTTGCTAATGGTATGTTTTCATGGTCAAGGGATCTAAATATTTAGATGAAATAAAGGTAGGACTAATATTTATGGTCAAAATCACAATATGGCTGAGGACTGTGGGGCTGGCGGAGGTCTGCGCTCTCTGAGTGCTTTTCTAGTTATTGGAGACATTCATGATTTTTCTGGTCTGTGCCTGGTCTATGAGCCTATACTGTCTCCCTGTTTATTAAAATGAGCCTTTGCTGCCTGACTTGGCCACACAAACTTCACTGTGAGTGTGTCTGTGCAGAAGTCTTCAGCTGGATTACAGCATATCAGAGTCAGGAGGCTTTAACACTCACAGCCCACCGTTTGGTTGGAGTCCAGGCCCGACTGGAGCTTAGGCTGATGTACTGATTTACTGAGGTGTGTGTGTGTGGGACAAAGAGTCCTCAGTCTGTGAAGGCTGTGGCTGAGCCCCCCGAGCCCCCCAAACCTCCTCCCCTTTTCCTGTCTACGGTCCACACACAGAACAATAATCCACTGCAGCCACAGACCTGCACACACACACAGACACACACACACAGTCCTGCACACACACACACACACACACACACAGTCCTGCACACACACACATATATAACCCTGCACACACACACACACACACACACAGTCCTGCACACACACACACAGACACACACACACAGCCCCACACACACACACACACAGACACACACTGGGGTCAGAGAATGGCTCTAATGTGTTGGGCTGTTTGTTGTGACTGATTAAAACTTTATTAGAGTCTAAAGTTCCATTTCCTTTAATTAAGATGGTGAGCGTAAATCAGAGTGTGTGCTCCGTGGTTATTCTTTCTGAACCTAAAGTTCAGAAATGAGCGACACACACTGATGACAAAGGGGCTCGTTGTGTTTGTAACTCAGTTGGAAAACCCTGACCCCGTTTATGGGCTCATTAAAACCTAAAAATCTTCTCTTAGACTTAGACTCAGACTTTGACAGGTTGTTTTAGACCAGTGGTCTTAGACATTTTTTACCACAGCCTGACTGTGAGTAACACAGAGGCTCCCAAACTGTCCCAGCCTGTACCCCTGCAGTCTCTTGACCTCCAGTCATGTTCCTCGGCTCACACACTGACAGCAGCTACAAACAGAAATGTGTCTGTCAGCCTGCCCCCCCCCCCCCACACACACACACACTTTAACATGTTAACATACAAATAAAACCTCTTAAAGTTATTTTCACTTAATAGATTTATTCACCTGCAGAGTCAGTCAGGCTCCAGACTAACTTTCTGCATTGGTTACAACAGTGAACCTAGAAAACTTTTTAAGGTGCACCAGCACAAACATTAGGTACACCCTAACTTTTCATCGTGTCACCTTTAACATCAGAAGTCACCATTTTATCCCTCTCCTTAATTTTTATATATAAAGTAAATGAGTCAAGAATGGCTTGTCTTTATTTAAAGGATAAGTTTGGTTTCTACAGCTTTCACATTGTTTATAGAATGAAGTAGAACAATATACTCACCCAGAAGGCTTTCCTGATCCAAACAGTGCTTCAGGAGATATTTAGATCCAAAATCGAGCGGCAGACATCCGTATAATGTTAGCACACAGGGCATGTATAGCGCCGCTCCTAAAACTGCATTAATCGTCCAAAAACTCATTAGTTTCACCAATATTTCATCATGGTCCGCTCATGCTACTCCTCCATTACAGTCTGTGTCACTCCAGACATGTTTTTGTGACTGTGCTGACCTCTGAACTGAAGACTTTCTTTACGGCTGCCGCACATGCTCAGTACGCCTCATTGTTTCAGGGACGACAGCCGGCTACTCAACAACTTTCTTCTTCCAGTTTTGTGCAAAATGGACGAATATCTATGGGATGAAGATGTTGTGGAGGAGAACTTTGAATATGATGGGTGTCCTTACAGTTTGGAGCCAGAGTTTACAGATGAGGAGCTCATCGAAAGGAGGACGTGGAGGCAAAGAGAAGAACAGCTGGCCAGAGAGGAGTCTTCAGTTCAGAGGTCAGCACAGTCACAAAAACATGTCTGGAGCGACACAGACTGTAATGGAGGAGTAGCGTGAGCCGACCATGATGAAATATTGGTGAAACTAATGAGTTTTTGGATGATTAATGCAGTTTTAGGAGCGGTGCTATACATGCCCCGTGTGCTACCATTATACGGATGTCCGCCGCTCGATTTTGGATCTAAATATCTCCTGAAGCACTGTTTGGATCAGGAAAGCCTTCTGGGTGAGTATATTGTTCTGCTTATATGTATGATGAGATCTGCAGAGCATAACTCATCATAATGAGACATTCATGAGGACTCTGTTTTCATCAGAGTAACGAGGACATTTTTACCACTCTCACACTAAAATTAGCATGTCGACGTGAGGTGTGTTTAACCCGCTAATAATCAGCAACTGACTCTTTTCCCACTGCAGCACACTCAGTCTAATCGGCAGCTGTCGAGCTCTGTAGTTGTTCTTTTTCCTCTGCTGCATCAAGCTGATGTCTCACAGTGATGACATCATCAGCACAATGACACATGTCGATGTAAACAATGGAGAGGAGCATGGAGGCGATGGACATGGTTGTCTTTACTTTGTACTTCTGTCCCTCTTTAAAAATGTACAGACTGATGCTGATGATTCAGAGGTGGATGGAGTTAGCTGCTGAGACGTAAAGAGTCACATAAGTCACAGATGGAGATGGAGATGGACGCTGTGCGGCATGGCGCTTTTGCGTCCAGTGGAATTAAATGTGCCACCCCTCATCTGGTAACTTTGCACTGCAGCTGGATCATCCTGATTCAGTGTCTGTGACCGGGCAGAACCGTCTTACTAGTCTCAATCGGCCCAATCAGAGTCCTTTAAAGCAGGAAGAGGAGGGGCTAAGAGCAAGATGACAGCAGGGCGTGGCTGCTTGGACAGATATTAGCATAGATGCTAACAGCTTCAGTAGCAATTTATCAGATCACATTTATTTATTAGGAGAAAAACAGACATCAACACTACAAACTTGTCTGTAGTAAGAATATTTTATCTTCACATGTTTTAAAGATATTTTGCTTTAAGAAGTGGCTCCTGCCCACAACATTATCTGATTGGCGTGTAACTTAAATTGATGACAGATCGATCGTCTAATCACCTACTGGATATATTTGATTTATTATTTAATGATGATATATTATTTAAACCCTCTTTCAGGTAGGTTGAACCAAAAACTCCTGGTTTGAACTGTGCTTTAGTGTCATTTTTAGCCCTTAATAACTGCAGAGCTCAAAATACTTTGTGACAAATCCTGTCTTCCTGGAGATGAGACTACACCCCCCCCACCCCCAATCAAACTCATAGCAGTCTTTGAGAAACATCTGTCCTCATTGGTTACAAACTTTAAGTTAATATCAGGATGTACTTCTTCAGGGACTCCCTCCATGGGGAAGAACATGTTAATACACTTTTCAGGTGGATGGTACAACAGCCCCCAGTGTCCCCTAAATCTTTAGAGAGAGGAGATGAGAAAGTCAGACGTGCTCTGTCAGAGCTCTGCAGCATGTGTTTAGAAACATGTTTACACTGAACGATGCACAGAGACTGATGTTCATCATATAAGGATGTGGGGGATAAAATTATGATTGATCACTTTTGATAATTCTGCACATTTGTCCGTAAAGACTCAGGAAAAGAAGCAGGAAAGTCTTACAGCCTGATCCACTAAAGGTTTGCATGTGTAAAAACATGTGCAAACTTAATGGCACGTGCAAAGCTGATCTACTAACAGTGTGCACTGAGGATTGTGTCTGTCAATGAGCAGAAAAGCGCACACAGTTCCTTAAGCGTCAGCAGTGTGATTTATCAAGCCTGCATCTGATTGCACACATTAGAAAGGCAGGAGCAAAAAAGCAGAGTGATGCACAGAGGGCTGCACACTAAACAAAATATTTATATCACTGACTGAACGTTTGATTAATGACAGAAAGACTTGGTGGCTGTCTGTCATTATAATGGACAAAGAGGGACGATCCAGTGTACCATCATACTCATGCAGACACAGACGAACAGTAAACCCTCTCTGATTTGTGCTCTACATCATGGAGGTCATTCAACCTGTGTATAAAAGACCTACATAGCTGGCTATAAAAGAGCTCAGAGCTGACTGCATCACACTCTCCACACACTGACAGAGTACGCTGAGCCATCTTAGTATCTCGTTCCTCTCGATCTGGATCTGAAACATGTATTGGTCCTCTGAAGGCATTGAGACATGCAGTTACTATGCGCACTAATTTTCCAATGACCTCAACGAAATAATTTGAGATAAGTTGTTCCTTAAACAACATCCACTTCTTTAAACGCCCAGGACTCTACTATCCATCTTGTTTTGGTACAGCAACAATCACTATTGGCTGTTGAGGAATCCAATTGGGATTTACCAGTTGGTAAAAATGACGGCATTCTAGCATCATACCCCAACTTAGCAAGAAGATCTAAGGCATCCCTGAAACCGCGATCTACAATCATATTGTCATTTGCTTCTAACCAAGATTTCAACATTTCAATTTTTTCCATGATGAGCCGGGTTATTGTTGCATCATTTATGTTACCATGGTAGGGGCCAATAGTGTCTAAAACATATCCATCAGGCAGTACAACTGACATGAATTTTAGGTAATTTTGTTTTTTCTGTCCTCCGTAAGATGCCCTTTGAAACTGATGATCACTGCATTTGTTGAGGTAGATATATGTACCATCTAAGATAAGAGTGACCTGGTCACCATAAAAAGCTTTAGTAAAGACAGTGTTGTGAGTTATGGCATCGTGGCGTGAAATATGATTTGTGCCAAGGTATTTGGGAACAACTATTGTGTTCAAAATATCTGCAATTGTATGAAAATATCTTGACAGTGTAGCTTGGGAAAGATTAGTAAGCATGGTCATTTTGACACCCCTGCATGGAACAGTATCCTGATTCTTCCACAGTAACCCAACCTGTTAATTGAACAACTTTACCGGTCTCAGAATTTGATGACTTTTTGTAATACTGTATTGTAATACTTAGCTTTACATTTGATTTCAAAAGATGCACCAGACTTCAGTGAAGGTGATTTGACCCAATTAGATGATTTATTATTAGTGTTTGAGTAAGTTTTGGGGTAAAGTGTGCACCCTGGCTCACACCTATGGCAATGATCATAAAATAGGTCATAGTACAGGCCCTGGATGACTTTTGGATTTTCTAAAGGTATATTCTTGGGAGTCTCTGGGTGTACTACAAATACCACACAATAAACAAAAAATTGGGCTGTGGGCAAAATTACATGTATTGTGAAAGAGGTCCTTTGAGACACTTCAGGACTGGAGTTCACAGCGTGTTTAGGTATGTTGATAACAAATTAACAAAATGTGCAGAGATCATACAGAAAGTTAGCCATGACGTCTCCTCAGACGTGTTGGGTGCGTTCAGTTAATCATTAATCTTTTCTGGGTTGGTTTACCAAACTAAACTTTCAAGTGTCTGACGATCTTGTATTGCATTAAACTTGAACTATAATACTTATGCTGACATATTGCTGACAGATTTGATTTTGTATCAGAGCCAAGGAAAGTCCAAACCAGCCCACTGCCCAGAGCTAGGTCCTTCAAATGACTGATGTATTGAGCCTATTTATAGATAGCAGATATCAGGGGTGGTCCAGCTTCATCCATCACCCAGACAGCATCAATCACACAGCTGATGATCAAGACAGTGAGAGGATTAAAAAGATAAAATGATCTGGTGAATATCTGCAGAGGAGAGTCTGTGGTTTGATATGTAGCTCTGGAGCTAGCTCCTCAGGTCTCTAACATTAACACTGCCTCCCTGTGGAGGTCTGGCTCTGCTGCTGTTGGTCTGATAGTGTTAAAGAGCTTCTTGGATTATTTTTAAGGGCCCTAATTTCGTGGCGCAGGGTGGTGCAGGATGCGCAGAGCCTGGCGCAGTGTTAATTTCATTGGCGCACTGCTGTGCAAAGCCAATTTGGCAATTTGGTAGACCGGCTACACTGAGATTGGTGTGACGGTTCACCAGGGGGAGGTGTCGACAGATTCAGGTTGGCACAGTGACAATTTCGTGCCAAAAAACTGCATGGAAGGTACGCTGAAAGCGCGCCAGCTCCAACCTGGTCTATTTTCGGAGCAGGTAGAGTGCAGCTGGTGCAGCGGTATTTTGGTGACAGGCACACACGTCACCAAACCCTCAGAGGCAGGTTTCCAGAGTGTCAGGCACATTTCAGTGCAATAAACAATCACAGCAATCACTATTCATGTAACAGTCTGAACCAGCATATACATTTGTATCTATATTAACTGTCCAGTCACGTCTGATGGAATAAAGCCGTTTGTCATCATGGAAACTTAACCTGATGGCAGCTGGAGTGTGATGCCAGCTAACAAGTTCACATCTCACAAGCCACAAACAGCCTCATCATCTGATACAGAGTATGTATCTGGCTTCTCTCATTTCATCAAATTTAAAGTAAAGAGGGAGAAAAAAGGGAGAAAAAAAATAAATGTTAATCACTCTGTGTCTTAAGGATTTAACTGTGATTGCCCATATTTCTCTGTTTTAGTCTTTATTCTTAACCTGATCTAAAAAGATGGAGTTCATTACTGAGGAGGATGAGGAGGAGATACCAGGAGAGGATATACCACCAAAGGCTCTGCTATTTGGAGATGACAGACCAGGAGTGCAGGTGGATCACAACATGATGAATGGATCAGCCTGCTGCTGTGTTTATATGTAGATGTCACTTAATTTTGTTCTTAATTTTGTTCTCCTATTCATTACAGGTTACATCTGTCCCAGGAGCTGGTCCACACGGTGATGCACTGACACCGTGTGCATCACACCAGTTGGACCATTCAGTCGCTGCTTCTCTTCTGCAGCACATTTAAAGGTAAGGAGAGGCGTTCATGTGATTGGTGAAGACAACACTCGGCTGTGTTAAACCCACATCCCTCTGGAACTTGCATGGAGGGGCAGGGATGGAGGCGTGGATGTGCCTCTCTGCGCACTGCAGGAAACTTGCAAAGTGTGCTGGACACACCCTGTTGGCGTGGCGCAGAGGCAGCGCAGGTCAGGTGCCTGGTCTACGAAATTAGAGCCCCAAGAGTTGTGACATACATATTTTATATTTGGACCCTGCTTCAAGAGCACTTTGAGGTTGGACAAAGATCTGCCTACGTTAGCCTTCAATAAGCCTGAGTGAACCTGGATCCTAAAGACTGTCATCAGAGCAGTTTGACAGAAGAGTCATCTTGAACCTGTGAGGGTCAAAGAGAGCAAAACGAGGAGTGAAGGTCATGAAGACCTGAAGTAGAGAAGTGAAGCTTTAGGTGATGAAGTGTACCTGCTGATGTGCTGAAGCATCCCACCTGTCAACCTCTAATGCTCTTTAATAAAGAAAAAAGATCTATTTTTTCTGTTTCATTTGGTCTTGTTAATCGTTTTGTCCTCTCTTTAGCACAGATGGTGCATTTATCATTTCCACCTCCAGAGACAGAGACACTCACATCACTCTGAGCTGATCAGTCTGACTTTTGTTTTTCCTCTCGTGCTGTCAAAGTGTCTTTTTGCTTTCTAATAAAAACAGAGCTCTGACAGACGATGTGACACACCAGAGGAAACACGCTCTCCTGGTTGTGTTGTGCAGTGACTCTGGTCAAACATGAAGTTTGTGGTCTTGGATGCTCTCCGTCGTGTTTGTCTTCGTGGTCTGATGGGAAACACAGGCCTGTGTTTGTTCTGACTGTAATGATTTCAGCAGCCTGACACTGAACTCCAGCTCTCTTCAGCACAAACCAGACTGTTATGGACATCTCCCTCCCTCATAAAACTTGAGAAGTGTTTCACGTTTAAAGGCTAATTACACACTAAAACAAGCCAAGACTGCGTGAGCTGCAAAAGCCTCAGCGTGTTTGCTGATACTGACACATCAGAGAGACTAAAGGCTCATCATTTACCAAACACCAGTCTGACTGCTGCAGGACATGTGTGTAAACCAGGAGGCTGTTTGAGAATCTTTAATAGTCTGTTTCTGTGAGCTTTAAGGGGTTCAGTCTGAATCTGAGGCTGCAGGTCCAGGAGCAAAAGGAGCAAAGACAACTGGCCAAAGTTTCAGGACTGAATATGTCCCTAAACTTTATTTTTGTTCCTTTAGTAAAATTATTGTTTCAAGTTTGAAGTTTTATATCATTCGAGAAGAAGGACGTTATTAATTTAACCAGAGCCTCTGATCCCTGCTTCAGTTTATTTACATGAACTGCAGTTATTCTGATAAATGAGCCATAATAGCTCAGCTGGTTTAAATGATAAGATTTCATTCAGTGTCTATAATCAGGCAGGCTGTAAGACTTCTACTGCTGAAATATGTGATCATGTCGTTGTTTAGTTAATTTGTATTTATTGATAATGTCAGGGTGAATGTTTTTAAGAGACTGATACATTTGTCAGTAACACCAGAATTCATTTGTTAGTCTATTGGCCCTTTTCCATTAACCCCCCTTCTCTACTCGACTCTACCCGGCTCTACTCGCCTTGTGCTGCTTTTCCATTAGCCCCAGTCGCCTGCCCAACAGGGTGCAATGTCGCTGTAAACGGCTGAGCGGCACTGCGGTGACGTCATTTTGAGTGCGACACAACAATCTGTGTCTTTTTGTCACAAACTGAGTAAAAAAGGAAAGCAGAAGAAGGCTGCAGGTGGTAAGAAGAAATACCCCTTGAGAAGCACAGGAGAGTTTTGGAAGCTATACAACAGAATGAAGCCGAGGACGAGAGCAATCCAGCTGCAAAGAAAAGACGGATGAGGGTAAGCTAATGTTAGCTACCGCTAGCATGCTAGGTTGTCGCGCTCATGACTCATCGATGACGACATTGTCTGACCAATCAGTAGCCGGCAGTCGGTGACGTCATCTTTTAGTATGGACTCAGCTCGCTTGGAACCAGAGCGGAGTAGGTACTAAAACTAGCTTGTTTTAGGAGGTACCAGGCTAGCGGAAACACGCTGCTAATCGAGTAGAGCCGAGTAGAGTAGGGCCAAGGCGTGCTAGTGGAAAAGGGCCATTAGATGTTATTTATAAATGAGATCTGGTGACTGTGGAGAACGATGAATCTCAGTTAACTCCCTGCCATGTTGCAGAAACCAGTTCGAGATGATCTGAGGCTTATTTGATGGCGTGAAGAGACTTGCCAGATTAAAAACTGGATGATTATACCTGTGTGTGCTCCAGGTGTGTCTGCTCTCTTTTAATCAGCACAGCTCTGTCCTGCTGTCAACTCTGGACTGAAGTCTTTAAGAGTGCTCTGGCATTAAAGCAGAGGTGCGAAACAAGCTCAGTTAATACATTTAAAGATTCAGAGACAGATGTGATGAGGACAGATTTATTGTCTGGGTCTGGGTCATCACTAGGGCTGGGATGATACACTTTTCTCCTGATTTGATTTTTTAAGATTTTTTTGGTGCTGATTCGATTCAAATTCTACAGTATTGTTGATTTTTTCAATCTTAGTTAGCTTTTTTAACCCCAGTGAAAAAGATGAACAATGATGATGCCTACAGACTATATCAGGAAAATACACATCACATGTGAGTCTGTTTTTAGGATTTATTCAACAATATATTTTAACCAGCTGTTTATACTCTCTCTTCAAAAGACTGGACTGACTTTAAAAGTGGATTATTAACACAGACTAACATGAAGCATTTACATTCAGAAAAAAAAAAAGATTTAAAAATAATCAAACAAAAAATCCTGATACTTATGTGAATTCAAATATTCTCCCACCCCTAGTTATCTATTCTTATTTGTCCCTGTGTCTTAGCCTGGATGGACAGATGTGCATATTTGTGTTTTTCAGATTCAGATTCAGAATATTTATTGTAGCCTTGTATTATAGACAAACAAAACAAGACAAAGTGATGACAGAGCTCAGGCTAAAAGAACAAAGAGGACGGCCCTGAGGTAAAAATCAGGATAAGTTAAAACATCAGGAGGTAAAAAGGCCTGAAAATATGTCAAACCAAGCTGAAAGATAAAGAAGTGCCATTTATAAAAACATTTAGAGGTACCATGAAGCCATTTTTCCCCAATATTGTGATTTACTCTGCCATTGTTTTAATGTTCCCCATCTTCTGTATTCTTAAACAAACATAAGCAGTAGATCTTTTTATAGTAAAACCAATATGACATTAAATTAATCTAAGGATAAAAGATTTGAGAAAAAGTGGAGAAGTGAAGAACAGAAGATAAATAGGTATGAAACTGTAAAAACTGGGTAAAAATTGGCAAAAAAAAAAAGTCCAAAAGTGGCCTAGGAAAACTGATGATGGCAGAAAAATTTGAAATTAAATTTGAAATTAAATTTCAAAAACCATGTAAAAATTCCAAAAATGGTTCTGACAGTGGCCAAAAAAAGATGAATGGGGGCAAAATAGGTATAAAGTTGTAAAAATGGGTTTAAAAAAGGTAATAATGGTCCAAAAATGGAAAAAAAGTGGATGAACAGAGGTAAAATATAGGCATGAAATTGTAAGAAACTACATCACAATGCCAAAATGTTCAACACATTTTGGACTAAAAATATTGAACCTTCTGCGATTTAAAAATTGCAACAAGCCATATTGTGATTTAATCTAATTTGTATTTAATTGCTCAGCCCCAGGTCATACATGCATATATTGCATTTATGTGTTTTTATAAATGAAGTGTTTGGCTCTGGCTTAGATGAAGTGGAGCTTTACAGAAAAAGACTGACAGAAAACCAGCAGCTGGTCGTCCTGCTTCATAAACCCTGTTCTACTGAAACATGCAAACAAGTGATGGTAAAAACTATGATTATATTATTATTATATATATTATATTTAAACGTAAAACAGAGGATTAAACTATGAAGTGCAGCAGTAGTAAAAATGATGCAGAGATGGAAAGGTGACTGTTGGAACAGAGGTGTGTGTGTGGGAAACCTGCAGGTCTAAACAGGTGTCTATCTTTATACCACACAGTGAGTCCAGAGTCCAGATCACTAAACCAGGATTAAGAGCTACCACACACACTGACACTTGGATCTCCTACTGTAAACCACAGAGACACAACAGTCTGCACTACAGCCAGAGGTCCACCATCACAGAAACAGAGTCTGGATGGAGTTAGAGTGAGCCTGGGGAAACTTTACAGGGACACAACGAACATCAGGAGGATTTAACTAAGACTCATCTTTTCAGGTAAGGACTCAGCGATGACAGCAATCTGATGTTATTAGTCTTCATTAACTGACTGAAATATGGATATTCATAATCTGATGTTGTTATTAGTCTTCATTTAACTGAAATATGGATATTCATAATCTGATGTTATTAGTCTTCATTTGACTGAAATATGGATATTCATAATCTGATGTTGTTATTAGTCTTCATTTGACTGAAATATGGATATTCATAATCTGATGTTATTAGTCTTCATTTGACTGAAATATGGATATTCATGCAGACACTTGTGGTGTTTGTGAGTTTTCTAAGACCCTTCTTCATGGTTTGGTTTCTGTTAAAGCACTGTGAGCAGTCAACAGAAATGATCTTTGAATAAGTCCAGTCTTCATCTGCTGCTGTACAGACATGTTACTCAGGGGGCTGTGATCCCTCTGGTGTCCTTAAAGAAGACCAAGGAACGCCATCCCCAACGCCAGCACAGGCCACGCCCACCATGGAGGACACAGGTGTGAGGAGGGAAGGCAGGACAGGTGAGAGGAAATGATTTAGTCGTGTTTAACACTGTTAGGACATTTGGAAGAGGGATGAACTAACATGGCTCACAGACACACTGGATGAGCAGTAGGTCTGTCACCATAACAAATTTTGCTGGACGATAACTGTCCAAAAAATTATTGCTAATAAACGACCTTATTGTCAATATTGTTTTGAAGCATCATTTTTTGATTAATGTAATTATATGTCATAATAAAGTGAGTACAGCATTTAACTGTAATTGGAAGGTCAAGAGCTTTTTATTAAAATAAATTAAACAAACAATATAATAAAGTAAATAAAAAAAGAGAACAAAAACCCAAAGAAAATTAAATGGACTGTCTTTTGGGAAAAATTGCATGTAAATAAAAATAATTATACTGAACAAAAACAATAAAAAATAGACCCTGTCTCTGTAAAGAGAAAAAAAACTTTAATAAAAACAAACACAACAATAAAAACAATAAATAAAATGGAGTTTATACATATATACATTTTTAGTGGTGACAATGTTGCCTGAAAGCTAGATAATAACATTAACCAACTATACATCTAAATGTTCCCACTAGTGCAGTTATCCACATATATAACAGATGAATGGGGCGCAATGTCACATTAATATAAAGAACTGCGCCACAGCCAGTGCAACGTCACTTCAGGTTGCCTCGGAGACGCGATGGCAGCGAACATCAAGCTGAGCACTGTGTGTCAGTTTTTCATCAAACCACCAGTGTAAATCCTGTTTCGTGTAGCTATGTCAGGCTAAACTGGCATATACCAGCAGCACGGGGTGCAAACCAAACCACCTGAAACACCTGAACAGGTCTGAGGGAGAGACGCTGCTGCTGCTGTTGTGTTTGAGCGCAGCGCTCATAATCTTCTCCATACACAAACGTCTGCAGCTGAAAACTAAAACTGTTAATGGTTTGTTACTTTTTCCTGTATTATTGCGTGTTGTTGTTCATTATATTGTTCGCTGGTGCTTTGTCGACTTTTCTCGACCTAATTACAAATCCTCACGTCTAAAGAGGACGAAGAAAACACATTTTTACGACAGTTTTTTCCTCTCACAGCTTACTTTGGCTTCTTATTGAGTTACTTCCTCTCTCCAATTCCAGATTACTTTTACTATGAGATATGTTGGGCCTTAATTTTGTGGCGCAGTGCAGGGTGCACAAAGCTGGCGCACCCTGCGCTGTGTTAATTTTGTCCGGCACACCGCCATGCACTGCCTGTTTCACACTTTGGTAGACCGTTTGCGCAGAGATGGGTGTGACGGCGCACCAGGGGGAGGTGCCGACAGATTCAGGTTGGCGTAGTGACAATTTCGTACCAAAAACAGTGCAGAAAGTGCGCTGAAAGCTCGCCAGCTCCAACCTGGTCTATTCTCGGCGCAAGCGAAGTGCACCCTCTGCAGCTGTAATTTGGTGACAGGCGCACATGTGTGCACACGTCAACAAAGCCTCAGAGGCAGGTTTCCAGAGTGTCAGGAACATTTTAATGCAATAAACAATCACAGCAATCACTATTTAATGTAACCATCTGAACCAGCATATACATTTGTATCTATATTAACTGTCCCGTCACATCTGATGTCGGATTAAAGCCGTTTGTCATAATGGAAACTTAACCTGACAGCAGCTGGAAGTTTGATGCACATCTTACAAGTCAACAATAAACAGCCTTAACATCTGATACTGAGTATATATCTGGCTTCTCTCATTTCATTAATTCAAATAAAAGAGGGAGAAAAAAGAGAAAATAAATGTTTGTTACTCTGGATTTACCTGTGATTTCCCATATTCCTCTATTTTAGTCTTTATTTTTAACGTGATCTAAAAAGATGGAGTACATTATTGTAAGGAGGATGAGGAGGAGACACCGGGAGAGTATACAGTATATCACTAAAGGCTCTGCTATTTGGCGATGACAAACCAGGAGTGCAGGTGGATCACAAGCATTATGAATGGATAAGCCTGCTGCTGTGTAACTATCTCTTAATTTTTTTACTATTAATGACAAAGGAACAGATTACATCTGTCCCGGGAGCTGGCCCACACGGTGACGCACCCGATGCGCTCCGATGGCCAGTCCGTTCTCCCAGCTGCTGAAGTGACAGCGGCTCTGACCGTCCCCTCTACCGGGTCTTTCCAGCACACTGTTTCCATGGTGGTGGGGATCATTCAGACCAATCAGACGCTGCGCCTTGGCCACAGCACATTAAAAGGCAAGGAGAGGCGGTCATTTAATTGGTGAAGACAGCGGTCGGCTGTGTTAAACCCACTCAGGCCTTTTCTCCTTCCTCTCTGGCACCTGCGCTGAGGGGCAGGACGGAGGCATGGATGGACCTCTCTGCGCCTCTCTTGGCACTGCGGGAAACTTGCAATGTGCGCCGTCACGCCCTGTCCGCGAGGCGCAGACGGGGCGCAGGGTAGGTGCGCCACGTTTGCACCTGGTCTACGAAATTAGAGCTCATTAAATTCAGACGTGGCTCCCGTTGTGACAGAGGGATGCAGTTTGACTTTAAGTTTTAAAAATATTGTACAATAGTGAGCAAAAGTTAAAACAATGAATTAAAAAGAAGGTTAAACCTTTTTCAGCTTTCACTTGTCTGTCATAATTATAAATGGTTTTATTTTCAGCTCATTTTACTTTCTGTCATAAGTAGGCCTCAGCCTTAAAATGGTGAGATTGGTTGCCTACTTATTAAGTTCTGCTCGCTGAATAAAGTTTTAGTCTGATAACTACTGTAACGTCTTTGATTTAATGAAATACGGAGGTGTTCTAAAGGAGGCAGAGCCCTCTAGTGGTTATAGAGCTGCGTTAGAAAAAGATCATTAATCTCTGACGTGTTACCATGGACACGTTGGTTAGTAGTCACGAGTACACATGTACAAAAAAATTCTAAACATAGACAAGCCCTGATGTAAACAGTTATTAGGCTCCTGTAATAATCCATGTGTTACAATGATGACTAAAACATTAAAATCTGTCATGACATAGAGCTGCTTTAGAGTAACTGTTGCTATAACTCCTACTTTGTCCACCAGTATATTTCCTGGTGACATCATGAGCCTCTCCCATAGAGCTTCACAGTGTAGAAAGGTTTGCTCTGATTTCCTGTTTCAGCCCCGACATTTGAGCCCGACACCCCAGACGGACCATTCATTAGACTTCACTGGTCCATCTGGAAAGAGTGTAGTATATCCAGCATGCTACTGGATGATCAATCTGTCAATCACATTTATTACAGGAAAATTAGAAACTGTAGTAGGTGCTACTGCTGTGGACTAAAAGACAGAATGAGAAAATTCATAAATAAAAAACAAACTTTTGTCAAAACAAAAATGAACATGTCAAACTCTTCTGATCATGGAGAAGTTTGTACGGCCAACATTTGTTTTCCTTTAATAAAAAAATGTGGATTAGATCTGATCAAACTGCCTCTGATGCTCTTAGCATCTATGTTAATCTATAGATGAATCTCTTTCTGCACAGAATATAGATTATAATAACAATAAAATACATTTTTAACCCTTTCATCCATGACATCTGCTACAGTATACAGCAGTTAAAATAAATGTTATACCCTTCAGGCTGCAGTACAGTGCTCCACCACCAGCTCATGAACTCCCAAACACTCTTTGACCATTTTTACCAGATTGAAATATTGCATTATAAATCCAAAACAGCAAACAAAGGGCACATTTGGTGTTATACCTGCAGTCAGATTTTACATTATTGTTTTGATTTTAAATTTTGGTGTAATTCAAAAGTGAATCGTCTGACTAAACAGCAATAATACATATATTTCTACTTTTCTTATACTCTCATTTACTCTTAATAAATGTTGTCAAAGATGTGTTTGTGGATTTATATTTGTTCCACTAAATCACAGTTTAAACCACTGATGACCAAGGTATGTCTCATCAGTCTGCCTCCTGGGTAGAAAAGACACAAGCAGAAACAAGAAATCAAGCTGTTCTACCGTTTTGTGCAAAAAACAAAAAAACAGGAAACAGCCCATTTTTTTTTGTTTTTTTTCGTTTTCACACAAAAAATTCCACTCCATTTTTCATTCTGTTGGTGGGCGGGGCTTTAAGCCCGACAGTGCTGTGCCCTTCACAATAAAAGTCCTTCTCTGGCAGGCATGGAGAACCGGACTGGAGCGCACCGCCTGCATTTATTCCAAATCAACAAGAGTGGTGAACACCAGGGCTGACCGATCTGAGAAAATAATCTAACTGTGATTTTTTTCCCCAATATTGTGATTTACTCTGCGATTGTTTTAATGTTCCTCATCTTCTGTATTCTTAAACAAACATAAGCAGTAGATCTTTTTAGAGTAAAACCAATATGACATTAAATTAATCTAAGGATAAAAGATTTGAGAAAAAGTGAAGAAGTGAAGAACAGAAGCAAAACAGGTATGACATTGTAAAAAAAAAAAGGCAAAAAAAAAATTCAAAAGTGATGAAGGAAAATTGATTACAGCAGCAAAATTGGGATTAAATTAAAAAAAAAAACATGTAAAAATTCCCAAAATGGCTCTGACAGTGGCCAAAAAAAAAGATGAATGGGAGCAAGATAGGCATAAAGTTGTAAAAACTGGGTTAAAAAAGGTTAAAATAGGCATGAAATTGTAAGAAACTACATCACAATGCCAAAATGTTCAACATATTTGGGTTAAAAATATTGCACTGTCTGTGATTTGAATATTGCAACAAGCCATATTGAGATTTAATCTGATTTGTAATTAACTTTTCAGCCCAAGTGTATACAGTATAGGATTTACACAGAAGTAATCTATCTGTTGAGAGAGAGGGGCCTATTTATCAGCAATAAAACGGCCAAGACAAGAACGACGAGGCATTTAAATGACCAGCAGGTGCTGCCACGCCATAACGATGCAATCAATCATCCCTAAGTGTCCAAGTGATCCACACATGCATGATGATACTTTAGTGATACTTCAATATTTTTTATCTTGAATCATGAAAACACATAAATGGTTTCAAATTAAAAATGTATTTAATTTAAATGAATTATGATTCACCCCTACATACCCCATCTGAGTCAGCTCTGACCTATACTGATGTTCTAATCAGTTTTGTGATCATCAAATATCCTTTAAATACAGAATAAATAGGCACATCTTGTCAAAAATAACTATAAAAAACTAAAAATAAACTATAAATACTGGACACTGAAAGTCCGGTTCTCCATGCCTGCCAGAGAAGGACTTTTATTGTGAAGGGCACTGTCGGGCTTCAAAGCCCCGCCCACCAACAAATAAAATATGATTAGGTATATGATATTTGGCTTTTTGCACAAAACACAAATACGGAAAAACAGGAAGAAGAGCCATTTCCTGTTTTTTGTTTTTTGCACAAAACGGTAGAACAGTTTTATTTCTTGTTTCTGCTTGTGTCTTTTATATGCAGGAAGCAGACTGATAAAACGTTCATTGGTTGTTGATGCACGGTGAAGTGGAGAGACGCATCACTCCTTCAAAATATAACACTGAAATAATGAGCATGATTCTTAACTTGTTTGAAAGTAGAAATAAAAAAAAGTATCCCTTTGTGATTTAATAATTCATGCATGAAGGGGTTAGAGAAGCAGCTTTCATGACACCAAAGGATGCTGTACAAGTCTGAGGCCCCATCCACATGAAGACAAACTGAGGTCTAAACACATACATTTGTTTTCTGAATCTGCGTATCATCCATATGAAGACGGCGTTTTGGGGGTCTGTAAACGATCATTTTTAAACCAGGTTCAGGAGTGTAAAGATTTTAAAATGCCGTATACACAGCTCTGTGATTACTGGCTCTGCAACTTTTCAGATACGCTTATGTCATAGTTTCATATCTTCATTGACACGCATGCACCACATGCAGCAACAACAACAACAATGGCGGCGTACAGTGTAGCATATGTGCTGATGAAGCTAGTGACCCTACTATCCCTGTGTCAGCAAAATCTCCTTCTTCTCAATCACCACTGAGTTGAACAAACAATTATCGAGGACACATTACAGCACTTTATGATCACTTTATCACAATCTCTGTTTACAACTTTAACCGTGCATGCCCACTGTTTTTTCATCTGTTTCTGCTTGTTTCAGTCATATCGTTACAGCGCCCCTAGAGGTCTGCCATGTGTTTTACAGCATTTTGATGCGTATCGAGTGCATTCATGTAGACGCACACATTTTCTGAGACGGTTTTGTCTTTATGACGATCGTTTTGTAAGCTGTTAAGTGTTTTGTCTTTGTGTGGATGGGGCCTAAAACAACTAAATGTCCTTTTCTACCTTTAGAGTCCTCAGGGCTGTCGAGCATGTTGGAGAGACCTCTGCTTTAAACCAGTGTGAACATGCTAACGCTACAATGATGTTCTTTAAGATGCAGCAGTCACAGAATCATTGTTCTGACTGCAGGTGTCTGTCACATCATGTTTTTATAAACTCAGGAGGACAGCTTTACTGATCGTCCATGTTTAAGTCCAGAGAGGACGCTCACCACCGCTCTGAAGCTTCAGTGTGAAAGAGGGAAGCCTCTGTAAAGATATCTGTTTACGTGTTTCACAGTCTATCAATAATCTGACCTTTGACCCTGGTAATTATCCCGTGGCCTCTCGTGACCCTGAACTGAGAAACGATGGCAGCTGACAGATACCTGACACTGCTGCTGACTTCCTGTTGGCTCAGACTGAGGACTGAGCTGGGCCGGACATCTTTGACAGACAGTGAGGAAAGTTAACCACGTTAAAGAAACACAAACACACAGATGTTTAATAATCTATTTACACATCCAAAAGGGCAAAAACTCAATAAAGAGCAGGACTAAAACTAAACTTCTGCTTAAAGATACTGTGAGGAGTTTCTAAGTAATTACAAAAGTCTCACTTTCAGATATATGCCTGATGGAAATACACACTTTAAGATGAGTTTATAGCATCAAAATAGGTTATCTATAAATGCTATTCCTTAGCTTCATGGTCGTACAGGGCTGGACTGGCCTGGATACTCAACTTCAGGAACAAGACAATTAAAACTAGAGCAAATTTATATTATTCAGACACGTCTTAGAGCACCGGGCTGTAAGTAGCCATATATAGCCGACTACAAAACTACGATACTAAGTTTTCTAAAAACTGCTTGTTGTCACACATCAAAAACTACCACTACGAAACTTGGGTCACGTCTTTGGTGCGTTCCAGTTGTAGTCAGAAGTAGGAATTTCCGAGTTCCAAGTAGGAAACTGCAACTGTAACGTCCTCTGAAGTCTGAATTTCCTACTGTGAACTCGGTGAAACCTCTCCACCCCCGAGTTGACAATGGAAGATGGATGCCCCCAGTGTGAACAGTTATTTAGCTCCTGTAATAATCCATTTATTGTCACTTCTGACTGGGGTGTGTGGCTCTAGATCAGCTGTATACATAGTATTGTTAGACTTATATTTACAAAAATGCTGCCATAGTGATAATCACATTCTTCATGTGATATTTGTGAACTACCCTAGAGAGGTCAGAGAGAGTGTATGCTAACGAGCGTCCTCAATTTCGACTCCATCATTCGGCTTTTTGGAGGCAAGGTAGATGGTGCTAATGTTTGTTGTGGTCACTTCTGGTCACATGCGCTGTTACCAGACGTGACGTCTTTATTTCGTGATCCATTTTTTTTTCAAACTCAATGCATTTCATCACGTACTGGACCGCGATATATTGCCAAACCATATTTCATCCCATCCCTGGTAGATCGGCATGTTTTTTTCAGACTTCAACTGGAACACAGATAAGTCGGAGATGATGTCACTCCCAGTTCCGAGGTTACTTGAACACAGCATTACGAGAGTCACCACGTGTGCTCATGGGTAGCAGGGTCTTTATGTCGCCAGTAATAGATTCTCCTCATAGCACCTTTAAATACTGTTTCTTTATATTTTAACTTCAAACAGATAGCATTAACCTGTTTTGACAGGTAAATACAGGCACATGTTAAGGTGTGTATGAACATTTAATAAAAGTGCAGATTAAAAAAACACATTTGAAAGTTCATTAAAGTAACCTCCTTAAGAGCAACCTTTCAGAAAGTGCTGCATTCAATGTCTGTGATAATGTCGGAATTTTTGTAAAACCCTGACAGCGTCCAAAAGTTTTTTCTGTTTCTCTCACCAGACCAAAGTCCCACCTTGACTTCAGGCCACTCGAGAGTTGCTTTTGGGCCTTATGTGGCCCGTGGGCCGCTAATTGAATTGGGCTGATCTACCTAACGTGAACTCTGGTCCATCACCTGCTCGCTCTCGTCTCTGCTTCCTTTGGACTGCAGACAGTTGAACCAGTCTGAGCTCAGGAGGTAACAGGCAGCTCTGTGCTGACAGCAGGCTGTGGAGATGCAGTCACAGACCTGACACACCTTCACTCAGGTGAAAACATTCAGGTGCTCGTGCCTCCTGGACACCATCACATGAGCACACTGAAGCACAGGAGCTGGAAGGTTAAGACTGAAGAGTGCAAATCCAGAATCCTGTCTGCCCGTAAACAGACCTGAGCACCACAGGGTGGAGGTCAGCCTGGGCAGCCTGCTCACCAGTGTTTGGAGAAACAGTGTGAGAAATAACAACATCGCTAACACCGTTATTTTTTCCCAGGAACGGGTAATCTGATTACTTACTATTTCAAACGTTACAATGCCGTTGCTGATACTAACAGTGAAATGTGGTGCATTACTTTGCACAGATGTCTATCAGCTGATATCTGACCTGCCTCACTCAGACAGACTCAGACAGGAGCTGCACCACTAACAGACAGACCAGAGAACTGATGACTGAGTTGCCAGGTCTGCCTATTATAAGCAACTTTGACTTCTTCTTTTTCTAACTTGCATGTGTATATTGGGAGTTGTAGGTTGCAGTTTTTTGGGCTTGTTCCAACAATGCAGTTGTTCATTTGGACTTGTTGTGCCCACAAATCATCAATATAAACCCAATTCAGAGGTTATTACAGTTATTTTATCCCACACTAAAACAAATTACAATGTAGTTACTACTGTTTTCACCATAATAAAGCTGTAGATGATTAAGATAAAACTTAGATAAACCCTGACATGTCTGTTTGGTTATAAAAATCAAGGTTAGACTGTTTATCAATAACAGAGTTATAAATAACAGCAGCCCCTCCCTTCACTTCTGTATAAAGAAAAGGATGTTTAATAAGTAAATTAAGAGACAAAAAAGAAGAAATATCACTTTGAAATTTAAATGTAACATGGATAAAATTAAAACTCCCTTCATGTAGGTTTCTCTCTTTAAAAATACTTATTTCAATCACAAAATCTGGCAACACAGCTAGCTGCAGCAGCGGTGAGTCTGGAGCGTCTGTGGAGTTAAAACTGGAGTTTTCAGGATGGAAGTAAAAGAAGTAAAAGTCAAGAACACACATGTGAAGTGTCCATTATGTCCTAAAGCAAAGTGTTTGTCTGTTGTTAGTAAATCTAAAATCTAGAGACCAAAAACAGCGAGAACTCCGCTGATGATGTCAGAGCTGCTGCAGCAGGTAACAACAAGGAAGGACACAGAGACGGAGACACACAGTTCAAGAGGAAAAGAGTTTTCAGAAAAGTAACACATCAGTTACTTTACCTGGTAACTAATTACATTCTTTACATTTCTGACATCTGCCTCAGCGTGAGCCTCCACGTGGTCTTTACAGTGAGGATGGGAATAAAAATCAACTCCATTTACGACTGATATCACCCCTAAAGAAAACGCTCCAGTTCTTTGATTGGTCCTCCAGCCTTAAAGGAACACTACACCCAAACAACGATTTGGCCTCATTTTCTACTCACCCTCATGCTGAACAACACTGTGGAGTAGTTTTGGAACATCTAGGATGCAGCCTGAGATCTGGGGGAATCCTCGCTGTCAACTGACATTGATATCATGACTTCGGTACGAGCCCGAACAAACAGTGTCCTTAAAAGTCCACAAAAAGTCCACAAAAAGTCGGCAATATTCCTCCATACTGCTCGTGCGCTGTAATCCAAGTGTCCTGAGCAGATAACGTCCACCATTTACTCGAAACGACATCATTTAGCACATGTTTATAGCCTAAACAGTACTACTTCGAATTTCTATGATACACTTACGGGTGCCTACGGGAGCCGCGGATGACCAAACAAAAGAATGCGCACTCTGCAATAACTAGGAGCGTAGAACAAGAAACAAGAACACAAGAAATCCCACATTCTGCTGACCCCTCTTGTGTCTGTCCACGGCTCCGTCGCTCACAGCAGAATGTGGGATTTCTTGTTCTACGCTCCTAGTTATTGCAGAGTGCGCATTCGTTTGGTTTGGTCATCAGTAGGTATCATAGAAATGAAGTAGTACTGTTTAGGCTATAAACATGTGCTAAATGGTGCTCTTTAGAGGCAGACAGCAGAAACAACAACACAGTCAGAGCCCTGGCATGCATGTGAGAACATAGTGTGGTGATGATAAATGTGCAAACAGCTGTCCTCTAAAACATCAGCTCTGATGGAGGAGCGGGGGGGGGGGTCGACCACCTGCTGTGAGGTGTAGACGGTCTAACAGCGGGGACGACCCGCTGTAACTTTAAACACATGGGCTCACAAAAACAACAACATCAGGGAAAAATGAAGAAGAACTGAAAATTAGTTTAGATGAAAATCCAATTTTATTTTCAATACCAAAATCCAGACATCATGTTTTATTCTAATTATGCTGATTGACTGGAGCAAAGGAGGGGCAGGATGGGGGTTTGAGAAGTCTGTTAGACAGGAGGGGGTCTGTAAGACAGCAGAGGTCTGTGAGACAGGAGGGGATCTGTGAGACAGGAGGGGTCTGTGAGACAGGAGGGGGTCTGTGAGACAGGAGGGGGTCTGTAAGACAGCAGTGGTCTGTGAGACAGCAGAGGTCTCTGAGACAGGTGAGATCTGTAAGACAGCAGAGGTCTGTGAGACAGGAGGGGGTCTGTGAGACAGCAGAGGTCTCTGAGACAGGTGAGATCTGTAAGACAGCAGAGGTCTGTGAGACAGGAGGGGGTCTGTAAGACAGCAGAGGTCTGTGAGACAGGAGGGGGTCTGTAAGACAGCAGAGGTCTGTGAGACAGGAGGGGGTCTGTGAGACAGCAGAGGTCTCTGAGACAGGATGGGGGTTTGAGAGGTCTGTTAGACAGGAGGGGGTCTGTAAGACAGCAGTGGTCTGTGAGACAGGAGGGGGTCTGTGAGACAGGAGGGGTCTGTGAGACAGGAGGGGGTCTGTAAGACAGCAGTGGTCTGTGAGACAGCAGAGGTCTCTGAGACAGGTGAGATCTGTAAGACAGCAGAGGTCTGTGAGACAGGAGGGGGTCTGTGAGACAGCAGAGGTCTCTGAGACAGGTGAGATCTGTAAGACAGCAGAGGTCTGTGAGACAGGAGGGGGTCTGTGAGACAGCAGAGGTCTCTGAGACAGGTGAGATCTGTAAGACAGCAGAGGTCTGTGAGACAGGAGGGGGTCTGTAAGACAGCAGAGGTCTGTGAGACAGGAGGGGGTCTGTAAGACAGCAGAGGTCTGTGAGACAGGAGGGGGTCTGTGAGACAGCAGAGGTCTGTGAGACAGCAGAGGTCTCTGAGACCTCACCTGAGTTGATTCCTGATAACCAGGAGACGGGGTGAGGAAAGGACAAACTACACACCACACTCATGTCTGCTCTGTGGAGGCAGCTGGGTGATCATCATGTGGAAGAGCAAGAAAAAAACAGATTTGAACTTGAAACAGGATTCTCTTCATAAACAATTGTAAATGAACATGTTCACAGTTTTTAGACAGTCAAAAATAAGTTTAACCTATTTTAAAAACACTCACACATTTTAGTTTGCCTGCAGCATTAGTGTCCATGTTACTTGTTACTTCATTATATATTTTTCTTTTTGTTCATTTATTTTTGTTTGACTAACTATAGCCCCTGAAGCAGTCAGCCCCCTTCATGACTCTCCTCTGGTCTCCTCTTTCCATGGCAGATATTTTGTCCTTTAATATTTCCAAAGACGATCTACTACAAATTACGGCGAATAAACGGCAAAAGAACATCAAGAACTCTCTCCAGAATGATACTAATGCAAAGGATTCATTCAGCACTGTTAGCACGCCTGTGTCCAATGGAGACTAGTCGTCTGCAGCCAGAAACACAGGAAAAGAAATGGCTTTAACATTTGGTGATGGCAGCAAATGGGACAAGGAGGATACCTGGTCCAGGTAAATAAGCCTCGTGTTTAAGATGGTATTAGCTTGGCATTTTAATGTGCGTCAGTTATCATTATCAGGTCGGTTCCTCGTACTTTGTAATGTTAATGTAAATGCTTTTTTTATTTACAGCTCTGTCTGACCCATTGTTAAACTGCCCTAAAGTTAAAGTGAGGGCTGCAGTTCATTTATTAAGTTGTGGTTCATTTTAGTTTCTGGTTTTCATGTTGAAGACATTTTTGGAACAACTACAATGTTACAATACAAACAGTTGAATGTTGTTTTGATATATATCTGTCAAATTTTATATATTGAGAAATACATTTACATTGAAAATATTTGAGATCTTAATATTAACAAATGTATATTTATTACCCCATAAACACACGCAAAAGTACCAAAAATTGGTACCGTTGAGTACCGATACCGATTCCCACGTACCGGGCATCGGTATGGTATCAGTTCAAATGTGAAAGGTACACATCCCTACTTCTATCAGTTTCCCCTCAGCATCCTTGTTAAACCCAAAATTCAACCAGACTTCAGAGTCCGTTTTGAGACGTAAAATCTCCACTGTGTCTCTAACTTTGGCTCTCAGACTCAGAGGCCAAACATTACAAACTGTGAGAGACGGCTGCTTCACTGAGGAGCAGACACACATAGTTCAGACTTTACAAAGAGCAGCATCACTGTGGGTCTAGAGCCGAAGTGATTTCTCGAATAATCGCGATTATTCGATTACAAAATATCTTCGGGGCAAACTGTGTGCCTCGAAGCCTCGTTTAATATATAATTATACATATAAATATATATCTGGACTACTGTACAGTGCACGGTGTTTGACACGGACGGTCATTTCTGTGGCACAACGCGCCTGCTACCTCCGCTGCTGCGCGGCTTGTAAAATCATGAAGGAAGAGAAAAGAGAGGGACAGAAAGGAGAGAGTCCACAGAAGAAATGGCAGAGAGTGTCCCAAGTGTGTGGTCACTACAAGAAGAGACGAAAAGAAAACACACGTAGCTTAGCATGATAGCACGTCGTCAATGCTGCAGCACGTCAACAGTAAACATCCGGTCTGTGCGTCAGAGCGACACAACAGGATGACACTCATGATACATCAACAGAAGCAGCTAATGTGATCAATAACTGAGATATGGGCTAGTAAATAACCTACTTTGATTATGGCTCCATGTAAAGGTTGGTTCAGAACGTAAATCTATGCGGAGGCTACTTGCCCAGAATCATGTGTATTTTGTTCACATACTTTTCACATCCAATAACTTTACATTTAATTTGATTGCAGAGAGTAGAAGAGGAAACACTGACAGTGAGTAGAGGAAGCAGGTGTAGGGAATGCTTTCATATGTTATAGAAATGTACATTAGCTAGTTAAATGATCTTAGTATCTAAGTATGATATTATTTGGTCCTAGAAATAAAGTAAGCAAAATAAGATCATCAATATGGTACAGTAGTAAAGGCAATAATTTAGCAAAAAGAGACAGGCATGAATACAAATAAAATAAAAATAACCAAACTTAAAAAAAGCAAGATATGGCCCAGAGTAAAAATAAAAGTATAGATTTTGATTTTGAGATCCCATTTATGCTCCGAATGTTCAAAATAAGAAAAATAAGTTGTTAATTTAAGTGAGCTGGCTTTTCTGTTTTGTGTTACTAATAATAATAATGTGTAGTGATTCAATGTAAAAAAAAAAATAGCAGTGAGTGCAATGTAACTGTTATCTGATTACTCTATTATTCGACAAAATTTGATAGAGTAATCGATTACAAAAAGAATCGATAGCTGCAGCTCTACGTGAGTTACTGACACAGTGTGGTGATCAAACACGGTTTAACAGTCATTTTAAAAGGACACGGTTAAACTAACTGTGGGAAAGTTTACCGTTGTTTACCATTTTACCGCTAACTGTTACATCCCTACTTCACGTCCACATGGAACAGACCTGCTCTGTCTCAAGACTTCACATCCTTACTCCATCATCTCAAACTGAAGAGAGAACAAAAGCTTGTTTTCTCTTTCATGATATGGACGACTGGGCCGTGCTGATGAGATCTATCACTCATCCTTTACCGGTCAAGCACAGGGCTGACATAGAGAGGCACACAGCCATTCAAACACACTCACACCTATGGTAAGTTTAGGCTGCCTTTACATGGATCTCCTGACTTAAAGACGCAAAGATTTGTCCTTTTGTTTAGAATTCTTCTGCGTTCAGACGACGATGCTCGGAGACGAGTTAATCCGCTGTAGTGTGCATGCCTGTTCAGTAGATGGCGGTGTAGGTCTGCAGAGATGCAGCGCTGCTACAACACACGAACGAAGAAGAAAAACTTTTCACAAACAACAATGGTGAACAGACGCACAGAGATGCAGGAGTTTCTTTTCTGGACAACAGATCTGTGTGGATAGTTTCAACTGGATAACAAAGCGAGCACGGTAAGACGCTCACACGTTACTCTGCAGACGGCCGAAGCTGTTGTTGTTCCTGGTATGTGTGCGCAGCCTTCATCTGAAAGAGTACTGCGCATGCGGTGACGCCGGTGTTTCACCCTGAAACGCTCTGATGTGGGTTCACATGGAGCTGCATGGAGAGCGTTTTGGAAACTTTGTACTCTGGAGCCTGTTTTCAAAAGTTTCCGTTTTTAACGAGTTTCCATGTAGACGCACGGCCAAAATGAAATCAAAACGTATCAGATTTGACCGTTTTCTGTGCCATGTAAACGCAGCCTTAGACTGACGTGTTTTAGGTCTGTAGTCAGAACAGCAGCCTCACTGATGCAGCTGAACAGTCTAAAAGAGTTTGAATGCATCATGTTCATCAAACTCCAGCTCTAAATATTCATATCTAACTTTATTTTCTGCTGTTGGGAAGCTCATCCTGCTCTAAAGCCCAAAGTGTGGACCTCTCTTCATGCACCGTGGCTTCTTCATCTCTCAGGTTTAGTTTGGTACATGCACTTAAAGACAAACTGAGACATTTTCATCCATCTATAATTCTGTCTTTACAAATGGGGACATTAGACAAACCTGTTTATGGACAGGATTAGAGCTTTGGGGAAAAATCAGAATCCTGAGATATTATAAAAGATCAATCCAGAATCCTGACTCAGTCTGACGATGTTAAAGAAGACAGTTTAATCTTTAAATCAAAGTATTTCTCCTCTTCCTCAGGCTTTAGTGAAACATGGAGCTCCTCTGTCAGTCTAATGGTGTTAAAGAAGACAGTTTAATCTTTAAATCAAAGTATTTCTCCTCTTCCTCAGGCTTTAGTGAAACATGGAGCTCCTCTGTCAGTCTAATGGTGTTAAAGAAGACAGTTTAATCTTTAAATCAAAGTATTTCTCCTCTTCCTCAGGCTTTAGTGAAACATGGAGCTCCTCTGTCAGTCTGATGGTCTGAGGAGCTCCAGGCAGCCAGTGTGAGCCCACAGCTTCACCTCCACCACTGAAGACTTTAAAAACCAAACCTCATGTTAGCTCTCGTTTAAAAAGACTCCTGTGTGACATGAATGGAAGGATTAGAATCCAGATTAAAACAGATTAACAGAAATGCATTTTCATTTTCACAATAAAGCTGTTTTTTTTTTTTTTACTTATAAATAGAATAAATACTATTTACCATAAAAAAGCCTTACTGCTCATGCTTTTTAATTTTCAACATTGACAATTCAGATTGAATTTTGGTAACTATGTGCTGGGGCATCTTTTGAAAATAAAATCTTAAATATCTTTTTCTTTTTCACTGTATTGAAGTCACAGAATGAGCAGTTTGAACAAGAAAATGAAAATGCAGTTTGGGAAATGTATTATTTATTTCATTTATGAGTAAAAAAACAGCTTTATTCTGAGAATGAAAGTTCATTTCTGTTGATCCATTTTAATTTGGATTCATCGCTTCCATAGACATGAAGATCTGAGAAACATCTATGTAAAAAAAACAAAACAAAGTCCAGATCTTTAGGTCCAGATTTCAGAGGATGAGGAGAAGCTTCACAAACTCAGAAAACCAAACTCTGCTGTGCACAGAATCACTTTTCTCTGGACAGTTACACCAATGACAGACATGATAAAGGGTCAGAAAAGTTTGACTCAAACAAAGACAAAGACAAACCCAGAGGACTGTAGCACTCTATAATGTGATAAAATCTGCAATTAACTCGATCGGAAATGTTATAAAACCCAATAATGTAATAATTTAACCAATAATATAATAAAATATCCTGGCTGATGTTGCTGTAACATTTGTACTGATAATGTAAACTCGACAGATATTGTAATATATATGTTGATTCTGAGTCCAAAGTTCTACATTTTGCCATATTTAAGAGTCTAAGACTGTTATAGACACTGGGTTTGAAACAACAGAATGACCACTGGGTTAAAGTTGTTTTTTTGTTTTAAGAAGGAGTGAATTGTTGGAAAACTGTGGGAGGAGTGGTATAGTAGGTTTAGAGTTTGAAATCCAGTGTATAAAACAGTCTTAGAAATTGGACTGAAACTGAACATATAAATTACATTATCAGTTTTCTTAAAAAAAGACCCACCTGAAAATCTAATAAATCCCCAATAAAGTAATAAGGTATTACAGTATCAGTAAAAATGTTATAACAATATCAGTCAGGATATTTTATTACATTATTGGTTAAATTATTCCATTATTGGGTTTTATTACATGTTTGACCAAGTTAAGTGTAGATTTATTCCATTTTCAGGACTTTATGACGTCATAGCTGCTATAAGGATGAAGCAGCGTCCTGGTTTTTTGTTCTCAATCCGCCTCATGTTTGGCCCTGACCTGTCTCACTATGAAACACCACAGGTGACCCAGGTAATGTCTCTCTGTCTGCAGAGACCCCGAGCCTGCAGCCCACCTATGCCCCCGCCGCGCGCGCCCCTCCCGGCAGCCCGCTGACTCACCTGGACACGCTGCTGTCCGGACACGACGCGCCGAGGAGCTGCGGATGGGACAGGTAGGACGAAGCCTTCTCCTTAAACTTTACCAAACTCACACACACAGAGACACACGTGCACGCAGCCAGGGTCCGAGTGCGTGACGGTTTGCTGTAGTGTATCCTCGAGCTGCTCGTGAGGAGGGAAAGCGCGTCCGTGCGTCTCCGCGCGAGGCTCCGCTGAACTGAAGACCTGCAGGCGCGGGCTGAAGGTCTTACAGCTGCAGGAGGAGAAGCATTTGGGGCACAGACCCCTCCCCCAGCCTCTGAAATGTGAACAACAGGCTGTGAATATGTGCGGAGTCCCCACGGAGCTCGGACAGGCTGCAGAGGTGAGGGCAGGGGGTTCTGCAGAGGCTGCTTCAGTTTAGTCCACACAGACCCTTCACATGGCCTGACACACTCAACTGATGACTTTCCTTTACTGTTTGAACATCTTTGAAAGAAGTATCAAAGAGTGAGAGAAAAATAATAATTAAACTAAATGCCATGTGCAGGTGAGGTAGAACTAGGGATGGGATGAAATATCGTTTGGCAAAATATCGTGATACAGAACGTGACAAAACACATCAAGTTTGAACAAAATGGATCGTGAAATAAAGACGTCACATCCGGTAACGGTGCATGTGACCAGAAGTGACGACAACAAGCATTAGCACCAACTAGCTTGCCTCCAAAAAGATGGAGTTGAATGAGGTCCAAATTGAGGATGCTCCACCTGGATACAAGTCATCTGTCTGTCAGTGTTTTGGCTTTCTCATTAAAAAAGACGAAGACAACAAAAGAGTAACTGACAAGACTAAGACTGTGTGAACTTTGCTATGCTGTCATTCTGTACACCGCCTCCAACACAACACACATGAACCACCACCCACAGCGTCACCATCGTCACAGCATGGTGTGGATTTGCTGTTCATCATGAGACTGGGATCCACATTCAAGATTTCCTGCTGCTTAACAGAAGGTTTTTTCTTGAGCCATGATGGAGGGATTCATGATTGGCTATATGGATTCATGTTGGTGTTGGATGGATATGTTTGTATATATATGTATATGTGCATTTTATATGTATATATGTATCTATGCATATATGTGTATCCATAAAATGTAGGGTGGATCGGGAGATTGATTGGTGGATCGGTGCCACGTCAGCAGTAATGTGGGCTCTGCACCGGTTTGTCGTGGTAAAAAGGGAACTGAGCCGTCAGGCAAAGCTCTGGATTTACCAGTCGATCTTCACCCCTATCCTGCTTTACGGTCACGAGCTCTGGGTCGTGAACGAGAAAACGAGATCTTGAGTACAAGCGGCTGAAATGGGCTTCCTTCCCAGGGTGGCTGGGCTCTCCCTTAGAGATAGGGTGAGGAGTTCGGTCATTCGGGAGGAGCTCGGAGTAGAGCCACTACTCCTTCGCGTTAAGAGGAGCCAGATGAGGTGGCTCAGGCATCTGGTCCGGATGCCTCCTGGACGCCTCCCTGCTGAGGTGTTCCGGGCACGTCCCACTGGTAGGCGGCCCCGTGGTAGACCCAGGACACGCTGGAGAGACGAGGTCTCTCAGCTGGCCTGGGAACGCCTCTGGATCCCCCGGGAAGAGCTGGATGAGGTGGCCGGGGAGAGGGAAGTCTGGGCTTCCCTGATTAGGCTGCTGCCTCCACAAACCGACCACAGATAAGTGGAAGAAGACGGACGGACGGACCATAAAATGAAGAGCTTTATGCTGTAATGTAAAGTGTCTTCAGATAACACTTGCTATGAATTGGAGCTATGCAAATAAAGATTGATTGATTGATTGTCTATAAAAATGTGAAGACGACCCCGGCGAAAATGAGCCTACCACTCGTTAGCATACAATCTCTAACCTCTCGAGGGTCAGAGCTGCCACCCAGGCTACTGCAGGTGGACGTTCTCACCAGGCTTTTTCTTCTTCTTTGGTTTTACATCATTTTGGAGCATTACCGCCCCCTTCAGGCTAGAGACAGAGTTCAGTTTGGAGAGGCAGAGGAATGTTTTTATTATTATATCATCACACGGGAGATTTACAGGAGAATACTGATACAGGAGGACGTCAGGAAAGAAGAGAAAATACGTAAAATACGGTAGTTTAACGGTCAAAACAGGAGATTTGACAGCTGTGTGGAGAATGTCAGAGGAACTACCTATACCCCGATCAACATCGGCTGTGAGCACTAACTAACTTTACATGTTTGTTTTTAACTTTACTGTGATAATGTTTTGGTGTTTTCTTACTCTGACTGAGACATGACTTGGTGTAGAGTAAAACAGAAACGTGCTGAGGGTTTGGAGGTGAATCAGTCTTCTGGATTTATCAGCAGTGCGTGCATGTGAGCGGGGGGGGGCATTTTGAAGGAGGGGTGGGAGGGGCTATGTGGAGCCCTGAGGACATGCTACATTCAGATTCATGCTAGTTTTCCAAAATTACCGACTCTAGCTTTAAGCACTGAATGTCAGTCATAAAGTGTGAGCACACCTGCAGAGACAGTATCTGTTCTTCTTACTGATGCACCTCCACATGCTGTAGTCCAGTATGTCACCGACTGCAGCAGCCAGGGAGAAACTATGACACACCCACGCACACAAATGGCTCTAACACACTGGCCCCTAATGAAATGGCCATGGACATTACTCTCACCTTCACAGGTAAACAAATAGAGCCATAACTGGAGTGTAGGGGTGTGCGATATGACGATGTTAAATCATTAAGGATTATAACGATTTCATATCGTCATAAAGCAGAAAGATCGTCAGATCGTCTGTGTGGGCGCAGAGACTTTGACGCACACCCGACTAGCCAGTCGTAGCACATTACCCCAGTGCATGATGGGATCTCCTGTTTGGTTATGTAGCATGAAGCCATGGTGGAAAGAGAAAAGGAGACAAAAGCTTGAAGATGTCTGAACAAAAATCTGTTCTAAAGCAGCTGTATTATTCACTCAGATTATAGACATTACAGTTAGATAACATTTGTTTTAAATTGTTGCACTTTAAGAGATAATGTTGATATTGTTGTTCATTACCTTTTATGTTTACATTTATTGCACATTTTTATAAAACTGCACTATTTAAATTAAAACCTGTTCAGAAAGTTTCTTTGGCTTTAATTGTCCTTTTTTTTTCTTTTAGTGTTTTACATGTTTTATATGTTAAATAGGGAAAAAATGATCAAACATGCAAATAAGTCTAAAAAAAACAAAGGAAAAAAGAATCGTGATAAAATCAAGATCGTGATTTTATTTTTAAAAAATCGCGATATATTTTTGCCATATCGTCCACCCCTACTTGAGTGACATGCATACAAAGGTCAACCAAACCAAAAAACAAACATTTATAAGCATAACCATGTTTAGCTCAGAGGTCTCTATGTAACCGGTACCTTTCCGGCGTTGTGTGGTGGATAAGTGGAATTATAAAACGACACAGGACTTCTCTCTTTAGCCACATTTATTCTGGAAAGAGAAAATATTTACAGAAGGACAGCCTTAGCCTCCCAGCCTGCTCCAGATTCTACACAGAGCAAAGTTACAGCATTAAACATAAACCGAGGAAAGTACACGTTAGTAGCTAAATGCTGGCTTAGCTTGCTGCACAAACATACGTGTGTGAAGGTGGGAAATAAACATTCATACATAACATAATGGACATACTGTAAAATACCAAATAAACACAGAGTTCCAATTCATCGCCCATTCCAAATACGCGCTGGTTGTACTTTAATCGGCACAGCCTATGAGCTACGGTCGAGTTACAGAACACACACATGCTAACGCTGAGCTAACAGCTGACAGTTCACACTTGAAAAGAGACCTGATCAGACTGAACCTTAACAGTCCTCATGGTTTATTTGTCTCTCTGGACGTCCTGTCGACTTCTCCTCCCTCTCTATGTCAGCAAAAGCAGGTTGGTGTACGACAGTGCAGTTGCATTCAACATCCACAGAGGGCACTAGAGAGCAGAAAGTCAGAGTCTTACAGACTAGGGCTTCACAAACCCAAAGAAGACGACGTCGTCACTGCCGCTGTTTGTTTTTTGCCCTTAACGTCAGGAGGTCGGTCACGTCAGTTAGCGGTACATTGCTGCTGATCGCCATGGCCGCGGTGCAGCAAAAAAAAACAGAAATAAGACCTTAACTCAACTACTCACTACTGGTAAGGTAGTTCCTCACCAGTTTTAAGAGCCTGAGAGAGCTGAGTTGAACGAAGAAGAAGAAGAGAGTATAAGTAGAGTACTGTAATCTTGCTGTAAGAGTGATATTCATACTGGTGTAAATAAACAATTTGATTACATTTACCTTTTTTTTTTTGCTAAGCAAGAACTTTGTGGGAAAGGAATTAAACGCCTGGTCTGCTCAGTGATTGAACCAAATAAACGGCCTGGCTATTAGTCAGTATTTTACAGTATATACAGACTAAAGGCTGGGAGAATAAACCAAATAACACAGGAAACAAAACAGAGCAGAAAATTTAACATTTAATGTAAAGCTGGCATTAGATTAAAATCAGACATGAGGATGAGCACCACCTCTCTATCCAGCACGTACAAATAAAATACCACAGAAGAAATAAAAGAGAGGAGGCTGCAGCGTTACACACACAGTAGTTTATGGATGGAGACTTTGCTGGCTAAATGACCACAGGACTGCAGGTAACTTTGTGTTCTTATATCAACAGTATAGAAAACGAGGACGAATATTTAACCCTGTTATATCTATATCTTGTAATTGCCTATGACATTGGTCTTGGTCTGGAGAAGCACAGAGCATATTTATCCTGTTTGGTCCAGGAAAGTCTCCAAAACTCTGCCCAGAGGCCAAGATCCACATGGAGCAGCAGAATCCATCACAGCATGGACGAAGTTTCTCCTTTTCTGCCTTCAGCTCATTGTTGGAATCAGAAAAGAAGAAAGCTTTCAAAGTTTGTTTTTAAGGTCTACATGACCATGCCGTTAAAATAAAGGCATTTTAATAGTATTAAGAGAGAGCCTTGGAGTCTCTTCTTTCTGTTTCTTGGACTTTTTGAATCCCAGTCCAAAGAGCACCTCAAACAAACTCTGTTGAGTCCAGGTAGCACTCCTTTTCTTTGTCCTTTCAACCTCACACAGGACTGTTCGAGGACCTCGATCATCAGGGTTTGTAAATGCAGTACAGAAGGGAGACCTTTCCTCAGCTGCAGGTGTGTTGGCAGACCTCAGCACAGTGTGACTGGGGATCCTGATAAGTCATCCATCAGCCGAAGGTCTGTTCCAAAACCGAGTCTGCATCGACAAGTTTGATTCATGTACCCGGATGTGGACTCGCCCTTTTACCAAGTCTGCAGCTGGGTATGCAATTCACACAGTTCTTTGGACTAGAGTATTTATGCTGTATCCCATGCAAATAAGAATTAATTCCATCTAAAGGTGCCTGGGAGGCACTTCAACATTCTGAGGCAGCTTGATCTTTGTGATGGATGCAGATATTTCAGCATCGACCTCCAGCTGCTGTTCTTGTCTTTCTTTTAACGCTGCAGCTCTTGTGAGGACTGCAGCCTTCCTGCTTCTGTGGTTTTGTCACTTTTGTTACTGCTTTACCACAATTTGTTTTTGTTGTTGAGCATGTCTACTGATGTTTAATATAGGACTGGGTTCTGATCTATCATCCTGTACGCACATCCATGATAAAGAGACTATAAAAGTTCAGTCCTCTGCCGTGTTCATCAGTGGAACTTAAAAACCAAACAGCAGAAGCTGCAGCTTTGACTCTGGCAGCTCCTCACTGTTCATCTCTGGAGTTTGGGCTTCAGATGCTGCAGTGGAGATGGACACACTGAGCCTGAACGAGCCTGAACGAGCCTGAACAGCCTTCAGTCTGTGCCCTGCTCTCTGTCAGGCTTAGACTGGACTAGCCAAAGGTCCAGCAGCACCTGAATGTCCTGATTGTCCCCGTCGTGTCCTCTGCCTCTCTGTGTGCAGTGTGAAATGCCGGAGGGTCTCAGCTCCTGACACACTGACCTCTGCACAGGAGAAGCTCTAATTTAGACTCTGCTTACACCCCGGTGATCGCTGCCACCCAAACACGTGTGCACACAGCCGCTGGAGTGTGAAGCCTGGATTGTGAGCCGTGGAGGGGGCAGCAGGTCAGTGGGACGTCCATCACATGAGCACAAAGCTCCAGTGTTTGACCGCAGACTGAGTCTCCTTAAAAGGTGCAGATAGATCCATCTCAGAGCTCAGGAGGGAGTGGAGCCAGCTCTGGTCTTCACTCTGTCAGGAGGTCCAGTCTGAGGAGGGTGAAGACTAAAGTTTGGTATAATTAACGTCATGGCTGGAGGCTTTGGACTGAGCCAGGCTGCTATCAGGAGGACCTGGACCTAGCTTTAGCTCTGCTGTCAAGGCCTCCTTTAGACTGTGGGGTCCACTCCCTGTGCTAACACCTTAGCCTGGTCAAGAGGGGGGTTGGATATAGATAACCCACCTCCCTAAACGGTGATCGGCTTTCATCCTTTCCCTTATAGTATTTATGCTAAAATGAACGGGGCTGTGATCAGACTGTTACAGCTGACTTTGTTTTTGACTAAAGGTGTTTGGAAATAGAGACAAAACTACAAAACCAAAACTATTCTTTAAACTGACAGCTGTCCTGCTGACCTCTGCCTGTGCTTTCTTACATGCTACTGTCAAGAAAAACAAAGAAGAAGAAGTAAACTACAAGCCAACACTCTTAAAGGTGGACGGTGCTCTGTATGCACTTATTTTTCCTAAACAGATTCACCTTTTCTCTGTCCTTTTCTGAAGATGTTGACTTTGTATATGAAGTGTAGACATTTCATCTTTGGCTGGGACAGCTTTTATTTAAAAGAAAAAAAAAATAATTTTGCTCTGATTGCACTATTTTAAAACTTTATTTGATTTTTTTCTTATTAATCTAAAATAAAGGCCTTACATTAATTTGCCTTTATTATGGTAAAATAGCAAGCTATTTTACCATAATAAAAATAAAACATATTTTTAAAACAATAAAACAATAAAATATATCCAGCATTAAAAATTGCCAACAAATATTGTCAAACCATGAAAATGTGAGCAAAGGGGAGGCTTTAAGACACAGCTGGACTTTGGTTTGGACCTTTTCTTAATTTAATTTGATTAACTGGACCTCTGTGACTTTAACTGAATACCCTGCAGAACAAGAATGAAAAGAATTGATTTATCATCATTATTGAATAACTGAGATGGTTTTCTTTTTTAATTTAAAATAATGACAGATCCCTGCACCTCCACACTCAGCCTGTCTCACTGACATGATCAGCTGTCAGGCCTCTGAGCTCTGCTGTGAAGTTATTTCACACTGTGATGTGAACATGGAGGACAGTCACACAGGAGCTGCTCTCCCTCCTCTCCCTCCTCCTCTCCCTCCTCTTCCTCCTCTCCCTCCTCTCCCTCCTCTTCTTCCTCCTCCTCCTCTCCCTCCTCTTCCTCCTCTCCCTCCTCTCCCTCCTCTTCTTCCTCCTCCTCCTCTCCCTCCTCCTCCTCCTCTCCCTCCTCTCCTCCTCTTCCTCCTCTTCCTCCTCTCCCTCTCTTCCTCCTCTCTTCCTCCTCTTCCTCCTCTCCTCCTCCTCTCCCTCCTCTCTCCCTCCTCTTCCTCCTCTCCCTCCTCTCCCTCCCTCTTCCTCCTCTTCCTCCTCCCCTCTTCCTCTCCTCCTCCCTCCCTCCCTCCTCCCTCTCCCTCCTCTTCCTCCCTCCCCCCCCCTCCTCCTCTCCCTCCTCTTCCTCCCCCTTCCTCCTCTCCCTCCTCTCCCCCTCCTCTCCCTCCTCTTCCTCCTCTTCCTCCTCTTCCTCCTCTCCCTCCTCTCTTCCCTCTCCCTCTTCCTTCCTCTCCTCTCCTCCTCCTCCCTCTCCCTCCCTCCTCTTCCTCCTCTTCCTCCTCTTCCTAAAGAGGTAATATATAAGACACTCCAGTTATCAAGAGAAACATCTCAGCATATGAACCCTGGATCCTGTCACCTCATATCAACCAACCTCCATCAACCACCTCCCTCAACCAACCAACCTCTCCCAACCAACCAACCAACCTCCCTCAACCAACCAACCTCAATCAATCCTCATTCAGTCAATCTTTATTTGTATCTCCTCATAACTATCTCTCCTTTACAATAGAGCATCTCTTCATTTTATGGATACCCATATATGCTACATATTCCCTCACTCTTACTTTCCTCTTTCCCCTCAGAAAGTGTAAGTTTTAATATCTCCCTCAGTTTGTGACCTTCCTGACATTGTTAATCATGCTGATCCTCTGTGGCCTCTCCTCCTCTTTGTTCTCCTCAGACTGAAATGATCCTGTTGGAATAGTCTAAATGCATACTCTCTTCCTTTTATTAGCTCCTTTAGCATAGGATACACCCTCCTTTATCTGTCCCCTCCTCTGCAGCAGCAGCTCTCTCCCTCAGACCATGTGAGTTCCCTCTGCTGTTCATCCTTTCTAAAGTTTACCCCTGCCTCTTTCCCTCTGATTCTCTGAAGAGAGCAGGATATGAGACATTTGATGTTGATTCTAAACTCTCTCCTCTCTTAACTCCTCTTTCCTCCTCTCCATCCTGATTGGTGTTCTCTCCTCCTCACTTCCTCTCCCCTCATTTTTACTAAAGGAACAACATTGTCATGATCCCCTCTTCTAAGATGAGCCTTTTGTAGTCCATCTTCACTTGTAGTTTCACTCCTCTCACCAGTTATTGGACTATGACTCCACTATCAGAGGGTTTCCACTCTCCCAAAATGAAACCCTCCTCCTCATTACAGATTTACAGCTCTTCCTCCTCTAACCTGGCGAGCCAGATCCTCCTATATCTCCACTCATTTCACCAGTCCATCTTCCTCCCCTCTTCAGGGGCAGAGCGTTAAAAAAAAAAACAAGCTTGTGATTGGACAATCCCCTCCCATTCATCACCCTCCACATCAAGCTGCCTCCTCTACATAGCAGCTAATGGCTAACAACTGTGCTACATGGACATTCCTCCCTCTCCCTCAGCTAACAACTCAATGACCGTTCCCTCTCCCTAATCCTCACAGTTAATCTCCTCCTCTGCTAACAGCTCCCTCTCCCCTCCTCTCACCTCATTTAACTCTTCTCTGAACCTCTCCTCCCTCTCTCTCTCCTCTCCATGAGGATCCCTCCCTCTCCCTCCTCTCCCTCCCTCCTCCCTCTCTCTCCTCTCTCCCTCCTCCTCCTCTCCTCCTCCCTCTCCCTCCTCTCTCTCTCTCCTCTCCCTCTCCCTCCCCTCCTCTCCTCTCTCTCCCCTCCTCCCTCCCTCCTCCCTCTCTCTCCTCTTCCTCCCCCTCCCTCCTCCCTCCCTCTCCTCCTCCTCCTCCCTCCTCTCTCCTCCCTCCCTCCTCCCTCCTCCCTCCTCTCCCGACACAAATCAGTTATCAAGAGAAACATCAGATCAGCATATGAACCCTGGATAAAGCAAACAGTGTCACCATCATATCAACCAACCAATCCATCAACCACCAACCAACCAACCAACCAACCAACCAACCAACCAACCAACCAACCAACCAACCAACCAACCAATCCATCAACCAACCAACCAATCAATCAATCAATCCATCATTCAGTCAGTCTTTATTTGTATAGCTCCAATTCATAACAAGTGTTATCTCAGTACACTTTACAATAGAGCATAAAGCTCTTCATTTTATGGATACACATATATGCATATATATATATATACATATAAAATACACACATACACTAGAGTCATTTTACTTTCCTTACTTTCCACACTCAGAAAGTGTAAGTTTTAATATCTCCCATGTCAGTTTGTGACCTTCAGCTGACATTGTTAATCATGCTGATAAAAACAGAGCGGCTGTGGTCGAATAGTCACTTTTGTTCAGGAAGGTTCCTAACAGACTGAAATGATCAGAGCTGTCGGAATAGTCTAAATGCTTAGGAAAGGAGGCTCAATGCTTCCTTTAGCACCTCCTTTAGCATAGGATACACCGGAGCATCCTTTAGGCAGGAGAGGAGATTATTCTGTCCCACAATCCTCTGCAGCAGCAGCTTTTATAAACAGAATAATAAGAACAAATCCCTCAGACCATGTGAGTTCCCTCTGCTGTTGATCCTTTCTAAAGTTTACCAAAACCTGCCTTAACTTTCCAGCAGTCTGATTCTCTGAAGAGAGCAGGATATGAGACATTTGATGTTGATTCTGTTTTAAACTTGGTTCAATATGAATCATTTGTACTCTATTAGATTGTGGTCTTAACAGTTTGTGCCTTTCTTTCCTTCAGTTCATTTATTTTCATGCACTGATTGGTGTTCATGTTGATAATGAGAGGACAGATTTATTTACATCCTCACTTCAACATCGGTTATGCACACCTCATTTTTACTAAAGGAACAACATTGTCATGATACACCAGCTCTTCTAAGATGAGCCTTTTGTAGTCCATCTTCACAAAATTGTAGTTTCACTGCAGCAGTAACATTTAACACCAGTTATTGGACTATGACCCACAGGAGTGTTATCAGAGGGTTTGAGGCCACTGCTTACAGGCCAAAATGAAAACAACACTGAAATAATCTCCTCATTACAGATTTACAGCTGCAGTAATGCTGACCTAACCTGACGAGCCAGATGAACAGCTCCATATATCTGCCACAGAAATATTTCACCAGTCCATCTGGGTAGGAGCCCTTTACATTTGTTTTCAGGGGCAGAATGTTAAAAAAAAAAACACAGGCTTGTGATTGGACAGTCGTTTGGCTCGTCACATTCATCACAGACCAATCCACATCAAGCAGGGTTGCCTCCTAATGAAGCATACATAGCAGCTAATGGCTAACAACTGTGAAAACAGTTCATGGACATTAGCCATAGTGGCTAACTTAGCCGCTAACAGCTAACAACAGTCAATGACCGTTAGCCACTGACTTAGCCACTAATAGCCAATCACAGTTAATGACGTTAGCCATTAGCTGCTAACTTAGCTGCTAACAGCTAGCAGCCTTATACTATCGCCCTAAACTAAACTGTAGCACACAGATGATTCCTTTAACTCTTCTATGTGACATGAACCTCGTCAAAGACAATCCCTACAAGTAAACTTCTGAGGAGGGCAGATTTAGCCAAGTTTTACTGAGTAGCCATGAGGACAACAGGCAATACGCCTCTCTTCCCTGATTGGGCCGTTAAGAATTCAGCCGAGTGAATTCGTTGGACGACGGAGGCTGGTAAGACGGAGCTGCAGGATTTCAGAATCAGGTCTGTCTGCTCTGCAGGGCTAATGCTGAACACCTCTCCACATCTCCAAAGCTTTCCAGGATAAAGTGATCTAAGAGCAGAGAATCCTGCTGAAACTCATTCCTGAGTGTAATTCCTTCTTTCATTAGCTGTGTCTGTGTTAAACTGTCACAGATGGAGCTGTTTAGTCGATCTGTGTGTTCCTCCTCGTGCTGCAGACTCTGAGGAGTTTATGGTCTGGTTTATGAGCAGAGGAACCTGATCCTTGGTGTTTGGATCAGGAGGTTTAAGTGTTTCTGGTTAAAGCAGCTCCCTGCTGTTTAAAAGTCTTCGACTTACACAAGGCCTTGGATTCTTCTGAACTTTTCAACACAGTTTCTGATGGTTGGTTCAGAAATCTTCTAGAAAGTTTTGCTCTCACAGTGTCAGTGTGTTCTTTCTGAAAATAAAGGATTTTCTGAAGAGGCACAAACTGATGAAACAAAGAAATGAGCCGACAAACACCACAGCCTCTGCAGCAGTCAGATACAGATCAAATTTGTACGATAATTTAGCTCTCTGTACAATCAGTAATTCAAAAAAAGGCTAAATGTACGATAATTTGACAGTTTCATGTGGTTGTTATACAGATAGTTATTTGTAAACCCTAAATGCACCTTATGTCAAATGACGTTTCCAGCCAATCATAGTTTGAGTGTCATTTGTCTCAGAATGATTGACAGCCAATCATGTTCATAGGAGCTCAGTCAGGAAGTCAGTTGAGAAGGATGAGCACCACAGGGCAGGACGAGGGTGAGCGAGCCTGGAGCTGCTGATGTGGGGCGGGGCGATGGATGCCCACAGAAGTGCCTGTAGGACCCTAAACAGAGTGATCAACTGTGACTTTCTCTCAACAATAACATAGTCACTTTGATCATGTCGGGTGTTCGATAATTTCCCCGTAAATACGATAATTTGAGACTCTGGTACGATAATTTAATATTTCCCATCTGGCAACGCTGGTCAGATAGATCAGACTGAGTTCAGACTGTCAGCAGATCATCTCACAGGTTCTTCTCATGAGCACCGGGATGATCAACCAATCAGAGCTAGGGATGTAACAGTTACCAGTAAAATGGTAAACCGTGGTAGAATTTCCCACAGTAATCATTACCATGTCCTTTTAAAATGACCGTTAAACCGTGTTTGTGGGATAGTGCGCTTGGTCAGAGATCAGGAGGTTGCAGGTTCAAGCCCAGCTCAGGGCGACACATGTTGATGTGTCCTTGGGCAAGACACTTAACCCCAAGCTGCTCCCACTGCTGCGTCAGTGGAGTGTAAATGGGCATGAAAGGGTTAATGTGTTAGAGATACTGATGGATAACTGACATAGAAACTCTGAACCATCAGTGAGTGACTGTGTAGGTGTGACCTGCGGTGTAAAGCAGCTTTGAGTAGTCCAAGACTAGAAAAGTGCTACATAAGCTCAAGTCCATTTACCATTTACCACCCCGTCTTATTACCACCATAAACCAAACTCAGGCTCCTCCTCTCTGTCTTTACTGACTGTGCTCTTCAGCAGGAGGCTGGATGTGGGATATCCAGGCTGTCAGCTGATTGGACCAGAGAGAGAAGTTCACGCCAACCAAAGTGTCACCATCCTGCATGCCAAGGTCGCCCAGAAATCCTACGGCAGTGAGAAAAGGTTAAATTAAACTCATTTTCTTCTTTTCAAACTTTAAATCAGACGATGATGTTCTGGAGTTCACAGGAGCTGAGTTTAACCCTTCCATGGTGTCCGCTGCAGTAGACAGATATTTGGAATAGATGTATACCTTTAAGAATGCAGTACCATGTCCAACCACCAGGTGGTACATTCACAAACCACTGCCTTCAATTTTATAAAAATAAAAAGTCTTTTCACATTTGGACCACATGGAGATATTCCATCTTGATTCCAAAAAAGCCAGTGAAGGCCAAACTGGACATTATGCCTATATTCACATTTCACATACTTTTTTTTTTTTTATTCTAAAGTTTGGTGGGATTCACAAAACAATGGTCCGATTAATCAGCAATAATATATATTCAGATTTATCCTTTTATAAAAAAACAAATAGGGCTGAACGATTTGAGAAAATAATCTACTTGTGATTTTTTTCTCCAATATTGTGATTTACTCTGCGATTGTTTTAATGTTCCTCATCTTATGTTTTCTTAAACAAACATAAGCAGTAGATCTTTTTATAGTAAAATCAACATGACATTAAATTAATCTAAGGATAAAAGATTTGAGAAAAAGTGGATAGGTGAAGAACAGAAGCAAAATAGGTATGAAATTGTAAAAACTGGGTGAAATGGTATGAAACCAGAAAAAAGGTTAATAAATAGGTGTAAATAGGTATGAAATAAAAAAAAAAAATGGGAAAAATTGTCAAAAAAAAATCCAAAAGTGGTTTAAGAAAATTGATTATGGCAGCAAAATTGGGAATTAAATTTGAAATTTTTATTAAACTAAAAGACATGAACATCATCATGTGAACTGCTACACTGAATCTATGAACATCTAAGGACCTATAGACAAACCTCTACAGAGATTAAAAAGCCTCCAGCTGCAGCAGTGAATAGAGGTGAAAAAATAGGCATGAAATTGCAAAAAACTACATCACAATGCCAAAATGTTCAACACATTTTGGACCAAAACTATTGAACCTTCTGCGATTTGAAAATTGCAACAAGCCATATTGTGATTTAATCTAATTTACAATAAATTGTTTGACCGTAGTGCTAATGAATGTTTGTCAAAGACATTCTTTATTAAGTTCCACTAAATTACTTTTTATAACATTGATTATATCCACTGTGGTGGGCAGGTGCATCACTCCCTCAAAAGCTAAAATTAAAAATAATAACTTGTTTGAAAGTAAAAACCGACATTTTGAGAAGTCCTTTAGTAATTCATGCATGAAAGACAAACACTTTGAGCTGTGTGTAGAAACAGCAGCAGAGTTAAATCTCTGATTCAGAGCTTTAGGGCCAAAGTGATGTCTTATTATTTTATTTTATTTTATCATACATGAGTGTGCGGTGTGGGACCCTCCACAGGTTTTTCTGTCCTCCGCCCTGTGTCTACATCAGCGGTCATGGATGGAGAGCCATGCAGGACCATCTCAAAGGTGACCTCCCTTTTGTTGGCATTGAATCAGGTTAAAGTCTTTAGCTCCGCCCACTCTCTGCTCCGTATCATGGTCTTTGTCTTGTTTTCTTTGTCCCAGCCTCGGGTTATGGAGACACCTCGATAAGACTGTGTGGCTACATGTGTCTGGACAGCTGCAGTCAGTCTCAGGCCGACTCCTTCAAACTGGTTTTTGACGAGCAGCCAAACTGCAGGGTGAGCGAGAAACAGGAGTTTGTCTGATCTGTAACCAAGAACAACAGCTAAAGATCCAAAGTTCTGCTCTGGCAAAGTCCTTCAAGGACAACAAGTAGAAACTCATCTGGACTTTTCCTGATCTGAGCCGTCCATAGTGTCCTGTTCCAGTCTGAAGCTGCTGTTGGTGCAGTTATACGTTAATGTCCGGGTCAGAAATAAAACTAATTAAAGCTCGTGACCATCAGAATGATGTTTTAAAGGGAACAGGGCTTCACACTGCACTGTAAAAAGGTTGTTGTAAATGTCTTTACAGCAGCAATAACTCATTTTAATTTACAACATAATTACTGTATTTTCAACTACAGGGTAATTACTGTATATTTATTTCACTTATCATCACTGTAACATGATTTATGCCGGGTAAACTGGACTTTCATTTAAAGTATCATGCTGTATTTTATTCTATGCCTTTAAAATACAAGTGAACTCATATTTTTAGTTTATATCACTGAATCTTTAACTATTTCACTGGTCATTTATCAGTGAGATATCATTCTATAAAAAAATACATTCATTTAAATGCAATCAAAAACCTTTTATCAAGTATTTGTTCCACATAAAACAGTGAAAGACTTTATAAAATAACTCCGGCATGCTTTTGGCCAGTTTTCCTGCAAACTGGAATTTTCTCTTGATCTGTATTTAACAGGAGGAAACTGTAGATTTTATGGTAAAATTGTAAGTTGATATAAATCTGTCTGTTTTCCCATTTACAGTAGTTTAGTGTTAGTTTGTTTTTACAGTAAGTAGCTTTATATTACAGTAAAATACTGTGGACTTTACAAAAATCAGTCACGGTGTAGATCTGAGTATCCAAACTTTAACTCAGAACAGCACAAAAAACTCCATTGGAGGGTTTTAAAGTTAGAAAAACAGCCCACTTGGGTAAAATGTATTTTATTATGTTTGAGGAAAACAGAAGAACAGCCCGTATCACATCATCAGGCTCTGACTGTGACGAGCTCTCAGAGCTGTGGAGTCTTAGATTTATTAACAGAGCAGAGTTCAGTCTGAGCTGCTCTTTAATCTGATGATCCAGCTACTGAAGCTGATCAAGCTCAAGCATCATGTCCTAACGTGGGCCACATTTGATTTCATCCTTTTATTAAACTAAAAGACATGAACATCATCATGTAGACACTTTACACTAGATCTATTAACATCTAAGGACCTATAGACAAACCTACGAGATTAAAAAAGCCTCAGCTGCAGCAGGATGGAGGTAACACTCTGAAATGTGGTAGGCATGTTTCTCACCAGAGCCTACAGAAACCTGTGAACACCATGTCATCACTTTACTTTATTCATAGAAATATGAAGTATAATGACAGATGAGATCAAAGTAAGGACTAACAATGTGCATAAAGCTGTTAAACTTTGCCGTTTGGTCGTTTGCCTCATGAGCATGTGACAAGAAAAACATCTTGTGGTATTTTTGTTTTTATTTAGCTAAAATAAAAATGCTGTCAGTGGGGTGCACAGTGCCCACATCAGGGAAATGATTCAGAGCCTCATCTTTTATTATTAGTCACACATCCTTTCTGCTACTCTTTGGAGTTTAGCTTTGAAATATATGTGAAATCAGCTATGTTGTGATTGTTCACAGAATCAGTGACATCTCCCTTGCATTTAAATTGTTAGAATCCAAATATAAGGACATGTGCAGAACTGTTGTTATCCTCCTGTTAAAGAAAGAAAAGCCACAACAGTCACTGAAATAACAGAAAGAATAATTATCAGCTCTCAGTGAGACTTCTGCACCTGTCCACAGGTATGTTGGCCCACTCCTCATGAGCAAACTGCTCCAGCTGTCTCAGGTTTGAAGGCTGTCTTCTCCAGACTGCATGTTTCAGCTCCTTCCACAGATGTTCAACAGGATTTAGATCAGGGATCATAGAAGGCCACTTCAGAATAGTCCAGTGTTTTGTTCTGATCCATTCTTGGGTGTTTTTAGCTGTGTGATTGGCTCATTATCCTGTTGGAGGACCCATGACCTGTGACTGAGACCAAGCTGGACCAATTTAAGCAGAAATCAAAGTTATCCCAAAGGGTTCACACACTTTTTCATGCATCTGTTCCTTTAGCATTTCCTTCAGTTTCAAAGCCAAAGACAGTCTTCATTTTTCAGTTATTTTAAACTGTGAGGTTTGTTTAGTGTCGTAGCAGGACCTGCTTCACCGCTGACATTGTTTCGTATCTCCGTCATATTTTGTGCAGCCTAGCTGAACCGTCTTTACTCTCCATGCTGCTCGTGCTCATGTAGACCATCACCCACATGTACAGAGTTTCTGCTTCACAGATAAGTTTCACTTTCTCTGCCCCTGATTTGATCTGAAGCTCTTGTCTCGGGGTGCTCGGTCAGTGCAGCAGCTGCAGACGGGTGATCTTTGTGTCTGAGCTCTGTTGACTGGACAAACACTGAAACATCCTGCTGTTCATGGGCCTGGTCTTTTATTGGCTGACGGAGGAACAGCTGGTTTTATATGTGCTTCAGTCCTCTGGGAACAGTGACAGTAAGGAGAGTTTAAGGATAACAGTAACAAGTGAAAACACAAAGAGTCTTTTGGCCTTATTGGTTTACCCTCCTGTTGTGTTGATGCTGTTTACTCTCCTCTTCTCTGGGTCAGGAAACACTGCACAAACTCAGCAGCTAAACAGAATCTGAAACTTTACACATCTGTAGTGACAAACTCTGTGATGTCTGGATTTAGTTACTTAGCACTTGTACTTTTTATGCTCACACTTTACTGTTATTATCACTATAGCTGGAATAACTGCAGTTTAAACCTGATGCTGTGTATTGTCTCTGTGTGTCCAAACCTTTTTATTAGACTGAAGAGCAGCAGCTTTACAGAGAGGAGCTCTGTGCACAACAGCAGTGACTTTTTTTAACCTTTATCTAACCAGGTAAAAGACCCATTGGAGGTCCAGACCTCTTTGACAGGGGTGACCTGGCCAAGAGAGGCAGCAGCACACGTCACAGTGAACAAAACAGACAGGGTACAGTAACAGACATTAAATTACAAACAATAAAGTGCAGGAGTTATTTTAAGAACAGTTTAAGAACACAGGCACTGTGTGATGGATTCATGTTGTTGGTTTCTCAGGGTGGAGCAGAAGACTTCCAAAGAAACAAATTCAGACAGTCTCAGTTCAGATTGGAGGGCTCTCCAAGTAAAGGAGTAACTTAAAGCTTTTGTTCCTGTTTCAGTTCAAACACGGGGAACAGAGAGGTTCAAAATGTCATTTTACCATGAAGCATAAAAGCTTTCATTTCTCCTAAGAAAAGTGCTTAAACAGCAAGGACCCAGGCCAAGAAGAGCTTTATAAACCAGAGTGGCCGTATATCCAAAGAGGGCATGCCAGCTTTAGCAAAGTTCACAGAGGCCTGTAGTAAACATCAGAGCACAGTGGTAGACAGGAGTCAAGGACTGAAGGCAGGTGGTTAGAGCAGACATATATAAACATCACCATAATCAAGAACAGGCAAACAGTAGCCGACACCAAAAGCTTCCTAGCTCTGAGAGAGAAACACGACCTGTTCCTGTAGAAGAAACTGAGCTTCACCCTAAGTTTAGAAAGTAGATTTTTCACATGCACTTTGAAAGACAGGTCCCCATCAATAGTTAATCCAAGGTTCTTATAACTGGTGACCAGCTCTAGAGTTTTACCTTGGAAAGTTCTAATTGAGGGTAACAGATGCCTTTGAAAAAAGCATTATTTTAGATTTATCAGCATTTCTCAAACTTTGGAGTTTAGCTTTGAAATGCCACTCATCTCCAGTTTAACCTTTAATTTCTTTCACCAGGAGTTTAAATAATGAACAATAAAAGGATTACAAACTCAGCACTGTACTAAAGAAATGTAAGACATTAAAACATGGGATCAGGTTAGTGTGGATTTGATTGTGTGTTTTTTGTGTGTAACACAGTGTTTGTTACAGAGTGCTCAATAACGTCACATGCTGCTCCTGACGTGGACAAGAACAAAACCCCAAAACTTCACTTAACTTAACTTAACAGCAACAACTTAACATATATATATATATATATATATATATATATATATATATATATATATATATATATATATATCTATATATATCTATATCTATATATATATATATATATATATATATATATATATATATATATATATATATATATATATATATATGTATATATATATATATATATATATATATATATATATATATATATATCTATATCTATATATATATATTTATTTATTTATATGTATATATATATATAAATATATACATATACATATATATATACACTATATATATATATATATATATATATATATATATATATGTATATATATATATATGTATTTTTTTTAAATATATATCTTGTCTGTATGACAGATTTGAGTTGTGCATTATTATCCTGTGTTCACCTCTTTCCTCTGCAGATGTTCGCCTGTGCCAAGTCTCTGTTCATCTCGGACCAGGACAAGAGGAAGCACTTCTGTCTGCAGCTCAGACTCTTCCTGGGGAGCAGACAGGAAGTGGGTTCATTTCAGAGCAGGATGATCAAAGTGATCTCCAAACCGTCGCAGAAGAGACAGTCCATGAAGAACGCAGACTGTGAGTCAGCACCTCCATCTTCAGGACAGTCACATTAGTTTATGATGAACGTCTGCATTAGAGAACTCATTATTATCATGGTTTCATTTATATTGAAACTGTGTCCCTGCTGACAGTGAGAATCTGTCCCTAATGTATCGACCAGCTGAGCAAATAAAGTCTTGTAGGTTTGTTCCAGATTTGAAGTGCAGCCTCAGTCTGGTCTTATTCAGTGAAGAGTTGAACACAGTCATACATAAAAAAAAACAGGCAGGAGGTTTACTAATGTCCCCTCGTGTATGTTATATGAAAAAGTCTGTGAACTCTTTGGGATTACTTTGATTTCTGCTTAAATTGGTCATAAATATGTTCTGATCTTCATCTAAGTCACATCACTAGACAAACACAGTCTGTTTAAACTAATACAGCACAAAAAATTATAAGTTTAAAGTTTTTATTTAACACTATGTAAACAGTCACAGTGCAGGGTGGAAAAAGTATGTGAACCTCCAGGCTAATTACTTCTCCAAGAGCTAATTGGAGCCAGGAGTCAGCCAACCTGGAGTCCAATCAATGTGATTAGATAGGATGTGTTGGTTAAAGCTGCCCTGCCCTATAAAAAACACACACCAGTTGTGAGTTTGCTGTTCTCAGAGGCATTGCCTGATGTGAACCATGCCTCACACAGAAGAGCTCTCAGAAGATCTACCATCAAGAACTGTTGACCTACATGAAGCTGTAAAGGGTTACAAAAGTATCTCTAAAAGCCCTGATGTCCATGTGTCCACGGTAAGACAGACTGTCTACAAATGGAGAAAGTTCAGCTCTGTTGCTGCTCTGCCAAGGTGTGGTGGTCCTGTAAAGATGACTGTGAGAGCACAGCGCAGAATGCTCAATGAGGTGAAGAAGAATCCTAGAGTGTCAGCTGAAGACTTACAGAAATCCCTGGCACATGCCAACATTATTGTTGACAAATCTACAATACGTAAAACATTACACAAGAATGGAGTTCATGGGAGGACACCACCAAGGAAGCCATTGCTGTCCAAAAAAACATTGCTGCACGTTTGAAGTTTGCAAAAGAGCACCTGGATGTTCCACAGCACTACTGTCAAAATATTCTGTGGACAGATGAAACCAAAACTGAGTTGTTTGGAAGGAACACACAACGCTATGTGTGGAGAAAAAAGGCACAGCACACCAACATCAAGACCTCATCCCAACTGTGAAATATGGTGGAGGGAGCATTATGGTTTGGGGCTGCTTTGCTGCCTCAGGGCCTGGATGGATTGCTGTCATCAATGAAAAAAAAAAGAATTCCCAAGTTTATCAAGACATTTCACGGGAAAACTTCAGACCATCTGTCCACCAACTGAAGCTCAACAGAGGATGGGTGATGCAACAGGACAACCACCCAAAGCATAGAAGTAAATCAACAATGGAACGGCTTCAACAGAAGAAAATACGGCTTCTGGAGTGGCCCAGTCAGAGTCCTGACCTCAATTGAGATGCTGTGGCATGACCGTTGTGCAGGTCTGATCTACAGCTACAGGAAACGTTTGGTTGAGGTTATTGCTGCCAAAGGAGGGTCAACCAGTTATTGAATCCAAAGGTTCACATACTTTTTCCACCCTGCACTGTGAATGTTTACACAGTGTGTTGAATAAAAACATGAAAACTTTTAATTTTTTGTGCTGTATTAGTTTAAGCAGACTGTGTTTGTCTTGTGATGTGACTTAGATGAAGATCAGAACATATTTATGACCAATTTAAGCAGAAATCAAAGTAATCCCAAAGGGTTCACATACTTGTTCATGCAGCTGTATATTATATTATATATTGACTTTGTGCAGCTTTCAGAAAAAATCAAATAAAAAAGGACATAGGACGGGATTGTTTATCAAACAGTTTAAAGGATCTTTTTTCTCTCAAAGAATTATAAATGGTGAAATGTGACCTGCTGTTGCTAATGTCTGACATATTTTTATGTTTCAGTTATTTAACAAACTTAAATGAAGCCAAATATCTCTACATCATTTTAGCGAATGATCCAATAAATAACCACATAGGGAAAAAAAAATGTTTGTATTTATAAGAGAAAACTACTCACACCTCATTATTATAGGTATTAATGAGGGGGTAAAGCAGAGCTGTCCATAAAACTGAAAATAAACCAGGACTGTAGCTCAGGATTAGTTCATGTATTTGTTTTCAGAGAGCTTCTGGTCCAAGTCGAATTATCAGTAACAGTTTCCCCTCCTACTAAAACAGAGAGCAGACACAAGATCTGATTTCAGATGTCAGATTAAATCTTTGAAGGAGATGAGGGACAGACATCTAGATAGTAAAGGCTTACCTGTCCTTTTCTTATCTGTAGTGTTTTATCCACTGTTTATTCAGTTCAAGCCGACGAGCTTTAATCAGCTGTCAGTGTGACAGAGGTGGAGTCACAGTGTCAGTGTGAGGAGGACGTTTAGTGTTTTTAATAACCACAGACACACATAGATGCAGACATGTAGAGTCAGCTGCTCACTCCTCCACCACAGCAGGAGGTCAGAGAGAAGCCACCAGTGAACCCTGACACACCGAGTGTGTGTGACACCACCTCTGTGGCAACAGGTCGAAAAGCCAAAGGGTCAGCACCAAGTCACCTGATACACACTCACACACATGCACACGCATGCACACGCACACTAAAAGGAGACGTCACTGTGGCAGTTCAGATCAGCTCCTTTATCACTGCAGTCGTCTAAACTCGTCCCTGTCCTGTCTCAGAGTGACGCTCCTAAAACAAGCTAGTTTTAGTACCTACTCCGCCTAACCCAAGCGTAGCCGAGTCCATACTAAAAGATGACGCTTGACTGCCGGTATACGGATTGGTCAGGACAACGTCACATCGATGAGTCATGAGCATCGAGATAACTCCTAGGCATGCTAGCGTGTAGGTTACTATTAGGCTTACCCCTCATCCGCTTTTGGTGAAGCTGGATTGCTCTCGCCCTCGGTTTTCATTCTCTGTTGTATAATTTCCAAAAACTCTCCTGTGCTTCTCAAGGGCATTTCTTCTTACCATACCCAGCCTTCTTTCTGCTTTCCTTTTTTACTCAGTTTGTGACAAAAAGACACAGATTGTTGTGTTGCCAGCCAAAATGACATGCCACCACACAGTGCCACTCAGCTGTTGCTGAACACTGCAACTCTGTTGGGCAGGAGACTGGGGCTAATCTACAGTTACAAGGCAGAGTATATATATATAGAGCAGAGAGCAGTAGAGTAGAGCAGAGTAGAGCTCGAAAGTAGAGCAGGGTAGACAGATAGGAGCAGAGCTCTAGCAGCAGCAGTAGAGCAGGGAGTAGCAGTAGGAGTTTAGTGAGTAGAGAGTAGAGTTTGTGTAGAGCGAGTAGAGCAGAGTAGAAAGTAGAGTTTCTAGTAGCAGTAGAGCAGGAGTCGAGTTTAGGAGCAGAGTAGAGTAGAGTAGGAGTTTCAGTTTAGTCGAGTAGAGTTTGTAGTAGAGCCGAGCAGTAGGAGTTTAGTAGAGCAGAGAGAGTGTGGAGCAGTTTAGCAGCAGCAGGAGCAGAGCAGAGTAGAGTAGCCAGAGCAGAGCAGAGTAGAGTAGAGCCCAGCCCAGCCCAGCAGAGCAGAGCAGAGCCCAGCCGAGAGGCCCCACAGTAGAGTCCGAGTATAGCAGAGAAGAAATACATATATTGTCCATACTTACTTTCTACTAGTTGGAGTAGAGCAGAGCCCAGCAGCAGAGCAGAGCCTGCAGAGTAGAGTGAGTGAGCCTAGTAGCAGTAGGGAGAGCCCAGAGCCTATAGCAGAGCTCTAGAGCAGAGCCCAGCCCAGTACAGAGTAGAGCAGGAGCAAATGAGCCTAGAGCCTTCCAGCAGAGCAGAGCCCAGGCCCATTTGTGCCCAGTGCACAGCCCAGAGCAGAGCTCCAGCAGAGCAGAGCCCCAGGCAGAGCAGAGCAGAGCAGAGCTCCACGAGCTCCAGCCCAGCCGAGCCGAGCCCAGCCCAGCCCCAGCACAGCCCAGAAAGGCCAGGCCCAGTAGAGACAGAGCAGAGGCACAGCCCAGCCCAGTCGAGCAGAGTCGAGCCGCAGCCGAGTTTCCAGCTTCTAGGCCGAGCCCAGTCGAAAGCAGAGCAGAGCAGAGCAGAGCCGAGCCGAGCCGAGCAAGAGCGAGAGTCGGCTCGAGTCATGAGTCGAGTAGAGAGTAGAGCAGAGTTTGAGCCGAAGCCTTTGAGTCGAAAAGTGCCGAAGTCTTAGTACACACACAGTTTAGAGCAGAGTAGAGTAGAGTAGAGTAGAGCTTGTTTGTTTAGAAAGGAGTAGAGTTTAGTACAGTTTAGTAGAGAGTAGCAGATAGAGTACAGAGTTTGTAGTTTAGTAGAGTTAGAAGTAGAGCAGAGTACAAGTCGAAGTTTAGTCGAGTAGAAATTTTAGCAGAGAAGAGAGTAGAGCGAAAGAGAAAGCCGAAAGCTTGAGTAGAGAGCAGAGTCAGGAAAAGCGAGTTTAGTAGTAGAGTAGAGTAGAGTAGAGTCGAGTAGAATGAAAGCAGAGTAGAGTTTAAATGAAAGGGAAGTAGGAGTAATAGCTCTAGAGTAGAGTAGAGCTGGAAGAGCAGAAGCGAAGTCGAAGGATAGAAATGAGAAAGGAAGCTTTAGCCAGCTTCTGAAGCCGAAGCTTCTAGAAAATGAAAGTACGAGTACAGTCGAGCTAGAGTAGAGTAGAGTAGAGTGAGAGCGAGAAGGAAAGGAAAGCCGAGCCGAGGCCGAGGCCGAGGCCGAAATGAAGTGAGTACAGTTCTAGCACAAGTCAGAGAGAGTAGAGCAAGAGTAACAGCAGTAGAGTTTAGGGATGAAGCCGAGAGTCGAGTAGATTTAGTCGAGTCGAGAATGAGTCGAGTAGAGTCGAGTCGAGTAGGGCTGATGTTAAAGGACCAATAGGCTCCATGCTCTGTACTCACACAGCCAGGCTTCAGAAACAGAACCTTCCCTTTAAAACTTTCCTCTTTAACCCTTTCATGCATAGAATTTATTAAATCACAGGGAAAGATTTATTTTTTATTTTATGTTTTAAAACAAGTTAAAAATAATGGACAGTTTTTAAATGTTACAGTATTTTGAGTGAGAGCGAATAACAAACAAATAATCGTTCAATGATAACTTACTATCTGCAAACACATATCTGTTAAGCATCTTTTAACCCTTTCATGCATGAGTTATTAAATCAAATACTTTTTTCAATGCTTTTTCTACTTTTAAAAAAGTTAAAAAATCATGGTTATTGTTTTCACTGTTTCATTTTTGAAGTAAGTTTTACATCCGCTCACTTCAACAACAAGTGCATCAACATAGGAATTTGTGTGGGATTTTATAAAGATCCACAAACACGCCTCTTAACTAACAAACGTGCTGTATTGGAGAGAAAAATAAAAAGATAAAAGCAATATGTGAAGTATATATACTGGATGTTGTTAAACAAACTATTCTAATTGTGAATTAAAACAAAATGTAACAATATTCTGTGCAACGCAATTCCAAATTTCCTTTGTCTGCTGTTTTGGATTTTAGATGTAACATCTCAATATAGTAAAAAAGTACAAAGATAATATTTATTTAAAACTTGAGACAAGAGCTTAGAGTTAACCAACTGATGGTTGGACATGATACTGCAACATAAAGTTATAAAATGTATTCCAAACATCTGTCTACTGAGTGGGCATGATATATGAAAGGGTTAAAAGTATAGAAAAATAAAATTATATTTTACTCACACAGCCAGGCTTCAGAAACAGAACCTTCCCTTTAAAACTTTCCTCTTTAACCCTTTCATGCATGAATTTATTAAATCACAGGGGAAAGATTTATTTTTTTATTTTTATGCTTTAAAACAAGTTAAAAATAATGGACAGTTTTTAAATGTTATATTTTGAGTGAGTTAATAAATAAACAACAGTTCAATGGAACTTACTTGGTCTGCAAACACATATCTGTTACATCTTTAACCCTTTCATGCATGAGTTATTAAATCAAATACTTTTTTCAATGCTTTTTCTACTTTTGAAAAAGTTAAAATCATGGTTATTGTTTTCAATGTTTCATTTTGAAGTAGTTTTACATCCGTTCACTTCACCGTGCATCAACATAGGAATTCTGTGGGACTTTATAAAGATCCACAAACACGTCTTTAACAAACGTTTATTGAGAGAAAATAAAAGATAAAGCAATATGTGAAGTATATATACTGATGTTGTTAAACAAACTATTCAATTGTGAATTAAAACAAAATGTAACAATATTCTGTGCAATCTAAATTCCAAATTTCCCTTTGTCTGCTGTTTTGGATTTTAGATGTAACATCTCAATATAGTAAAAAAAGTACAAAGATAATATTTATTTAAAACTTGAGACAAGAGCTTGGGAGTTAACCAACTGATGGTTGGACATGATACTGCAACATAAAGTTATAAAATGTATTCCAAACATCTGTCTACTGGAGTGGGCATGATATATGAAAGGGTTAAAGTATAGAAAATAAAATTATATTTAATATTGCAGTTTAATTTAATCATAACGTGACTTTCAATAAAATTTTAATAAAGAAAAAATACAAAACTAGGTGAAATCTAAATAGCAGCATTATACAGAGAACATACTTTACACTGCGTGATGTCCTCTGGAGTGGACGGATTAATTTTTGGTTACAGGTAAAAATAAACAAGGAAAATATTTTTAAAATCTGCATAAAAGTGTTCCTTACATCTCATTGAATTACAGTTATGTTTTTTCCTGACTAATTCTTTAGAATAGAAGATTTAACACTTAGAACGGTGTGGTGCATGTCACTCTCTGTTGGTGATGTTTTATCTCAAAATGAACAAACAGACACAAAGATCATGTTTTTATGAAACTTGAGGATGTAGTTTTGGTGTTTACCACCTAATAGTTGGGACATGGTTAGCCTACATGGTCTAAAATATAAAATAATATCTGTCCACTGGAGGTGACACTGTACATGAAAGGGTTAAAGCTTTGGTCAGAGACCAGCTCAGGCTCATAGTTCAGCTGCTATAGGCTAACGCTGCCATCCATTAAGAAGAATAACCTCCATCTCCAATTATCAGTGTATGGGTACAACGTGCCGATCTACAAGGCTAGTGTTAGCCGTAGTGTTAGCTGTTGTTAGCTGTTGTGTTAGCCGTAGTGTTAGCTGTTGTGTTAGCCGTAGTGTTAGCTGTTGTGTTAGCCGTAGTGTTAGCTGTTGTGTTAGCCGTAGTGTTAGCTGTTGTGTTAGCCGTAGTGTTAGCTGTTGTGTTAGCCGTAGTGTTAGCTGTTGTGTTAGCTGTAGTGTTAGCTGTTGTTAGCACGCCCTGTGTTGTACTTCACAAATATCCTGTTTAGAATGTAAATAACACATAGCTGCATTTCTATAAATAGAAGCTGAACAGTCCTGTGTGTACGGCTGATTTAGAGCCATAAACAGGAGTCAGAAGTGCAGATAAACAGAATATCACAGGAGCTTGTTTACACTGGGGGCAGCCATCTTTGATGAGGTCCAGATAAAATTTACAACTTGGAGCGTGGAAATCTGACTTCAGCATCTAGATGTGTCTGAAATCATTCCTGATCACAGAAACAGTGCACCATATAGTGTGTTCGCCATTTTGTAGTGTTGTTGGAATCTCAGGTGTTAATATCATTCACGATATAAAGCACTACAGAATACCCACAATGCACTGCAAATGTAAGTGTACATACGATGTACTAGGCCTGTGCTCAAAATATTGATACAGCAAAAAATATCGTCACACACTCCTTCAGGATACCTGTCTCGATACAGATTCAACAGAATCAATATGTTCTAAATATTTTGACAGTTGTTGTTAACACACTTTGGCTAATGCTAACAGCAGCACAGTTCAAGGTAGAAGACGAGCTACATGATGAAGAATATGTTCTAAAGTTAGGGACAGATCCATGAACCATAGACCTGTGAGGAAGGGAGGTAAGAGGAGACAAGTGGACTAAAGTAAGAACTAAAGTTAGAGACAGATCCATGAACCATAGACCTGTGAGGAAGGGAGGTAAGAGGAGACAAGTGGACTAAAGTAAGAACTAGTTAGAGACAGATCCATGAACCATAGACCTGTGAGGAAGGGAGGTAAGAGGAGACAAGTGGACTAAAGTAAGAACTAAAGTTAGAGACAGATCCATGAACCATAGACCTGTGAGGAAGGGAGGTAAGAGGAGACAAGTGGACTAAAGTAAGAACTAAAGTTAGAGACAGATCCATGAACCATAGACCTGTGAGGAAGGGAGGTAAGAGGAGACAAGTGGACTAAAGTAAGAACTAAAGTTAGAGACAGATCCATGAACCATAGACCTGTGAGGAAGGGAGGTAAGAGGAGACAAGTGGACTAAAGTAAGAACTAAAGTTAGGGACAGATCCATGAACCATAGACCTGTCATCTGATTTATTAGAGGGTAGCCTCTTCAGATGCTACATCTCATTTTCTGGAGGGTCCTCATGTCTGAATGGTTGTGGTGATCATTTTATAGAAGTATAATCTTAGATATTCTTACTGAAAATAAGAATTTATGGTAGTGATGAACTCATGGAGCCCAGACCACAAGGTCATCCCAACCATATTTGTCTCTGTTAAATATAAATGTGTTAAAGGCCTCTTGAGATGTGACATCCCATTTTCAGAGGGACTTCATGACTATGTGGTGATAAAAAAATAGTTACTATAGATGTATCAACCATAGATAAGGAGATCATGCTAATGTCTATAATGATGATGAGCTGTGAGTCTGTGTTTACTCTGCTCTGACAGCCTCTCTGCATGTGTGTGTCCTCAGTGTGTATCTCTCTGCATGTGTGTGTCCTCAGTGTGTATCTCCTCGTGCTCCAGGGTGGCGTTGTTTAACCGTCTGCGCTCTCAGACCGTCAGCACACGCTACCTCTCCGTGGACCGAGGGGCCTTCGTAGCCAGCGCCAGACACTGGAGCGCCTTGACCATCATGCTAGGTAAGTCTGAGTGTCCTGTATCTTCACTTCAGCTGAGTCCCATCATGCAGCCATGCAGGACAACATGACCGTCATCAGTTTAAGCCCATTGGCTTGAGCGAGACAACATGACCGTCAGAGGTTTGAGCCCATTGGCTTGGGCGAGACAACATGACCGTCAGAGGTTTAAGTCCATTGGCTTGAGCGAGACAACATGACTGTCAGAGGTTAAAGCCCATTGGCCTGAGCGAGACAACATGACTGTCAGAGGTTTAAGCCCATTGGCCTGAGCGAGACAACATGACTGTCAGAGGTTTGAGCCCATTGGCTTGGGCGAGACAACATGACCGTCAGAGGTTTAAGTCCATTGGCTTGACCGAGACAACATGACTGTCAGAGGTTTAAGCCCATTGGCCTGAGCGAGACAACATGACTGTCAGAGGTTTAAGCCCATTGGCCTGAGCGAGACAACATGACTGTCAGAGGTTTAAGCCCATTGGCCTGAGCGAGACAACATGACTGTCATCAGTTTAAGCCCATTGGCTTGAGCGAGACAACATGACTGTCAGAGGTTAAAGCCCATTGGCTTGGGCGAGACAACATGACCGTCAGAGGTTAAAGCCCATTGGCCTGAGCGAGACAACATGACTGTCAGAGGTTTGAGCCCATTGGCTTGGGCGGGTAAGCCCAGCACAGACAGCGAGTCTGTGGGCTAAAGAACGTCTTTACAACAACAGCTTGTTACTGAAGCAACATGAGAGCTCATTTAACACTGTGGGCCCTAAGCTCTGTGCTAAGCCTTTAGAAAATATAATAAAGACGCCCACCATCCAGCCAATCAGGGCTCAGTCTGGGCTCAGTGTTGAATCCTGTCTGTTTTATCTACAGGTGATGATCATGTAATGAAGGGACGAGTGGTTAGTGGCTCTTTTAGCTGTGAATAAATCATATTAGCATAATGCTAATGACAGCTAAAGGCTGATGAACACAGTGGAGTGGGGGAGGGGGCGGGGCTAAGAGCACCACCATGGAGGGGAGGAGGGCCTAAAACATTCATCTGTCTGCACCGTACCATGGTACACGTGCACATTGTGTGTGTATGTGTGTACACATGCATGTTATGTGTATGTGTGTACACATGCATGTTGTGTGTGTGTGTACACGTGCATGTTGTGTGTGTATGTGTGTACACATGCATGTTGTGTGTGTGTGTACACGTGCATGTTGTGTGTATGTGGGAACACATGCATGTTGTGTGTGTGTGTACCCATGCATGTTGTGTGTGTGTGTGTGTGTGTGTACCCATGCATGTTGTGTGTGTGTGTGTACACATGCATGTTGTGTGTATGTGTGTACACATGCATGTTGTGTGTATGTGTGTACACGTGCACATTGTGTGTATGTGTATACACATGCATGTTGTGTGTGAATGTGTGTACACATGCATGTTGTGTGTATGTGTGTACACGTGCACATTGTGTGTATGTGTGTACACATGCATGTTGTGTGTATGTGTGTACACATGCATGTTGTGTGTATGTGTGTACACTTGCATGTTGTGTGTATGTGTGTACACTTGCATGTTGTGTGTATGTGTACACATGCATGTTGTGTGTATGTGTGTACACATGCATGTTGTGTGTATGTGTGTACACATGCATGTTGTGTGTATGTGTGTACACATGCATGTTGTGTGTATGTGTGTACACATGCATGTTGTGTGTATGTGTGTACACATGTGCTGAAGAAGAAAATGTCCAAAGATTCACAAACACAGTGAAGAGACGTGTTTGTTTGCCTTTATTAATGCATGTGCATGTGTTCACGTGTGTGTTCGTGTGTGTGTTCGTGTATGTTCATGTGTGTTCGTGTGTGTCTGTGTGTGTGTTCATGTGTGTGTGTGTGCAGTGGAGGATCAGCGTCCAGACCACGGGGACTTTGTCCTGAATGAAGGTTTCATCTGTTACGGCTGTACTGTCCAGTTAGTCTGCACTGAGACTGGAGTGGCTCTGCCGCCAATGGTAACACACATGAACACACACACATGAACACACACACACACACACACACACACACATGGAGCTTCTTGTGTTTCAGAATAGTTTGTTTTTAAAGTATCTATAGATCTGGACATGTTAACAGATCCGTGTGGCCCAACATTAACTCATTAATCACATCCTGGATTCTCTTCCCGTTCATCCCACTGTCTCTCTCCTCTCTGTTCACCACTTTGGGCTGCTATGTGATTGGCAGAGTATCATCTAGTGAATAATCCCATACACACAGAGGCTGCTGACCTGTGGCCTAAGCTCATGCTGCAGGACAGACTTTCCCACTCTGGGTCTGTTTTTATTTGACCTTTATCATTGACTGATTTCATGTTTCTGTCCTGGCCTGATGTCTGCTGCTCATTTACTTCACTGAGTCTGTAGGTGGGGAACTAATCATAGGAAGAAAAAAAATATGAATCAGGCTGATGTCATCTGCATATATACAGTAAATAAAAACAATCACCAACAATAAGACTGCCTGAACATGAGGATAAATAAAATGTGGTCCTTGGACAGATGCAGATGATAATAAAAGACTTTAGACACTTTTAGTGATGACGCGCCCGTGAGCTGTGTCCACGTCCAAGTTTGATTGACATGATCAGTTAGCCCGCCTCCTCCCCTGGAGACAGCCCTCACTACTACACAGAGCCGTCTGATAGATGTCATATTATTACACATGCATTGCAAAACTGGAGTCTGACTATCGCTACCAATGCGAGACACCGGCTCACCTGCGCAAAGCGGGATATCTGGTCACCATAGGAATGTCAGCAGTGTAACTACCTGGACTTTGTATGTACAGAGCCTGGGTGAGCTGGAGGTGGTGCCATGTGATTGGTTACGTAACTCCGGTCATATGAGGCGTTCATTCAAAGCTGAACAGAGTCGTCAGTGTGTGGTGAAGCCTCTGTCCCTGCAGCTAAAGAATGCTAACTGCTTAGCTCCTTTATGTCTTACAGATGTGTCCAGCTGTTATAGAAGCCCTCAGATAAATGCTCTTGGTTTTATTTACATGGACCATCAGCAGAGTCCTTCAGAATCTGCTGACCGCTCTCTTCCTGAGCTGCTGTCATAACAAGCTGAGCTGCAGTGGTGTTACTTATACCCATTCACCTCCGCCTGCTTCATACCTGAGGTTACACTGCAGTTACAGCTGAGGCCTGCACGGTCAAACAAACACCACCAGAGCTAAAACATTCTGTTATCTGTGATCATGGACTCTCTGTGAGGCTACAGTCAACATTATGTAGTCTGACTTTACTTTAGTAATGTCATCTCTTAGATAATCTTATTCAGCTGTTTCAGAGTGACTTCCATACACCTCTGCATGTCTTTGCTCTGTTGACTGTTCAGGTAGTTTTTTAAAGAAAACTATTGAGCATGTACACAAACCATCATGCTGCATCCCATAGACACACTGTGGTGTTAGGACACAAACGTTCACAAACAAAAGACAAACTGACCTTATTTAAAAGTTTGGGAGGCTATAATTTAATTCCCTTTAATGCTGCATTTTAAATTGCAGAAGGCCACCTTTCCTTCAGAACGAGCAAAGTTTGTCTTTACGACCTCACACCTGATATATAAACATATATATGTATATATACACACATGGCAAAGATTGTTGGTGAAGAAAAACCCACATGGTCACTGAAATAACCTGAAACTGACAAAAGCAATAATAATTAAAATTCACTGAAAATCAACTAATTAAAGTCAGACTATGGCCGTTTTCTAATTCGCCTACTACCAGGGCTGGGTTTAAAAAATCTATTTAATCGATTTGAAACGATTTCCCTTCCAATGGTTCATAATGGATCCATTAAATCCAAAGATGGATCTTTTAACTTGGGTAGTTTTTTCTTCATTTTGATGTGCAGAGGAGCAGCCTGTGGTATCAACCCTGCTAGTCTTGCATAATCTGTGTTTGGCGCTGCTTTACACTGAACAAAATCTTGTGAGATGTTACTGCAAGTAATCAAACAAACACGGCAGAAGCAAGAAGCACTCTAAGGGCATCACTGTCAAGTTTAAAAGCTGATGTTTGGACGTATGTTAGATTTAACAAGCACGAAGGAAAAGAGGAGATGGACAAAAAACAAGTAAATATGCAGAATATGAATTAATGTATATCATTAATGTATGATTAATGTAACTGCTTTGGATTCAGATCTTAATGTTAAAACAATTTTTAATGATGTACCAGGTCAAAAGGTCACTTTTTGAATTTACAGCACTATTTTAACTAAGATATCCCAGACTGAATAAATATGGAACTGAATCGTGAGTCGAATCGATTTGAGGCCTTGTAATATCGAATTGAGATGATCAAGAAAATCTGAATCGATACCCAGCGCTACCTACTACATACTGTGTATAAAAGCAGTCTGTAGTAGGCACTGCGTACTGCGTACTACACTGGACTGTAGTATGACTGTTCTGTTGGTTTATTTTGGAGCTACGCTGGTTTCCAGTTTGAGCAAAGCTGAAGTAGCTACAGCTGATTTATTTTACAAACTTCATTTTAATTGAACAAAACAAACAAACCATGAGTACATGTTGACATTTCAGTTATTAATCTGTAAAGATATTGTCAGAAGCAGCATTTTATATGAAACATATGTATATGTATTATTTCAGAGGGGAATTATTTTGTATATTTTTGTGTGATGGTGTATTAGGGCCACTTAAAAGAAAAAAAAACATATCAAGAATAAACATCACATCACAGTACAGTATTAAGAATAAGGAGAAGCAGGAAACTTTAAGGTGGTGGAAATACAGAGGAGAAATGAAGAACGTAATGGAAAAATGTCAGACTGCAGTGGTTTAACTCTAATAATGCTGCAGGTATAGACAGACTGAACAGCTTCAGCTGTTACGAACCGTTAACGAAAAACAACAACTGACCTTTTTACAAATGATTACACACTATTACCTGATGAAAAGGTAAAGATAACAGTAATTGCTCTTATATTTTTTTTCCTCAGCTGCTCTTGTTGTTGAAGCTTCGCTCTCAGTCATTTTCAATTCAGCTGCTTTGCATTGTGGGTAACAGCAGGTGAAGCAGGCTGGTCTGATGCAGACTGAATTTTTTCCTGAATCAGTAAGTCGTCTGGGTATTTTTGCACACTGTATGCTGCAGACTACAGTTTGGTCAAATCAGCCCTCACTGTTAGTGTAGTATAAGAGTTCAAAAACAGCCTCTGCCCTTTAAAAGTGATTCAACAGAATTATTTATAAAACAAACTAATGAACATGTGAGTTTTAGTTTCTTTAACGCAGAGGCACCAACAGTCTTTTCCACATGTGTATAAACCTACATTCATATGTTCAGTTAATGTGTTTGTTTAGTGAGTGTGGTTATTCTGGTCAAAGTCAGCTTATTCATCTGTCAAGTGGAGGATAACAGTTTCAGAAAATTTAATCTAGTCTTTTGTTGTTATTTTTTAAATAGTTTCTACTTCTCCTGTTGAGGACTAAGATCTATGTTCAGTTTTAGAGATGTGACATGTGGACACCCTCATGTCAGAAAGCTTTTTATCATCTTTATTCAGCTCCCATCTGAGCAGATTTATATCCCACTCAAACAGATCTGCACCCTCTGCACCCCTTTTTAAAAAATATAAAGTACTCCCCATTGACAAGGTGAATGTTTATCAAACATGTTCACTCATGCATAAGTTTATATATAAGAAACAATATCCTCCAGACACCTTTAGGATCTGTTCATCCCACCACACAGGTACACACACATCAAACTAGACTCAACAACAGTCTGCTCTTACCCCACACATGGACTTCAAGACACCAGTTCATCATCACATTTAGACGTCCTGAGCTCTGGACTGAATTAAGCTCACCGCTGTGATCAGTGTCCTCACATTCTGCTTTTAAAAAGCTTTTAAAGAATCTTCTGTTTCAGCCTGATCCCTGTCCTCATCCTTCTGATTGTGTTTCTTACTTTTGCTGCGTCTTTCCTGATTTTAATACGTACTTTGTTGTTGCTCCTTTGGTTTGTAGTGTTTTCTCTTGTTTTGTTTTTGTTTTTTTGTTGTTGAGTGTTTAGCCTGCGTGTCATGAGATTGTTATGAGCAGGTGTGGAGCTCTGGACAAGCCTGCAGAGGCCTCGTTGCTTGGTTTTGTACTTGTACTAATCTTGAGCTAAACAAATAAACTAAACCAGCTGAGCAGCCACAGAGGCCTGAGTCAGTGTTTGAAATGGCACAGTGAACATGATTCTTTATCTTTCTGAGAGCAAAGCATCTGCCAGATCAGAACAGAAACAAGTGTCAGGCTGTAGAGACTCAACAGAAACTGTTGGTGCAGACCAAACACTCTCTGGTCTGTGATTTAGGCCCAGACAATCCTGGTCCACCTGTGATGTGTGGACTGCAGCAGGGTGGATTTCCTCATAGTGAGCAGGCTAATGTAGCATTTCACGAGTAAGGACCACACCATCAACAGGATGAATTTGACAATCATTTATTGCGTACAGTGGATAACAAGCAACATAGCAGGTAGCTAAGGCCCTGAGGAAAGAAGGAAGGAAGAAGTTTGGGCAGGGAGGGAGGGTGTGAAACAAAAGAGGGAAATGGTCGGTTAGAACTTATAGGAACACAGGAAGAGGCGTGGTTAAGGTGTGCTCCTGCTCATGAAATTCTGCTTACAGCTCCACTAACAGACAATGGCAGGAAGAATGTGGCTGTTAGCATCAAAAACACCTCAGCCCTCTGACCACGCCCCCCCAGCACCTGGAAACAAGGTGCAGTCATTTCTGATTGGCTCGAGCCCACTTTACCCCGACCATCCAATGATGGTAGACTAACTCACTCCCAGGCGCTGGCGGGGGGGGGGAGGGGGCATGCTCTTTTCCTGCATAAACAGCGTTCGAGTTGGCTGAAGGTGAGCTCTGCATCAGATGGAAGGCCCCATCATATAAGGCCCCATCCACATGAAGACAAACCGAGGTCTAAACGCACAAGTTTTTTGCATATCATCCATACAAAGACGGCGTTTTGGGGGTCTGTAAACGATCATTTTTGAAACCAGGTTCCAGAGTGGAAAGATTTTGAAATGCCGTATACACAGCTCTGTGATTACTAGCTCTCTGTAACTTTTCAGATACGCTTACGTCATAGCTTCATACAGTCATTGACACACATGCGCCAACAACAATGGCGGCGTACGTGAAGCATATGAGCGGATGAAGCTACTGCCCCTGTTGCAGCAAAATCTCCTTCTTCTCAATCACCACCGAGTTAAACAAACAATTATCGAGGACACATTACAGCACTTTATGATCACTTTATCACAATCTCTGTTTACAACTTTTGCTGCAAGTGCACATGCCCACTGTTTTTTCATCTGTTTCTGCTTGTTTCCATCATATCGTTACAGCGCCTCTAGAGGTCTGCCATGTGTTTTACAGCGTTTTCATGCGTATTGAGTGCATTCATATAGACGCACACCTTTTCTGAGACGCCTTTGTCTTTTTTGGCGACCGTTTTGGAAACTGTTCAGCGTTTTGTCTTCGTGTGGATGAGGCCTAAATATTTTATAAGTCTTTGGTGATGCCATGATGAAAGTCCAGAGCACTCTTCTCTCTCTCCCAGTTTTAGGATAGAAGAATAGATTAGAATAAACCTTTATTTGTCCCACATGGGGAAATTTACAGTGTTACAGCAGCAAAGCGGACAGTATTAATAGGATAAAAAAATAGCAATATGTACATTACTCTACCTATTTAAGACATCAAATATAAAAGATATAAAATATAGAAATATACAAAGAGCAGGGAAACGAAACTAAAAGTAAATCCTATAAAGATTATATACACATTTACTGAGGAATTGCACATTGTTAGGGGATTGAGGATTGCACATTAATTGCACATAGTAATTGTACATTGTTGATAACTGCACAGTGATTGCACATTGTGATTTCACAGTTTCCTATGTGCGGCTGCAGAAAGACTCTCATGGAAGTCTGATCCATTAACCATGACACATGCTTCTTTAGATAAAGTGTCTCAGATGTGTCTTCTTGATTTTCCTTTTTCTTTTTCCAGGTGATTCGTAAAGTCAACAAGCAGCATGCCATTCTCGATGTAGACGAGCCCGTCTCCCAGCTTCACAAGTGTGCTTTCCAATTCCAGGACAACCCTCAGGCCTTCCTGTGTCTGTCCAATGACAGCATCATTCAGTACCAGGTGAGTTTCTCTGCCCCGCCCCCTCCACCCTCTCATTGGTCACTTTGCACCGCTCACATTATTCTCTGTTCTCCATCGTCATCCCGAGGCTGCGTCCAGCATCAGAGACCCGAGCAGAGCTGTTCTGAATGATGGATCGTGTTGGACGATCATTGGAGTGGAGGCAGTGGAGTACACCTTTAACCAGGGCCTGTCCTGCATTCAGACGGCCGTCACTCCTTTTCCAGTCATCACTGCTTTAGAGGTGAGTGTCACAAAGTCATAGCATGCTTCCAGAAACGATTTTAGTTTTTTGTTTAGTTCCACTCTTGCAACAGGTTTGTCACAATTAAGTCCACTTTAAGTCCATATTTAGATGGAGGGTTTAGATAACAGAAACTGCATGGCTGTCACTTCCTGTGCAAACCCGAAAAATTGAAATCTAGTTAAAAAAAACACACACAATTGTTCATTTTGAAAAACACACAGCATCTTCGTCTGTTATTGCTGTCTTCATGTCTGTTATATATTTACTTTTGTGCTGTCGTTTAGAAAAATTATGAACTCTATGACTATGTACACCAGTCTATGCAGTTTAACACCTGCAGTCATGGTGAAAAAAAGACTGTTTGCTTTGTATTTGTGAAAGATGTGTGTGAATATTCCCTTGATGAGGAAATCCATCTAGCCACTGATTAAGAGAACACATCTGAAAAAAGGCCTGTCTATATATCATCTATTTAATGTTTGAGGCCTCACGCTTCATCCACATGAGATTGTGTTTGGAGGCCATTATTCTGTGATTCCTGCCACACCCCAAACTCCCCATGGGGACAAATAAAAAGCTAACAAAGTAACTTACATTAACAGGATTATCTAAAATTAAAACTAAAATCTGCTCTGATGTATTTGACACCATATCAACATGAGAATAGTGAGCACCTCCACTGTGATAACATATATTTGTTAGGGAATAAATGCATAACACACTGATGTAACAATTCACATTTAACAAAAAATATTAAAGGAATCGTACTTCACGAGGGCAGGCGGAAAAGCTCTTGCAGCCAGGAATTAGACAGCGCCAACCTGCTCAACAAAGAATGATTCAGCTCCCAAAAGTGACAACTCTCTCTCAGGTAGCTGAAATAAAATCTTAAGAAACAAAAATAGGCATTGAGTTGAAGTTTTAATTAAAGGTGTTATGAAGAGAATCTATTTCCGGTGACATAAAGACTCTGCTAACCATGAGCACACGTGGCGGCTGTCGTAAAGACGTGACCCAAGCCAAAGCGTGTGTTTGTTGTGATGCTAATGAATGCAGCTCAGACCTTCCTCAGAACTCTGCATTGCTTTACAACTTCTTTTTTCAACAACTTACAGGATACAAAGCCACGAGGTAATGTATCTCTTTCTAGTTATGTAGTGGTAGTTTTTGATGTGTGACAACAAGCAGTTTTTGGAAAACTTAGTATGGTAGTTTTGTAGCCGGCTATATATATGGCTACTTACAGCCCGGTGCTCTAAGACGTGTCTGAATAATATAAGTAAGTAAGTAAGTAAGTAAGTAAGTAAACTTTATTTGTATAGCACTTTTCACAGACACAAGTCACAAAGTGCTCCACAGTAGAAAAACATAGTATAACTGAAACATAAAACAACATACTTAAAAGCAACATACTTAAGAACATAGTACACCTAAACATAAGACAACATACTTAAAAACAACATACTTAAGAACATAGTACACCTAAACATAAGACAACATACTTAAAAACAACATACTTAGACAACATACTTAAAAGCAAGATACTTAAGAACATAGTGCACCTAAACATAAGACAACATACTTAAAAACAACATACTTAGACAACATACTTAAGAACATAGTGCACCTAAACATAAGACAACATACTTAAAAGCAACATACTTAAGAACATAGTACACCTAAACATAAGACAACATACTTAAAAGCAACATACTTAAGAACATAGTACACCTAAACATAAGACAACATACTTAAAAGCAACATATTTAGACAACATACTTAAAAGCAACATACTTAAGAACATAGTACACCTAAACATAAGACAACATACTTAAGAACATAGTGCACCTAAACATAAGACAACATACTTAAAAGCAACATACTTAAGAACATAGTACACCTAAACATAAGACAACATACTTAAAAGCAACATACTTAAGAACATAGTACACCTAAACATAAGACAACATACTTAAAAGCAATATACTTAAGAACATAGTGCACCTAAACATAAGACAACATACTTAAAAGCAACATACTTAAGAACATAGTACACCTAAACATAAGACAACATACTTAAAAGCAACATACTTAAGAACATAGTACACCACACATAAGACAACATACTTAAGAACATAGTACACCTAAACATAAGACAACATACTTAAGAACATAGTACACCTAAACATAAGACAACATACTTAAAAGCAACATACTTAAGAACATAGTACACCTAAACATAAGACAACATACTTAAAAGCAACATACTTTAAAACATAGTACACCTAAACATAAGACAACATACTTAAGAACATAGTACACCTAAACACAAGACAACATACTTAAAAGCAACATACTTAAGAACATAGTACACCTAAACATAAGACAACATACTTAAAAGCAACATACTTAAGAACATAGTACACCTAAACACAAGACAACATACTTAAAAGCAACATACTTAGACAACATACTTAAAAGCAACATACTTAAAAACATAGTACACCTAAACATAAGACAACATACTAAAGAACATAGTACACCTAAACACAAGACAACATACTTAAAAGCAACATACTTAAGAACATAGTACACCTAAACATAAGACAACATACTTAAAAGCAACATACTTAAGAACATAGTACACCTAAACATAAGACAACATACTTAAAAGCAACATACTTAAGAACATAGTACACCTAAACATAAGACAACATACTTAATAGCAACATACTTAGACAACATACTTAAAAGCAACATACTTAAGAACATAGTACACCTAAACATAAGACAACATACTTAAGAACATAGTACACCTAAACATAAGACAACATACTTAAAAGCAACATACTTAAAAACATAGTACACCTAAACATAAGACAACATACTTAAGAACGTAGTACACCTAAACACAAGACAACATACTTAAAAGCAACATACTTAAGAACATAGTACACCTTAACATAAGACAACATACTTAAGAACATAGTACACCTTAACATAAGACAAAATACTTAAAAGCAACATACTTAAAAACATAGTACACCTAAACATAAGACAACATACTTAAGAACATAGTACACATAAACACAAGACAACATACTTAAAAGCAACATACTTAAGAACAAAGTACACCTTAACATAAGACAACATACTTAAGAACATAGTACACCTAAACATAAGACAACATACTTAAGAACATAGTACACCTAAACATAAGACAACATACCTAAAAGCAACATGCTTAGACGACATACTTAAAAGCAACATATTTAAGAACATAGTACACCTAAACATAAGACAACATACTTAAGAACATAGTACACCTAAACATAAGACAACATACTTAAGAACATAGTACACCTAAACATAAGACAACATACTTAAAAGCAACATACTTAGACGACATACTTAAAAGCAACATACTTAAGAACATAGTACACCTAAACATAAGACAACATACTTAAAAACTACATACTTAAGAACATAGTACACCTAAACATAAGACAACATACTTAAGAACATAGTACACCTAAACATAAGACAACATACTTAAGAACATAGTACACCTAAACATAAGACAACATACTTAAAAGCAACATACTTAAGAACATAGCACACCTAAACATAAGACAACATACTTAAGAACATAGTACACCTAAACATAAGACAACATACTTAAAAGCAACATACTTAAGAACATAGCACACCTAAACATAAGACAACATACTTAAGAACATAGTACACCTAAACATAAGACAACATACTTAAAAACAACATACTTAAGAACATAGTACACCTAAACATAAGACAACATACTTAAGAACATAGTACACCTAAACATAAGACAACATACTTAAGAACATAGTACACCTAAACATAAGACAACATACTTAAAAGCAACATACTTAAGAACATAGCACACCTAAACATAAGACAACATACTTAAGAACATAGTACACCTAAACATAAGACAACATACTTAAAAGCAACATACTTAAGAACATAGCACACCTAAAAATAAGACAACATACTTAAAAGCAACATACTTAAAAACATAGTACACCTAAACATAAGACAACATACTTAAAAGCAACATACTTAAGAACATAGCACACCTAAACATAAGACAACATACTTAAAAGCAACATACTTAAAAACATAGTACACCTAAACATAAGACAACATACTTAAGAACATAGTACACCATACATAAGACAACATACTTAAGAACATAGTACACTTAAACATAAGACAACATACTTAAAAACATAGTACAACTAAACATAAGACAACATACTTAAAAACATAGTACACCTAAACACAAGACAACATACTTAAAAGCAACATACTTTAAAACATAGTACATCTAAACATAAGACAACATACTTAAGAACATAGTACACCTAAACACAAGACAACATACTTAAAAGCAACATACTTAAGAACATAGTACACCTAAACATAAGACAACATACTTAAGAACATAGTACACCTAAACATAAGACAACATACTTAAGATCATAGTACATCTAAACATGACAACATACTTAAGAACATAGTACACCTAAACATAAGACAACATACTTAAAAAACATAGTACACCTAAACACAAGACAACATATTTAAAAAGCAACATACTTAAGAACATAGTACACCTAAACATAAGACAACATACTTAAGAACATAGTACACCTAAACATAAGACAACATGCTTAAGAACATAGTACACCTAAACATAAGACAACATGCTTAAAAACATACTTAAGAACATAGCACACCTAAACATAAGACAACATACTTAAGAACATAGTACACCTAAACATAAGACAACATGCTTAAAAAGCAACATACTTAAGAACATAGCACACCTAGAAATAAGACAACATACTTAAAAGCAACATACTTAAAAACATAGTACACCTAAACATAAGACAACATACTTAAAAGCAACATACTTAAGAACATAGTACACCTAAACATAAGACAACATACTTAAAAGCAACATACTTAAAAACATAGTACACCTAAACATAAGACAACATACTTAAGAACATAGTACACCATACATAAGACAACATACTTAAGAACATAGTACACTTAAACATAAGACAACATACTTAAAAACATAGTACAACTAAACATAAGACAACATACTTAAAAACATAGTACACCTAAACACAAGACAACATACTTAAAAGCAACATACTTTAAAACATAGTACATCTAAACATAAGACAACATACTTAAGAACATAGTACACCTAAACACAAGACAACATACTTAAAAGCAACATACTTAAGAACATAGTACACCTAAACATAAGACAACATACTTAAGAACATAGTACACCTAAACATAAGACAACATACTTAAGATCATAGTACATCTAAACATGACAACATACTTAAGAACATAGTACACCTAAACATAAGACAACATACTTAAAAACATAGTACACCTAAACACAAGACAACATATTTAAAAGCAACATACTTAAGAACATAGTACACCTAAACATAAGACAACATACTTAAGAACATAGCACACCTAAACATAAGACAACATACTTAAGAACATAGTACACCTAAACATAAGACAACATACTTAAAAGCAACATACTTAAGAACATAGCACACCTAAAAATAAGACAACATACTTAAAAGCAACATACTTAAAAACATAGTACACCTAAACATAAGACAACATACTTAAAAGCAACATACTTAAGAACATAGCACACCTAAACATAAGACAACATACTTAAAAGCAACATACTTAAAAACATAGTACACCTAAACATAAGACAACATACTTAAGAACATAGTACACCATACATAAGACAACATACTTAAGAACATAGTACACTTAAACATAAGACAACATACTTAAAAACATAGTACAACTAAACATAAGACAACATACTTAAAAACATAGTACACCTAAACACAAGACAACATACTTAAAAGCAACATACTTTAAAACATAGTACATCTAAACATAAGACAACATACTTAAGAACATAGTACACCTAAACACAAGACAACATACTTAAAAGCAACATACTTAAGAACATAGTACACCTAAACATAAGACAACATACTTAAGAACATAGTACACCTAAACATAAGACAACATACTTAAGATCATAGTACATCTAAACATGACAACATACTTAAGAACATAGTACACCTAAACATAAGACAACATACTTAAAAACATAGTACACCTAAACACAAGACAACATATTTAAAAGCAACATACTTAAGAACATAGTACACCTAAACATAAGACAACATACTTAAGAACATAGTACACCTAAACATAAGACAACATGCTTAAGAACATAGTACACCTAAACATAAGACAACATACTTAAAAGCAACATACTTAAGAACATAGCACACCTAAACATAAGACAACATACTTAAGAACATAGTACACCTAAACATAAGACAACATACTTAAAAGCAACATACTTAAGAACATAGCACACCTAAAAATAAGACAACATACTTAAAAGCAACATACTTAAAAACATAGTACACCTAAACATAAGACAACATACTTAAAAGCAACATACTTAAGAACATAGTACACCTAAACATAAGACAACATACTTAAAAGCAACATACTTAAAAACATAGTACACCTAAACATAAGACAACATACTTAAGAACATAGTACACCATACATAAGACAACATACTTAAGAACATAGTACACTTAAACATAAGACAACATACTTAAAAACATAGTACAACTAAACATTAGACAACATACTTAAAAACATAGTACACCTAAACACAAGACAACATACTTAAAAGCAACATACTTTAAAACATAGTACATCTAAACATAAGACAACATACTTAAGAACATAGTACACCTAAACACAAGACAACATACTTAAAAGCAACATACTTAAGAACATAGTACACCTAAACATAAGACAACATACTTAAGAACATAGTACACCTAAACATAAGACAACATACTTAAGATCATAGTACATCTAAACATGACAACATACTTAAGAACATAGTACACCTAAACATAAGACAACATACTTAAAAACATAGTACACCTAAACACAAGACAACATATTTAAAAAGCAACATACTTAAAACATAGTACACCTAAACATAAGACAACATACTTAAGAACATAGTACAACTAAAACATAAAACAACATATCTAAAACATAGTGCTCAACTAAAACATAAATCACAGTGCTCAATCAGTGCCACCACTGGGCGTGTTAGGGCCAGCGAATGCTCGCCTAAATAAATATGTCTTCAAGAGCTTTTTGAAAGTGTCCACTGAGTCCAGGAGCGCAGGTCCTGGGAAGTTCATTCCAAAGTCGAGAGCAACAGCTTTAAAGGATCGGTCACCCGAGTTTTAAAGCAGGTTCAAGGAACCATCTACAAGTTTTGCCCAGACGACCTCAGGCTTCGGGCTGAGCTATAGGGCTTAATTAAATCCACAATGTAAGAAGGGGCCTGTCCATGTAGGGCTCGGAAAGTTAGCACTAAGATTTTAAACTGAAAAACGGTAGGCAACTGGAAGCCAGTGGAGAGACTCGAGTACTGGTGTGATGTGGGCTCTTCTGCTGGTGCTAGTCAAGAGCCTTGCAGCTGCATTTTGGACTGACTGCAGACGAGCCAAGGCTTTCTTGTTCAGGCAGGTAAAGAGACTGTTGCAGTAGTCTAAACGCGAAGACACAAAGGCATGAACGATCATCTCAAGCTCCTGTTTAGACACCATGGACCTAAGCTTAGCAATATTATGCAGCTGAAAAAAGCAGTTTTTAACCAACTGCCTTGAGTGGTGCTCTAGTGACATGGCCTCATCAAAAATTACCCCTAGATTCTTCAGCTTGGTTTTGGCTGAAGGGCTCAAATCGCCTAGTTTTTTGCTCTAGTTTTAATTGTCTTGTTCCTGAAGTTGAGTATCCAGGCCAGTCCAGCCCTGTCCGACCCGACCGTGAAGCTAAGGAATAGCATTTATAGATAACCTATTTAGATGCTATAAACTCATCTTAAAGTGTGTATTTCCATCAGGCATATATCTAAAAGAGAGACTTTTTTGTAATTACTTAGAAACTCCTCACAGCATCTTTAAATGCACTCAAGAGAAAGACCAAAACACAAGATTCCCGTGTCCCACAAATAACCAAATCAACCAAAAGCTACTCAGTCCCAAAATAAAAGAAAATAGTCCATAAGTGTCCGTAATCCCGAATCCAAAACGAAATTCCTTTTAATCTCAGTCTCAGTCCGCAAAGTTTAAACATCCACCGATGGCACAATCAAACAAAAGAAACATTGAGAGCACGTCGTCTACAGCCACACAGGCTGAAAGTCCTTACCAGCTTCCAGTGTTGGGAGTGACGGCATTATAAAAAACAACATTACTAACGCTGTTATGTTTTCCCAGTAACTGGTAATCTAATTAATTACTTTTTCACGCATTACAATGCCGTTACCATTTCTGACAGTGAAATGTGTTACTTTGCACCGATGTCAAGCAGCTGATATCCGACCTGCCTCACCCCCACAGTCCACGGCATGCAGAAGCGCCGCGCCACGGTCTGCCCTGACAGACAAAACCCACTGACAGGGCGCACCGAGGAGCTCTGCGGCGTGCAGGGGGAGGGCTGATCCCCAGAGAGCCACAGGCTCTCATGAGAATAACGATGTCACACATTCATAAAATATGTTATAGACTGAGAAAAGAAATAAACAACAACTCACTTCGCTTCTCTAAGGTCCCTTTGCTGGTCTCAACCACACAGCTTCATAAATTATTCAACTTCTATCCACCTATATCCGTGTAGAAAAGATGTTTTTGTCATGTACACAATGTTATATATTTCTGTTCTTCTACACTGTTGTCTCTGAGACCCTCTGACCGACTGCTGACCTGATGCTCGTGCCTCCACTTTTGGCATAGTGACAAAGAATTGAGTAAATTTACGTTCGAGAGTCCAAGCATTCTTTTGTATTTAGAAACTTCTGGATACTCCACACGTTGTCTTCCTGTCTGGTGCTTTCTTAACGACAGTGAATTTATGAGGTTTGGAAGAGGCCGCGCAGGAAATCACCAACGCAACGCTGCGCGGCGTGGCATCCTTGAAACATACTGTAGAGCACTTAGCTCCCATTTTCGTCTATCAGGCAAATTCCACTGCACGCGCTGCGGTGTGTCGGCACCGCGTTGGAGAACTGATGATGTCAGAGCTGCTGCAGCAGGAAACAACAAGGAAGGACACAGAGACGGAGACACACAGTTCAACACATCAGTTACTTTACCTGGTAACTAATTACATTTATGAAGGAGTAATTCTGTTAGTAATTCAGTTACTTTTTTGGGAACGTCACTAGTAACTATAACTAATTACTTTTTTAAAGTAACGTGCCGTACACTGCCAGCTTCTCCATGTAGAAGTATTAAATCCAAACATTCATCGCTGATTCCCGGCATAAAGAATCCACTGTGGCTGCCTTTGTACTGGGACGCTGACCTCCACCTGGCACGCTGATCTTTCTGCTTTTCCAAAAAAACTCCACCTCCCAGGAGTCTTTGCTCTTTTCATCAAACTCTGGCTGAGGTGATTAAATAATATCACAAACAATACAAAATAAAACAATGAACAAGAACCATTTCATTTAAAAGACTGTCTAGGAGTAAATAACTTTGCCCCTCAAAGTCAGAATACAGACATATTTATATACATTATACACACACAGATGTAGATGTATGTTTGGGACAAGCTGCCAAACTCTTTTCACACTTTGTGGGCCTTACACTGTTACACTGTGATTGGCTGTAAATAACTGCTTCTTAAAAAGTGTTTTTGTAGTATCAGTTACACTTTTGGGGAGATGTTAAGGTTTACTCAAAAACTGGATCTCAGAGAAGAGAAGGCAAAAGGGAGGCTTCAAATTTTATTGAAAAGAAACAAAAACTTGGCAGGGCTCAGGCTTTGCAATGCAAAAACCTTCTAAAAAACTGTAGCAGCAGACCATACTCATAAAGCCCTGAGCGCAGGAGAAGGAGTCAGGTCAGAAAAAAACAACAAACATGGTTCAAAGGGGTTTTCACAAAGAGTGGACATGAAACTGTGGCTGAGGTTGAACAGTCGCCTCCTAAGTCCTTTCCTATCCACCTTTCCTTAAAGCTGGGGTTGGCAATTTTGGAGAACTAGCTTGAATTTGAATTTGAAAGTAGCATCTCCTCAAGGCTCCGCCTAGCCCCCCCCCCCCCCCCCCGCTTACATGCACGTGCGGTTGATATATCCAGAAGACTGATTCACCTCCAAACCCTCAGCACATCGTTTCTGTTTTACTCTACACCAAGTCATGTCTCAGTCAGTGGTAAGAAAACACCAAAACATTATCATAGTAAAGTTAAAAACAAACATGTAAAGTTAGTTAGTGCTCACAGCCCGATGTTGATCGGGGTATAGGTAGTTCCTCTGACATTCTCCACAGAGCTGTCAAATCTCCTGTTTTGGCCGTTAAACTACCGTATTTTACGTATTTTCTCCTCTTTCCTGACGTCCTCCTGTATCAGTATTCTCCTGTAAATCTCCCGTGTGATGATATAATAATAAAAACATTCCTCTGCCTCTCCAAACTGAACTCTGTGGGAAAATGCATGTGCAGCAGGCGGGCAGAATGGCAACGGGATTTGATTGGTTTAAAAACAGGTGTCCCTGCATGATTATTGGTTGGGGTTTTCCCTGTTTTACTCCTGCTGTAGATAGTGGATATTTTTCGCTCTGTTTTAAGAACACATTATGAGTTGATTACCATCGGGTCATAAAGACCATTTTAACCAGTATTACAAAAAGTGGATCTAAATCAAATCGCCAACCCCAGCTTTAACCCTGACGGAGAACATCATGAGGTTAAGGAAAGGAGACTTCAGAAGGACTCAGGAAAGGAAAACTGGCGTGCAGAGAGAATCCGACTACACTTTCTCTACTCTACGTCATCCTGTGACGGCGGATGTTACTGCTGCAGTGAAACTACAATTTTGTGAAGATGGACTACAAAAGGCTCATCTTAGAAGAGCTGGTGTATCATGACAATGTTGTTCCTTTAGACAATTTGAACATGAACAACCCGGTAAAAATGAGGTGTGCATAACCGATGTTGAAGTGAGGATGTAAATAAATCTGTCCTCTCATTATCAACATGAACACCAATCAGTGCATGAAAATAAATGAACTGAAGGAAAGAAAGGCACAAACTGTTAAGACCACAATCTAATAGAGTACAAATGATTCATATTGAACCAAGTTTAAAACAGAATCAACATCAAATGTCTCATATCCTGCTCTCTTCGCTGTTTATAAAAGCTGTTACTGCAGAGAATTGTGGGACAGAATAATCTCCTCTCCTTTCCTAAAGGATGCTCCAGTGTATCCTATGCTAAAGGAGGTGCTAAAGGAAGCATTGAGCCTCCTTTCCTAAGCACTTAGACTATTCCAACAGCTCAGGGGTCTGATTTATAAAGTTTGCTTGTGCACAAAACAAGGCCTGAAACTGGCGTACGCCTTTTCCCATGCAAAGTTTGTGATCTATAAAACAAACCTGACGGTAAAATGTGTGCACCGGTAAGCAAACTCTGAACCAGGCGTACGTACATTTTGGAGGCATGGGAAACTGGCGACACAGACGGTGAAGTGGTGAACTGAAGCCTCCAGATACATGTTGATGTCTCTCCAACATTTTATTTCACTAAATATCAAACTTTACTGACAGATCCACGTCATCATAACCACTCAAACTAACTGTTTTATTTGGGCTTTAAATTACGCATGTAATTGACCGTTTCCGATAAGTCACTTTCATTATGAAAATATACAAAAAAAAAAAAGAAAAAAAAAAGTCCACCACATACACATTTCTTCAGTGCTGTCTTGCCTTCATTATCCGGACGGACCTCACAGGACCGGACACTAATGTTTTCGTTGATGTAGAGTTAAAAATCAGACTAACACAGAAACCTCAGAGCCACCAGTTTTCATTAATATCTGTACATTTGGCGCATTTATTACCAAGTGCGGTTTTTAGTTGTAATAAAGATGCCTGCGTCAAGACGCACAGAGCACACAGAGACACGGCGGTGGCTTCTCCTCCTCCATCAGCACATCTTCATCAGCTGCTCATATTTATTCTGTAAATAATCTAAGTGTGGGGATTAAATCAGGGCATCCCTGACATGATCATTCAGACTACATATCCTCATAAATAGAACACCCAGGGAAAAAAATGTGGCCAACAATTAACATTTTTTTGTTCGTCGATCAAAACTTTGATTAATAATAATACTGAGGTAGGGAGACTGCTGACTGACGCGTGCTCTCAGAAAGTATGTAAAGAAGTCAGTGTGGGTCCGTTAACATGGAAACATGCAGATATACTTGTGTGTAATGAAGAAGGTGGGTGTTTTGGCACAATGGATGCATGAAGCAGTGACGTGGTGTCATTCTCTGATTTTTGTGAAGTTTGTGATCCACTGCTGCAGCAAACTACCGACATGTCCATTTTATCCATCACTTCATTCACAAACTCCTCCGTTCGTGGGTCACAAAGTTTACTTGATCTCCGACACTGTCCTCTCTGTTTCACTTGCTGCATTAACAGCAGCAGCGACGGACAGCCACTCGCTGTCCTTTCTTCTGTTGGAGATTCCTGTGCTGTGAATAAAATACCTTTCCGGCCATCCACCTCATCAATGAGGACTTCAATCTCCGTCTCCAAGAAATTCATTTTTATGGTTTTCCTTTCTGACGCCATTGTCACACATAAAGTGTGTGAGCGAAAGGCTTATTTATATACTCAAATATTCATGAGGTGCTTTGCATTGACCATTTATGGTTAATTATGGGCGTGCGAGAGGCGGGATTTGCAGCTTTTCCACGTGCGCACTTCTCCAGGTGGATTCTGATTTATAAATGGAAAATTGCGTGCAGGTGTGCGTGCGAACAGTTTTATAAATCTGAATTTTTTGTGCGCACGCCATTTCCGGGTTTTTGGCGCACGTACACTTTTAGTAAGAATTCCACGCACTCTTTTATAAACGAGACCCCAGATCATTTCTCTCCGTTAGGAACCTTCCTAAGCAAAAATGACTTTTCAACCACAGCCTGTGACTCTACCTCACAAGACGGAATTATCTGACGATGTGGTGGACTGCAGGTCGATTGGCAGAGTGTCCACAGGTGTGCCTGATCACCTGATCACCTGATCACCTGCTGCAGCCTCATCCTGATTCACAGACCTGCAGAGTCAAAGAAGGGGAGAGAGCAAAAACCAACCAAACATAATCATGAGAGGAGAGTGAAGTAACATCACTAAGTAAAGAAAACTGACCTTTGCATTTAGACTTACTAACAAAATAAAGATATTTTAATTAATCAAGAAATAAAAACATGTATACTGGTATATTAAATTTTAAAAGTACCTTTAACTCAGTTTAACTCCACATTCTGCCCATCAAATCTACCTTTGTTTGATTGGTTGGATTTTCATGTTATGGCTCACTAACAGGAATTTAAAATATTCTCATATCAGTTTATTTGTGTTGATCGGCCTTCTAAGAATAATAATGATGTGGCCCTTGTGATAATCAAATCCAATTACTTATTAGTACATAAATCACACAAAACAAAAACAGAGACTAAAAAATGATCTCTGAGCTCTTAATTTAACTGAATGTTTAGGAACCACAGAAACATTTAAAGCTTTAAGGCCACCTTAATCCATGTATGGTTCATTCTTTGGTTAGTCCATTTCAAAACCAAATTAAAAAAAAATAAAGAGTCCTCTCTTCTCTTCTTTGACTGTTAAAAAACCCAAACTACTCTTTGGTATGGGAAAAAGACTGCTGCTTTTAAAAAAACAAACAAAACAAAACAAGATTTTGCATTTTTTCAGTTTAATTTTAGAACAAAAAAGGGCAGTCTATCTGTTTTTTGTCTTCTCTGCTTTAGTATTAAACCAGAAAAATAAAATAACCACACCATTAATATTTGCTTTTATAAATTGGTTTTGAAATGGAATAACCAAAGAACAAACCGTACAGGGATTCATAATGCCCATTTAATCGTTAATTGTTTGAAGGATTAGCTGATTATTATTATTATGTTCTCCTTTTCCAAACGTTTAGCTTTCACCTCGAGGGGGAAGTGATGCTCGCCTTAAATCAGTCAAATCAGTAAATGTGTAGTTTTTATTGTGAAGTGTTCCCACCATCCACACTGCAGTGACACAGAGCCAGTGAAGGTGATACTGACCTCAGACCATGACAGAGGAGTCATTACACCTGCTGAGACCATCACAGTGACTCTAGAAATATTATATTAGAGTGGAAAAACTACTTAGTGTTGGATTAGGTTGACAAAATTATACCCTTCAGGAATGAGAGTTCATTTCATTTTATTTTAAGCATTTAATGCTTTGTTTTTTATTTCAACAGACTTTGCTTTATTTGAAAGAGACACGTCATTTGTTTGTTCATTTCAGTGTTTTGTTCTGGTATTGAGAATGTGCCGATGCTTTTCAAACTCCCATGAGCTCGTGTTTACTCAGTTTCCATCCTAAAGTGCTTGAAACACCAGCGCAGGACTCAGGCTGCAGTTTGTCTGCAGTTTCATTTTCATTAAAGGCTAATAAAAGATGATTTGATCCTTTGCTCTGAGGCTGAAGGGCCTCACAGACATTATCTGAAGTATTAGCTTAAGGCGTCTGTGTTAGAGCCACACTTCATGACCGCGTGTCTGATTGTCCGTCTTCCTTTGGTCACACAGACAGTTTTAACAAGCCTGTGTGAAGCTGGACCCACTCAACGCAAAATTACAGGAAAGTAGTCTGTTTTGTTTGTGTTGGTTTGTGCTGCTATGGTTTTTAAGTTATGACATATTATCCTATAGGTCATCCAGAGCTCACCCAGCCCCCCATTTACTCCAGATGGACCTGAAATGGTGCCGTTGGTTAGTGCTTCGTTTGTGCTGGTTTGTGTCGACAAAAGTTTTGTTTGTTCTGCTACAGTTTAAAAGATATTACACACTTTATTTTCCAAGAGGTCACGACCTGACCTGGTGCTCTTCATTTGTTTTGGCCCGAGGATCTTTGTCACCTATCACAGAGTAGAAAAATAGTAATAAACATGAATTAAAATGAAAGCAGTTCAATGCAGTTTGATCAGAATTCACCTTTTATTAGTTAAAAACTGTTCAGTAAATCTACTGAAAATCTCCAGGATGACAGTAAAGGACCAGAGAGAGCAGAGTCCAGTGTCAGACCTTTATTAAACAAACAAACCTGTGATAGGTGACAAAGACCTCACACCTGATCCTAGCTCCCCTGCTGCCTGACTGTCATCCTGGAGCTTTTTAAGAGAGAAGAGAGAGCAGAGTCCAGTGTCAGATCTTTGTCACCTATCACAGGTTTGCTTTTTTTGATCAGAAATGAGAAAAATCTCAGAGCTCTCATTGATCAGACTGATAAACTTCTGAGACAGACAGCTTTAAATGGGAACATCTGTCACAAATGTTGATGTGAATGTGTTGTTTCATCTTCATGTCATATTCAATAATACGATTTATAAATACGGGGCAACATGTCTACGAGAAGTCCATCCTGCAGCAGTGGCCTTCCAGCTGCTCTGAGTATAAAAAATACACAGGTACATGAAATTAAAAATCAATGAGCGATTCACTTGGCACCACGAGACGATCCCTGTGTGACCGCAGTCAAAGCAAATGAAGAGAACCGGCACGTGAAGTCATGGAAAATAGTGTGTAATATCTCTAAAACTGTACAAAGGAAACACTAATGAAACAGACTATTGTGTTCTAACATGCCTGCTGCAAAGAGGGACGCTACAAGCCTCTGTGTTTGTTTCCATGGTGTCTGCACAGCGTCTTAATAATCACTTATTTTCTTTATTTGACATGGACACACAGTAACATCAATGCTGTGATAATTAAATATACACAGGTCCCAGATGCTCTGCTGTAAGTGTTGATAGTGCAGTGATAATTTTCAACACCAGTCCATGAGAGGCTTTAAGGATTAAAAATATACAAAAAGATATTTAAAGAACAGAGATACCTAAGACACAGTTCATTAAAAACTACATAAGAATTAAAATATCCAGAAAATAAATATATAAATAAAAATAAGTTCTAAAAACATGAACGAGAAGGTTTCATCAGGTAAACATGCATACAAGCAAATGATTTATATGTGGGAACAGTACTGTTGCTCTTTCAGCCATGATTTAACACCTTTATTGAAGCCTTTAAAGTTATTTAGCATTTTCAGTTCAGTGGGAAGATTATTCCAGAGTTTAGCTCCTGTGACAGAGAAGATGGACCAAAGGATGTTTTACACATTGGAATTCAACAGTTACCGTTAACAGAAGCCCGTGTGTTCACTCGACTGGAGTCTGATTCCTGCAAATTCACCAAGCACAGGTGGAACTAGATTATGCAGGCATTTGTAAAACATTTTAAGATTACAGTAGGTAATGTCTTTATCGTTTTTTCAGGTGAATGGTGGAGGACACGTTGCCATGTTGGAGATCAGTGGAGAAAACTTCAGTCCTCACCTTAAAGTCTGGTTTGGAAACAATGAAGCTGAGACCATGTTCAAGTGAGTCCAGAGGGGAGGGGAGGACATGAGGAGATGTTTCAGATCTGTCCAGAGATCAGGGTTAGCAGCCTGTGGAGATGTTCGTCTCTGGATTACTGCCACTGTACTCTGCTGTAGTTTCTGCTCTCATATGTCCAACAGTAAGATCCTCCTGTCTGTGTGGAGTCTCGCTGAGTTGTGTCAGTGCTGGAGGCCTTTGTTTCTGCTGTTTTAATCTGTTGTTCTGGTGGTGAGGAAACACCAGCTGTTTGGCTCCCTGCAGACTTTAACACTTCGACATGAAGTCATTCGAGATGGAAGAACTATCTGAAAGGGAAGATCCACAAAATGTAAAAAACTCTCCTGTTTCTCAATGTGTAGAAAGCTTCAGTGGCAAAAGCCAAAAGGTACGTCCTAAAGTAAAGACACAAACATGCAAACCTGATAGCACACAAACTTGATCTACTAACAGGGTGCACTGAGGATCGTGTCTGCCACATGAGCAGAATAGCAGGCACAGTCCATTTAGAGTGTTTGTCCTCATGAATATGCAGAATACATTCAGATCATCAGAACATAATACTGAGAGGAGGAGATGCTAATGTGATCATTTAGGGCCGCAATGTGATAAATCAAACCCACAAGTGACTGCACGCAGTGTTTCATTTTTCATTCTCAGCCTCTGCTCTCCAAACTCTCCATGGTGACAGCTGGTAGCTCACACAAAATCCTTCTTTAAAGGAGGTGGTCCACACCACTTTTGCTCCTGCTATCAATCACACATGCAGAGATAGAAGATCACCTGCAACATGCAAACCAGTAGCATGTTTTTAGTTTGCACATGTAATTTAGCACCCTTTATTTTAGATCTTAGTAGATCAGGCCCCTAAAGGTGCAGTGTGTAGAATTTGGCATTTTAGTGACATCTAGCGTTCAGATTCTAGAATGAAGCTAACCGTAGCCAAAACGTCACGTCGCTGAGCAACGGAATCCTGTGAAGACCAAAAAGGATCCTGAACACAGCACACAGTTTATGTTGTGTGTGTTTATACACACAGTTTGAATCCCTAGGACAGAGTAACAACTTTCTATGCATCCACTGCCATCCTCTCCTCTTCTTCACCTGCATTCAGGTAGATTTCAGAACCGGCGGACAGATTCATGTTTTGTTCTTTTTGTCCCTAAAAACCACCCGTAGACAACACGGCGGATCAATATGTCGGCCTACATGAAACAGCGGCCCACGGTAATGTAATTTTTTTATAAAGATTTTTCTAACTAAATAAAAATAAAACAAACGTTTTATGGGGATGATTGCACTCTGATTTTGACTTTACATACAAATAGAAACATATATCTCCTATATTCACCGTTTCTGTTTGGCCAAATGCGGCAGACGTATAAAATGAAACATTCTACACTCTGCACCTTTAATGCAGAGCTTCAGTTAACTGGAACAGATGTTATAAAGTCCTCTGCTCAAGAAGCATGGGCATTGTTTTATTATTATGCTAATTTTACTTCAACATCACAGAATGTGCACAACGAGCAGGTGTAAGAAAGAGATGAAGTAAAGGGATAAAAGGGTAAAACCTGTTTTATGCTCCAAAGAGCCTTTAACCTTTAACCTTTAGCAGCCTGTAAACCGAGATGACTCCCATTATATGTGCAGCTATATTTTCTGAATATAGAGTGACACAGAGTTCTTGTTCTAGAAAAGAGGAGGGAGGAAACAGAAACACAAGCCCATTCAGAGGAGTCCAGTGGAACAGCAGTTTTATTTATTTAGACTTTTGGACTGACTCGGCTTTTATTACCCCGGGGAGACGGAGGCCGACCAACGTTACATACAGAACCAAACTTTGAGTTCGTCTCCTACAACAAGCTGAATGAACATGATTAAGGTTTATAACCATGACGCCGGAGCTCACCTGGATTCTCTTTTTACTGCCAAACAGTCTGGACCTTCTTCACTCTCCATCACTGTGTCCTGTTTGTTTGTTTGTTTGTTTTGCTCATCAAACCTCAGCACAGCTCCATGTGGACTGAATGTAGATGCAGTGTTTAAATGAGACAGTTCAAACTGTGAAGCTCTCTGAATATTTCAATTTAGTTTCATTTTATTAAGGCATATCTCCTTTTACACCGATACACAGACACAACAAAACATAAGAAAATAAAACACGGTAACACTTTACTTTAGAGGTCCGCAAATCTCATCACACCTACAGTAGGTAATAATTAAATAAAGTTTTTTCTTATTTCTTTGAAATATGCCCAGAATTTCATGATAATTTGGTGTAAATTAGCACATAACTTGTTAAGATCAGCGGTTTATCTAACGATGCATCCGGGAGAATAATTACGATGAAATGAAGCATTCAATTTAGCTTAAATGAGAAGCTTTTTTATTTGCCGACAACCGCTTCTCATTCAGCATTGGACAGCAACAAACATACATCCATGGCAACAACATACAGACGTGGCACGATACATGTGACCTCGTAGCTTGGGTTGCCACATCGGCTCAATACAAGTATCACACCCTTCATACCATACAGCAGTAACAGATCACATTATAAAGAATACATCACAGCATTACACAAAATGAGGATACATAAATAACGTTATCACTTCACATAACTTCTTTAATGTAATGTCCAAATTTACTGTTGCAAGTCAGAATTGGTAGGTTACTGTTTTTTTCCAGGTTCTTTGACATTTACTCCAAATTGAAGGTAAGAAGGTGACAATTAGCAAATAATTGATTTGAAATTAAATGTTTTTAGAAGTATCCCAACATTTCTGCTGTTTCCAGAGAAGCAGGTGATAAACAGCTGCTTAGTTCTTGAATACAGAAGTTAGGTTCATTGTTTCCTGTGATAATTACCTTTGAAATGTAAAGTGAATAATTCAATTTCCCAATAAGCAGTTGATAGTGAGCTATTTATTTAATTTCACCTATTTTAGTAGGAGTTTGTTGATATACATAGTTGAGATCACATGCAAAATAGACATGAATGATATACTTTTATAATTAGGCCTATAATCACAACCCACCACAAAACATTTTGTGGTGGGTTGTGAATTAATTTCAAATCAATTATTTGCTAATCGTCACCTTCTTACCTTCAATTTGGAGAAAATTTAAAAGAACCTGGAAAAAAACAGTAACTTACCAATTCTGACCTGCAACAATAAATGTGGACATTACTTTAACCCTCCTGTTGTCCTCGGGTCAAAATGACCCGCCACTGTGTTAAAAAACAAAAAAAAACATACCCTAAACAATATTTTTTCAACTTGAAATTTTTTGACTTTTCCTAGATTGGCCCAAACTCTACAAAAAGTGAAATGTTGCTTTTATTCACATTTCCATGTTAGCTGTACAAAAAAAGGTACAAAGGTGGTCTTCGGGTCAAAATGACCCGTGAGACAAATAGAGTTGAAATCAAGGTCACAGAGTAATTTACACACCACAGAATGTAACAGTGTTTTAGCTGTATCTCAGATCAATCAGTAGCAGAAGTAAACAAGACAAGACAGGTGGCGCTCTCGCAGATTGCAGAGCTCTTTGTCTGTGGATTCTAGAGGTTATAAAGGTGCTGCAGATGACAGGACCCGCGTTCTCTCTGTGCTGGAGCAATGAGTGTGTGTTATAACGTTGGAGAGGCTCTAGAGCAGATTTTTTCAGATGTCCAGCAAAGACAACTCTGATTCAGAAGAGGAAATGGAGGATGTATCAGAAGAAGAAGATGGGGAGGAATACATCCCAGAGTATGATGAATCAGGCCAATGACATTGTCTCTACATTCTACCTGTTTATCACACCAGCATTAGAAAAAAACTAGAAAAGCACTGAGAGAGCTCAGGCCTCCACCAGCATCACAGTCCTCTCCCGTATTGTGATTTTTACCATAAATATTAGTCCTACCTTTATTTCATCTAAATATTTAGATTCCTTGGCCATGAAAACATACCATTAGCAACTACATTCTACATGATAACTATTTTAGTTCAGTAGTTATTCACGTAGATCACAGTTTTAGTCATGGCGGATCTAGACGGTGATCCGGATCAACACCAAAATTAAATTGCTTCTTTCTGTTCCCATGCTGAACATTTCCTGAAAATTTCATCAAAATCCATCCATAACTTTTTGAGTTATTTTGTTCACAGACAGACAAACAAACTCTCCCGAAAACATAACCTCCTTGGCGGAGGTAATAATCCTGGAGATGACAAATCTGGAGGGTTTTTACAAATATGAAGACTGGTGGAAAAAGATGGATGAGACTGACCTGCAGGCCTACTTAGGGCTGCTAATCTTAGCAGGTGTATACAGGTCCCAAGGTGAGGCAGCAGCTAGTCTATGGGATGCAGAGAGTGGTGCTAGTTGTGCTAATTAGTTGAATGGATTATGTTATTTTTCACATTTTTGACATATTGTCTTAAATTGTTCACTGAAATAAAAGAAAGAAACTGAGTAATCAGGATGAATAAAAATCCATTCAAAACTCCTTTTTGCACATTTCTATTCTTTTCTTAAACTATAGAAATACAAGTGAAATACAAGTGAAGAGGGAAAACTCAGGTTTTCACACATTTTGTGGTGAATGACAAGTTATTTCTTTAAGCAAGATAAAATTTGGTGTTCAAAATTGAATTAAGCTGTTTATATTGGAGGTTTAGTGAAGACGGGTCATTTTGACCCGGAGGACACGGGGTGTATACAGAATATGAGGACAACAGGAGGGTTAAAGAAGTTGTGTGCTAATTTTCACCAAATTCTCATGAAATTCTGGGGGTAATTTCAGAGAAATAAGAAAAAACTTTGTCTAATTATTACCTAAGTGCAATGAAATTTGTGGACCTCTAAAATAAAGCGTTACCAAAACCCTACAGCACAGTCACTACACAGACAATACACAAAACAAACACAGAGAGCTCTCCATGCCTCATCCTCCAGTCCACGTTAGATATGTGGTTATCAAAAATAAAACTCAGACCACAGTAATACAGGATCAGACAAACATTTACATTATTAGGTACACATACAAACATTCTGGCACAGCCAGGCACTTCACATATTTAGTTCTGAAAACAGGAGCAGAGTGTCTGTAGATATATAAAAACAGATTTCTTATAAACAGTCAAAGATGATACTGATCTGTTCCAGTCTGATGGAGCTTTGAACTGAAAAGCAGAACGACCAGTTTCTTTATATACTCTTGGAACAGACAAAAAAGGATTAGTTATTTGATGAAGACTGTTTTGTGATCTATATGGAGTTATATATTTCTTAACATAAGGAGGGCAGTTATAGATGGTACATGTAAAATAAACAGCAGCCAGTTCAGTGAGTCAGACACCAAACAGTGATGAGCTCTGAATGGACATCTTAAATAAATCTACAGACACTGTCGTACACAACAGTAATCAGGAGTGAAAGTTAGATAAGATTCATGCAGGAACTGTGCAACTCGACTTTTTTTTAGCTCGCAGGCTTTGTGCACGAGCATCATACAAGACAGACGTTGATAAAGCCCGCTCTTTTCTGACTACTGTGCACGTCCTGAGTGCATGTAAGATTTCAGACACATCATGTAATATATGGCAAAGCATTTATTTTCTTTAGGGGGAAGTAAAAATTTTACCTGTTTATATGCAGTCCACTGAAAACAAGCTCTGAGACCCACTTTTGGGCCTCGACCCACAAGATGTTCACCACTTTGTGCTACATTTTATGTGTGAAAAGTGCTTTGATAGTAAAGATTTAAAGATTGATTGATTGATTGATGCTAGACTGCATTCAGAGCTTGATCCTTCAGGAAGCCTCAGGATGAGTTTATCATTTAGAAAAGGTGAAAACAGAGCTGGACTGCTCAGGAAAGAGGAGTTTTACTGAACCACAGGACTGCCTCCTCATTTTATAATCGCTCTGTTCACTTAAAAACTGTGCACATGAGCAAATGACCGTTAGAGTTACAATAAACACACAAAGTGATTCAGGACCGCTGTCCCGTGAGCTGTGCGTCTTTACGCTCACCGGCACCACGAGGACCCTTAGCGCTAATATCTCCATGCTCTCTGTAGAGTGAATGTTTTTATTAAAGTCAAGGCTCCTTCAGGCACGCGCACATGTTAGCAGTTCACAGATAATCTCTGGTATCATGTCCTGTTCATACCCCCACCCGGTCTACGCTGATGCTACTCTGATTTGTTGATCATCTTGGTGCTTATGAGAGACCCACAGGCTGTTCATGTGAAAACGCTCTGTCGTCTGCAGCACTGCTGCCACTTTGAATTGGTTGATTTATTTATTTGACCAAGACAGAGCCCAGCACCAAGGTGGCTGTCCTGGAGGGTCCCGGCCCATTTAAACCCCTGGCTACTCTACAGTGAGTGACTGCCTACTACAAGTTAGCCTAGTGTTCGTTGGGGCGCATTATAACCTTGTTCAACGCGTCGCAGAAGGCATATTCTGCTGATGATTTCTTTTGTATTCATCAATTTTACATTTATTTCGGTAAAATTCGCTTGAAAAAGGAAAGGGCTCTGGTCCGGTTCTAGAAAAGGTCTGTATATTTCTTACCGGCACGGCGTTCTGGTGCGTTCCGGCTTACTTTCACCTCTCACAGTAATGGAGTGGAGACTGGCTTCTGAGCTGTTCTGGTTCACAATATCAGAATAATCAATAACTGGGAGGATCAGTTAGGTGACATTGTCTTTCTTACCTGTGTGGTAAAACAGTTGATAGATCGATAAAAATACTCAGGCTAGGGTTTATTTTCTTTGTTTCTGAGTCAATATGGTCTTTTAAAGAAAGATAAATGTCTAAAGCCGAGCTCACACTACAGGATTCTGGGCCTGTTTTACCCAGATTCAGTCCTCCTGACAATCGGGGATGAAATCTGGTCAAGGACCAAAATCGGCCTTGACGTTCTGCCAACATTGTCTTCTAGTGTGAGCAGAGACAGATCCATCTGAACCCCCACCATCGTCTCACAGACTCGTCAGAGCCGCCCCGATCATTTTCAATCATGTTTGATATTTATCTGGATGATTACACAGCTCGTATTAGCTGAGGATGACAGTAGCCAATCAGAGAGATCTAGTCCTTTTTTTATTTTTTTGCAACAAATAATGGCCACAGCCAGCAGTACCACACTATGGCCCTTTTCCACTACCGCGCCTAACCCTACTCTACTCGATTAGCAGCGTGTTTCCACTAGCCTGGTACCTCCTAAAACAAGCTAGTTTTAGTACCTACTCCGCTCTGGTTCCAAGCGAGCTGAGTCCATACTAAAAGATGACATCACTGACTGCCGGCTACTGATTGGTCAGACAATGTCGTCATCGATGAGTCATGAGCGCGACGACCTAGCATGCTAGCAGTAGCTACCATTAGCTTACCCTCATCCGTCTTTTCTTTGCAGCTGGATTGCTCTCGTCCTCGGCTTCATTCTGTTGTATAGCTTCCAAAACTCTCCTGTGCTTCTCAAGGGGTATTTCTTCTTACCACCTGCAGCCTTCTTCTACTTTCCTTTTTTACTCGCTTTGTGACAAAAAGACACAGATTGTTGTGTCACGCTCAAAATGACGTCACCTCAGAGCCGCTCAGCTGTTTACAGCGACACTGCACCCCGTTGGGCAGGTGACTGGGGCTAATGGAAAAGCAGCACAAGGCCAGTAGAGTAGAGTCGGGCTAATGGAAAAGAGTCAATAGTCTCCACCTTCTGTGTTTTTGTTTACATCGTGAGATGACGTAGGATCACGTTGAGCGTCGCTCTGGTCCGATAATCTTGATGAAATCCTGTAGTGTGCGCTGGTAGCGATTTTCAAATCTTGTAGTGTGTGTGTGCTTAAGATTTAAGAGAATATAATCCATCAGGATTCTCTTTATGTGTCTGATACAACCCCATTTCAGAATGTTATAAGATTTTTAAAATCCTGTAGTGTGAGCCAGGCTTAAAGGAGCTCTGAGGAGAATCTATTTCAGGCGACATAAAGACTCTGCTACCCATGAGCACGCGCGGTGACTGTGGTAAAGACATGACCCAAGCCAAAGTGTGTGTTTGTTGTGATGCTAATGAATGCAGCTCAGACCTTCCTCAGAACTCTGCATTGCTTTACAACTTCTTTTTTCAACAACTTACAGGATGCAAAGCCACGAGGTAATGTATCTCTTTCTAGTTACGTAGCGGTAGTTTTTGATGTGTGACAACAAGCAACTTCTAGAAAACTTAGTATTGTAGTTTTGTAGTCAGCTATATATGTCTACTTACAGCCCAGTGCTCTAAGACGTGTCTGAATAATATAAATTTGCTCTAGTTTTAATTGTCTTGTTCCTGAAGTTGAGTATCCAGGCCAGTCCAGCCCTGTCCGACCCGACCGTGAAGCTAAGGAATAGCATTTATAGATAACCTATTTTGATGCTATAAAACTCATCTTAAAGTGTGTATTTCCATCAGGCATATATCTAAAAGTGAGACTTTTGTAATTACTTAGAAACTCCTCATAGTCTCTTTAAGTTTACCAGTTTCATTTAATTTTATCATGAACTGAGTTTATGTCATCACTGCTGTAAACATCAAAAATGTGAAAATAATTTCCATTGATGTAGACACAACTCAGACTCAAGCTGTCTATAAAAGACAACATACTAAACAATGTCAGCATATCTAACAGTGTTAACGACAACTTAGTTTTACAGACAGAAAACAAAAATCACCATAGCAACCAGCAGCAAAAACAAACCGGTGTCTTCAGCATCTTTTTTATAGATCTTTAGTGAAAAGCATCTTATGTTCTGTAGAAAGACACAACTGAAGAGTCTCTACTGCAGAGGGCATCTCCAATGAGATGAAAGGAGGACAACACTGGAGTCTTTCCCAAAAGACATCATGGAGATGATCCAATGTCACAAAGAAATACCTCGACTTCACCAGGCCAAACAGTTGAGCTGACAGTCAAAGGGTTAAGAGGAAATCTAAAAGCACTAAAGTAACCTTCAGGGCTCGAGTGTGACAAATGGGATTAACTGTCTGTGGACATTTCTTCTGGCCTGCAGCTGCTGTAACAGGAGGTTTAAAAAGATCCACATCCCAGTTTCCCTCACAACAGCTCGTGTGACGCTGCAGCCTCTCTGACGTGGGTTTACCCAGAGCCCACACCTGAAGTGCTGAGGCATGGTAACTCAAACTGAAACACTTCCTCCATCAGCACAATGAGCTGTTTGTAGGAGAAACTGCAGCCAATGAGAAACACGAGCTCACTCCACCATCTGAGCAGGAGGCCGAGGAGGTGTGGACGAAGCACTTCTGTACAGGAGAGACCTTACTCTGTGGAGTTTAAATGTGTGAGTGTTTTTATTTTAATGGACACAATGAGCCAAACCACACCACACCTGAGGCCCCACAAGTCAGACTAAGGCCCCGTCCACATGAAGACAAAACACTTAACAGTTTCCAAAATGATCATCATAAAGACAAAGGCTTCTCAGAAAATGTGTGCGTCTACATCAGTGATTCCCAACCAGGGTACATGTACCACAAGGGGTACGCCAGAACATTGTAAGGGGTACGTTGAAAAATCGAACAATTTATTCAGAAGAGGGTTAAGAGAAGTCCGCAGAGAAACTATTTTAAGTGTTTTGTTCGGGATTTTTAAAGTTAAATGCATGCTTAAATGGGTCTTATTCAAGAAGCTCTGGTGTTTTGTGGTAAACATTACGACAAAGGCAGGTTGATTATTTTGATTTTGTATTTATTTATTTACAAGTACAGATTTATTTCAAGGCAGATTTATTAATTACGTTTTATTTGGGTTAAAGAGAAGAACATTTATTTTAACAAAATGTTAAAATTAAGGAGATAAAATAAAATAATTTTCTGTTATTAATCAGTTGTGTTACGTTTTGCTTTAGAAGAATCATCAACACGTATGAGTGAGGGGGTGCTCACGGTATGACAAAAAGGTACAGGGGGTACACAAGACAGAAAAGGTTTGGAACCACTGGTCTACATGAATGCACTCGATACACATGAAAACGCTGTAAAACACATGGCTGACCTCTAGGGGCGCTGTAACAATATGACGGAAACAAGCAGAAACAGATGAAAAACAGTGGGCATGTGCACTTGCAGCAAAAGTTGTAAACAGAGATTGTGATAAAGTGATCATAAAGTGCCGTAATGTGTCCTTCATAATTGTTTGTTCAACTCGGTGGTGATTGAGAAGAAGGAGATTTTGCTGCAACAGGGATAGTAGGGTCACTAGCTTCATCAGCACATATGCTACACCGTACACCGCCATTGTTGTTGTTGTTGCTGCGTGTGGCGCATGCGTGTCAATGAAGATATGAAACTATGACGTAAGCGTATCTGAAAAGTTGCAGAGAGCCAGTAATCACAGAGCTGTGTATACGGCATTTCAAAATCTTTCCACTCTGGAACCTGGTTTCAAAAATGATCGTTTACAGACCCCCAAAACGCCGTCTTCATATGGATGATACACAGATTCAGAAAAAGACTTATGCGTTTAGACCTCGGTTTGTCTTTGTGTGGATGGGGCCTAAATCATCAAGAAAATGATCATAAAAATAACAATCACACTTTAACAAACAAAACACAAACTGTGAGCCCACAGGTAAATAAAACATTAACCCTTTAACTACCAGCTCAACTGTTTGACAGAGCTCAGTGAATACAGGAATAAATGTGTTAAAGAATAAGTGGATCCAGACTGAAAGTCTCAAAGATATTGTTTTGATTCATGAACTCCAAAAGCTGTGTTAAAACTCCTTTCTCTAAAACTTTGATAAAAATGGTAGTTTAGAAATTGTCCTGAAGTGACTGAGAACAGAGGGGTTAAGGTTAAGTTTCTTTAAAAGAGGAACTTCCATGTTAAGTTCTCTTGGACAAACCCACTCTCTGTTGTCAGGTTTGGGCTCAGGTGTCAGCATCAGGAGAATATTTTATAGATTATTTTGTCTACTTTTAATTTTTTTGGTCGACCTGATGTTGATTAAATCTAAGAAGTGTTTTGGGAGTAAAGTCTGGTGGTTTCGATTTTATGTGCAGCTCTAATTGATGAAGTTTTAAATATTTCACAAAATGTGTGTCCGAAATGTTCTGATGAAAGAGAAAAGATTGGTTAAGTATTTTATCTGACATGCTTGCTGTGTAGTGTGATGTTCATTCAGATGTGCCTATGATCACAGAAATCGTACTCATGCTGCTGAGCGTTGTTCTGTGGGTGCAGAAATGTTCCTTTAGCCTGTTGCTGCAGCGCCCTGTAGGCCACAGCTCTGCAGGATCAGGTGTGAGCCTCAATCTTCTGCTGCTAACAGTTTGTCCCTCTTTTCTTTAAAGAGCTGCAGTTTAAGATTCTTTAGGAGGTTAAACAGAAACTCTGAGCTGAAGTGAACAGCAGACTGTCCTGGTTTGTGGAAGTTTAACATCTCACTGGATGATTTCAGACTTTCTGTCCTGATGATGGAACAAAAACACACTTAAGATTCTCCTGTATCAGAGTTTCTTCAGCTCGACCCTGACAGTTCATCTGAAGATTCATCTTTAATCAGCTTAAACTTTTACACTCATGTGAGCTCTTTTCAATGTTTTTTTTACATATTTGTGTTTTTATTGGATGTTTTTTGTAGCAGTTACAGTGCAGAGCTACATCCACCTCACTCATCAGTAGGGTTGGGCATCATTTGAACTTTAGGCCTGGACCACACGTGTATGGATTTTTTTTGACCGGATCTCTTTGTCCTTGTTTAAATAAAAAAAACTCTGTCCACACCACAGAAAAATATCTGTCCATATGAAGAGGCAAACTTAGAAAACGATCACCTCTGATGCTGCAATGCCACGCCTGGCCGATGGGTGGCAGGTTAGCAAAATGTGAAAACCACAGAAGAAGAAAGTTATGAGTCAAAAACAGGAAGAAGAAGCAGTCAACGGAGTAAGAAGATGATGATAATACTGATGTTACGCAGCAGTGGAGTGCCTTCGATGCAACATCATCACATTCATATGTAGAGCTGTAATGAGGCAAAAAGTGCAAAGAACACAGAGAGAGCGCGGTAAATGTCTGCCATCGTTCTTGTTGTTGGCAACTGCTGCTACACTTTTAATGAGCTAACCAGAGGAGTTAATGAAAGGAACAGTCTGAACTTCTCCATCAATCTGAATTCTATGAACTTTTTACTTTTAATGAACTTTACTATGAATTTCTCACAGGGCTGTTTTTAACTAACCTTGCATAGCAGATGGGCCTGCTTGATTCAGTTCCTGAAATCCTGCAGATCCCATCTTGTAGCGCCCCGTTGACCAATGGATTCACTCGGCTAAAATTTTAACGGCCCAATCAGGGAAAAGAGGCGGGAGCTGCAGAATGCGGACGTGACGACAACCGGAAGTTGAGAACGGAGATGCCGATTGGCCTATTGTCCTCATAGATACTTAGTAAAACTTGTTGAAATCTGCCCTCCTCAGAAGTTTACTTGTAGAGATTGTCTTTGACGAGGTTCATGTCACATATAAGAGTTAAATGAATCATCTGTGTGTGACAATTTAGTGTAAAACGATAGTATAAGGCCGTTAGCCACTATGTTAGCGGCTAACGGCTAACAGTCATTTGCTGTTGTTAGCTGTTAGCAGCTAAGTTAGCGGCTAACGGCTAACAGTCAGCTGTTGTTAGCGGCTAAGTTAGCGGCTAACAGCTAACAACAGCTAACAAAAAAGTAGTCTTCAAAAATCACTGAGCAGCATCAGCAGTCAATATAAACAAAATAATAAAATAAAATGTTTATATAAAAGAAAAAAATAAAGACAAATTCAATGAAAACGTTGCTTCATTATATGAGGCAACCCTGCTTGATGTGGATTGGTCTGTGAGGAATGTGACCAGCAGAAGGATTATCCAATCACAAGCCTGTGTTTTTTTTTAAACATTCTTCCCCTGAAAACAAATTTAAAGGGCTCCTACCCAGATGGACTAGTGAAATATTTCTGTGGCAGATACATGGAGCTGTCCATCTGGCTTGCCAGGTTAGTTTTTAACTAGTATATAAATATTAAATCTGTGAACTTGGATGTAAATATAAATTTTCTTTTCACAGGACAGCTTTATTTTGAAAAACCATGAAACCAGATCTACACTCATCCTCAGAATCTGATGCTGCATGTATTTAAACATACACCAGTGCAGAATATGAACAATAAAGATAAACGTGCACGGCCCAGTCCACATGAGCAGCAGGTCTAACATCAGAAACAGTTCTTGTTCAGGATAGAGATCATATCAGACAGTATGTGTGAGCGTTCTGGACAGATGGTGTCTCCTGCAGTGGAGAACACACAGAAGCTTGAACACATAAATATGAGAAAGTGAGATCTGACAGCAAAGGAAAAGTCTCTCGTTGGTTCCACCTGCATGCAGCAGGGTCCTCTGTCAGAATGGACGGGGGAATTTCCTAATATTACTTACCGGTTTTGACTGGAGTGTGGTTCTGGGCTGAGGGCTGCAGAAGAAGGCCGGAGCAGCACGTCAGAGACGGCCACTCCGTTATGTGTACACTATGAACCCGGAGGAGTTTGATCATGTTTGTCGTGCACCCTCCTGTGCATGAGATAACACTTTAACAGCTGTTATACTGAGCTGTTGTTTTTGGTAAAGTGAAGTCACACTTTGGACCGCTGCCGCACATTGTCCATGGTTACGCCGTAATGCAAACACTTCCGGTGGATTCTTCTTCGTTGGTGTTTGGCAGCTTCTTCTTCCGGTGGTGGACTAGGAATTGAAATTTAAACAAATGAACAATTCTGGGATCGTATTCAGAAAGTTAGTCCTGGTTCCAATCAATGCTCAAAGCTACTCATCAGTCCTCCTCAAGTCCTTGTTGTCCAGTTAAAGAGCTGCTGTCCTCTTCAGTCACAAATTGTTTTTCCTGTAATCTTAATTTGTGCCTGAGTTACAAATATTCATCAACTTGCAGACCCTCATCTCCCCTGTCAGTGTTTCTACTTTATACCACAGTCTGCTTTTTACTTTTTACTTGCTGATAAACAAGATACTCATTGTTTATTTACTGTATCATGTCACAAATGGAATATCCTTAGAGGAAAAGTTCAGTTTCTGCAGCTTTCACATTGTTTATAGAATGAAGTAGAACAATATACTCACCCAGAAGGCTTTCCTGATCCAAACAGTGCTTCAGGAGATATTTAGATCCAAAATCGAGCGGCGGACATCCGTATAATGGTAGCACACGGGGCATGTATAGCACCGCTCCTAAAACTGCATTAATCGTCCAAAAACTCATTAGTTTCACCAATATTTCATCATGGTCCACTCGGGCTACTCCTCCATTACAGTCTGTGACGCTCCAGACATGTTTTTGTGACTGTGCTGACCTCTGAGCTGAAGACTTTCTTTACAGCTGCCGCACATGAGCAGTACGGCTCATAGTTTCAGGGGCGACCGTGGAGATGAAGATTCAGCCTGGAGCTTTATAAGAATATAGTTTTTAACAATATAAAGCTGATCCAGTCTGAGCTGCTGTTTAGTCCTTATGTTGCTGTGTCACCACAGCCTCACCTGTCCAGGTAAACCTCCTGGTTTCCGTCCACAGGTCTCCTAAGTCTCTGCTCTGTGTGGTTCCTGACGTGGTGGTCTTCACTGATGGGTGGAGCTCTCTGCGGCGCTCCATCACCGTCCCGCTGTCCCTGATCCGGCTGGACGGTCTGATCTATCACACACACTTCAGCTTCACCTTCACCCCCGAGCTGCAGCCTCAGCTGGCTGTGAGAGGAGCAGGAGAAGGAGGCAGGAGAGAAGGAGGCATGGAGGGAGGAGAGGAGGACCTCCTGCTGGAGACCATCCACCAAGAGTTCACCAGAGCCAACTTCCACCTCTTCATGCAGACGTAGCTGAGCTGATGGAGGAGAGAGAGTCTGTGACAGCAGAGAATAAAGGATTTCATCAGCAGACAGAGTCTGTGTTTTTAGGATCATCTCCTCTTGAACTGTATATTGTTTATATACATACATATACATATATATATAAATATGTATATGTATATATATATATATATATATATATATACATATTAGGGCTGTCTATTTAGTGCATTAATTAGATTAATAAATTACACCACAAATTAATGTGTAATAAAAAATAATCACAGATTAATCATAGCACACAAACATTTTGATATTGTCCAGCTGGAGGACCCGTACATGGCAGTGGCACGTCACTTCACACATGCGTCTCTAGTCAAACCAAACAAAGCCCAGGGGCTCTAATTTCGTGGCGCAGCGCAGGGGGCGAAAGCCTGGCGCACCCCTCACAGTGTTAATTTCGTGCGGCGCACCGCCGTGTGCTGCCAGTTTGACAATTTGGTAGACTGTCTGCGCAGAGATGGGTGTGACGGCACACCAGGGGGAGGTGTTGGCAGATTCATGTTGGCGCAGTGACAATTTCGTGCCAAAAACAGTGCAGAAAGTGCGCTGAAAGCTCGCCAGCTTCAACCTGGTCTAACCTCGGCGCAGGGCGAAGCGCACCCTCCGCAGCTGTAACTTTGTGACAAACTCACATGTGCGTACGCCTCAGAGGCAGGTTTCAAGAGTGTCAGGCACATTTTAATGCAATAAACAATCACAGCAAGCACTATTTAATGTAACAGTCTGAACCAGCATATACATTTGTATCTATATTAACTGTCCCGTCACATCTGATGTCAGATTAAAGCTGTTTGTCATAAAGAAACTTCACCTGACAGCAGCTGGAAGTTTGATGCACATCTTACAAGTCAACAATAAACAGCCTTAACATCTGATACTGAGTATATATCTGACTTCTCTCATTTCATTAAATTCAAAGAAAAAAAGGAGAAAAAAGTTGGAGAAAAAAAGAGAGAAAATAAATGTATGTTACTCTGGATTTACCTGTGATTTCCCATATTCCTCTATTTTAGTCTTTGTTTTTAATGTGATCTAAAAAGATGGAGTACATTATTGTAAGGAGGTTGAGGAGGAGACACCGGGAGAGTATACAGTTTATCACTAAAGGCTCTGCTATTTGGAGATGACAAACCAGGAGTGCAGGTGGATCACAAGCATGAATGGATAAGCCAGCGGGTGTGAAACTCTCTTTTTTTTTTTACTCCTATTAATGACAAAGGAACAGATTACATCTGTCGCTAGAGCTGGCGGTGATGCGCCCCGCTGTCCATTCTCCTGCTGAAGTGACAGCGGCTCTGACCATCTCTGCTGCTGGGTCTTTCCAGCACACTGTGCCTGCTGTGGCGGGGATCATTCAGACCAATCAGATGTTGCGCCTCGGCTTCAGCGCATTCAAAGGTGAGGAGAGGCGGTCATTTGATTGGTGAAGACAGCGGTTGGCTGTGTCAAACCCATTCACGCCTCCGTCTCCTCCTCTCTCGATATGCTCTGAGGAGGCGTGGATGCAATGGTCTGCGCCTTGAGTGCGCCTCTCTTGGCACTGCAGGAAACTTGCAAAGTGCGCTGGTCACACCCAGTCCGCGCGGCGAAGGCCGGCGCAGGGCAGGTGCTCCTGCGCTTACGCCTGGTCTACAAAATTAGAGCCCCAGGTCACAACAGGAATGGCATATTTAAGACTTAGTCTCAATTTATTTATCTATATTTGTACTACATTCTTTAATAATGCATCAGGCCTAATTGTTTTGCTGGATGTCCTCGACCTTTTTCTTATTTTGAATTTGATTTATGAAACACACTTAAAGTGTAATTTGAGTTGTCTGATTGAGTTTAGAATTTTCTGGACAAGTTGCCCTGACTTTGGTTTTATTTAGTCACCAATAAAAATGTAGATTTACAAATCTTCACTTCTTAGTGTATTCATTTGATTAGTCCTGCACTACAATTTTATAATATCCTAGAATTCAAATTCTTTATTTGGGTACTTAAAGCAGATATGAGATTAAAATGAGATTAATTAGATTAATTAATTATAAATCCGGTAATTAATTAGATTAAAGAAAATAATCGTCTGACAGCACATATATATATATATATATATATATATATATATATATATATATATATATATATATATATATATATATATATATATATATATATATATATAGATATATATATATATATATATATATGTGAGTATTAGTAGCATAACTGTTATAACAGTTGTAACAGTTGTTGAATTCTGGAGCAGTGCATATAATCTAAACGGCTGAAGTCCAGATGATACCCTGCACATTACAAACTCTAAGTAAACTGAAGTTTTGTCAGCGTGAATAAGGTCTATCACACAGGTGGACTAACCAGGTCAGACAAAACAGAAGTAAAACGAGAAATGGAAAAATAAAACAGGAAAGGATTACATCAATGATTACAGTAAATACAGAGGCTGCATGGAAACTGAGCAGCTGAAGCAGGCTAATGGCAGGATGGATGTTATAAGACATAATAAAAGTGTTATTATGACAGCAGCATGTGAACAGACACGTCCTGATTACTGTGAGGCCTCATGAGCTCAAACACAGGGCCTTCACCTAGAGCAGGGGCGGGCAACTTTCATTACCAAGAGGGCCACATAAGGCCATTTTCCCAGCCTTAGGGCCACATTGTTACAAATGTTCAGAAACTCTCCAGGGGAAAGAAGATGTTGGATAAATACCATTAGAAAATTTTAATTAATCCTAAAATTAGAATACCAGTATTCTTATGTTACATGACAAATAAAAGTTATTATATATAATTAAATGAACTTGACAGAATTCAAGCAAATTTAGCCAAAATATATGGAACTAAAGCCGACAAAGCTTTTTTCAAATCAATGAAATGATGAGTGCTCCCAAATTTTTAAAGGTCAAAGATTTTACTGCTGCCATATTTTGAATATAGTCTTGAGTAATACTTGATATAATGTTCCAGTGCTACATGAAAGAGATTTAGAGACAGTTTATTAGTAAAGTAGGCCATAAATAACTAACAAAAGCCAATAAGAATTAAAATATCAGTCAAGATTGTATAGTATTATTTTGATTAGATGTTTGAGTTTTCTTCATATTTACAATTCTGATTAGAAAATGATTGACGGGCCATATTTAGTGAGGCGGAGGGCCGTACGTGGCCCCCGAGCCGCCAGTTGCCCACCCCTGATCTAGAGGATACCCTCCACTGTCTGTATGAGAAGAGAACTGCTGGTCAGAAGACTTTCTCCTGATCATCTCTGTCTTTAAAGCAGTTATTTACTCTGTAAAGCAGGTTCAGGTATGTGGACAAAGAGCCGTTTGACTCTGCAGCTCCTGTCTGCAGACTCATTCCTGTTGTTTTCTCTGTGGGCCTCCTGCTGTCTGTCCATCACAGTGATGTGGGGGTGATGATGTACACGAGGACAGTGGGCTCTTTATCCACTGTAACATACTCAGAGGCCCCGAGCAGCAGGGCCCCTGACCACACTGAGGAGGATGTGAGGCCTAAAGCGGCTTAGAGCTGCTCCTTTACACACAGATGGGACACGTGAGCTCCTCTCAGGACCATCCAGCTTTATCCAGGCTCACCGTCACTCCTGCAGAGCAAAGCTTTTCTTTAACGTGACACCACACACTATCCACTGCAGTTTAACCAGTGATGTGTGTTACAGTAATGTAACTACTTTTAAGAAGTAAAGTAATGCACTACAACTGAATGTTTAGTAACAAACGTAGTTCCTTTTTTAATGCAGTACAACGTTACTTTTCCCACAGACAGATCTGACACTGAAGCTGCCTTCACTGCTGCTGCATTAGACACGAGCAGCGTTGCCAGGTCTGCTCGTTATAAGCTTCTAAGGAGCGCAAATCTCGTGAGACACAACCGCAGGTCATGTTTTTTTGGTCTTGTTTCTAAACGTGAAGTTTCTTCTTGGGGCTCTTCTGTCTGTGTGAATCCCCCTGATTATCTTCAGCTCCTAACAATAAAGCAAAACACATCTGCAGTAGGCAGTTTGTCCACTTCCTCGTTTCCTGGTTATCAAACACACTCACGCACATGGAGCATGCTCCAGAGCCAAAGTTGCCAGGTCTGCTTATTATAAGCAATGTTCTTTTTTTGAATAGATGCTTGGCACTGTGATATTGAAATGTAATGTAGACAAAAATTAACACACTTTATGTAGATTTCTCTTTTTAAAAAGTAATATATCACATTAGGAAAGGAAATAGCTGGAGGTTGATTATTTTGGGCTTGTTTTTATCGACCTGTAAACTCTGGACAGGAGCTCTGATTCCACAGTGACATGATTTAATAAAATAAAGAGCACAAAAAAAATAACTGTTATGTTCTCTGTAGTAGAACTTTATGTAGGCCTTCACATTAAGGAACAGATATGGGGTTCTGTCCAAGGTCGAGCAATGTAAAAGTAACGAGAAACGTGAAAAGTTACTTTTCATAGAGGGTAACTAAGTAATGTAAGAAGTTACTAAGAAGTAACGAGCAAATGCTACTTTTTAAAAGTAACTTCCCCAACGCTGCATTTAATCCCATTTCTAAGCTTTGTAGTGTTGATTAATAGGAGGACTGTGCATGAGCTGCCAGCTGTCACCATGGAGAGTTTAGAGAGCAGAGAGGCCGTAAATGAAAAATGAAGTTTGAAGCCGCGGAGTTTTAAGGCAAACACACTTGCAGTTATTTTTTCACCACTTCAATTTGACAGACAAGACTGTCACTTTCCCTCATGCCATATTTTCTAATCATCATTTTTAATTTTCCTTTCTTGATTTCAATGAAACATTAGCAGAATAACAGCACTCACACAGTTGCACAGCTTCATCATCAATAAGCTCTCATGTGCAGAGCAGTCACACAGTAACTGTTGTGTTTTCACACTGACAGCCTCTAAACTCTGTCAGTGTGTGGAGAGTGTGATGCAATCAGCTCTGAGTGACAACAGTCATTCCTCCGTGGTAGAGTGAGTATAATGGCACACTGGATTGCTGTCTTTTTCCAGTCCATCATAATGACAGATACATCTTTCCATCATTCAACAAAAAATTCTGTAACTGTTCTGTACCTGATTTTCAAACATGCTGCTGTTAGACACAAAACCCTTACGCACAGTCACTTACAGCTTTGATAAATCACATTGCAGGTCCTAAATGATCACATCTACATCTCCTCCTCACAGTGTTTTGCACATTCTGATCCTCTGCATGCATTCTGCATATTCATGAGGACAAACATGCTAAATGGACTGCTCGTGCTCTTTTGCTTATTTGACAGATGAAGTCCTCAGTGCACCCTGTTAGTATCGTATGTTTTATACATGCAAACCTGAAGCAGATCAGGCCCTCATAGGGCTTCTTCCTTTTATGTTGTTGTCCTTATTAGTTAAATGGTAATGTATGAAGACGTTGATCTTGGAATATTGTGACAATGTCAAGTGCAGTTCAGGAAAACTTTTGACCGAGAACACAGCAGATGTTACTTTTTGTGACTGTATTAAAGATATTTTCAACAGTTTCAAAGCAAATGTCCTTGATAAATTTGACCAAAGTACTCTGTAGTTAACAGTATGCTATGTGTCATCTGATTATTTTTTAGGGTGCTTTCACATTAGGCCCACGTTGCCCTCTCCTGCTGCCTTGCATTCACACTTGCAACATTAAACCGTGCCCGGGCCCACTTGTGCATTTACTCAGTTTGAAACAGCAGGGGGCGATATGCATGTAACTGGTTACCAAACCTTCTACAGAGAGAATGAAGAAGAGGTTACCATGGCAACCATTTCCTACACCAAACAACCAATGTTTACGTTTTGTTCTGTTCTTCATTTTTTTCCTTCTAATATGTTTTTTGTATCATGTTTGAGACGGCATCAGCGACCCTCACTGTGAATCAGAACAAAGAAAAATGCAGATGGAAGAGTTTTGAATGTGTTTTTATTAGTACGGTCACTTTAGTGCATTAATTAGATTAATTAATTACACCGCAAATTAATGTGTTATAAAAATTAATCACAGATTAATCATAGCACACAAACATTTTGGTATTGTCCAGCTGGAGGACCCGTACATGGCAGTGGCACGTCACTTCACACATGTGTCTCTAGTCAAACCAAACAAAGTCCAGGTGACAACAGGAATGGCATATTTAAGACTTAGGGCTCTCATATCATAGCGCAGCGCAGGGGGCGCAAGCCTGGCGCACCCCGCACAGTGTTAATTTCATCCGGCACGCCGCCGTGCGCTGCCAGTTTGACAATTTGGTAGACCGTCTGCGCAGAGGTGGGTGTGACGGCACACCAAGGGGAGTCGACGGCGCACCAGGGGGAGGTGTCGGCAGATTCATGTTGGCGCACTGACAATTTTGTGCCAAAAACAGTGCAGAAAGTGCGCTGAAAGCTCGCCGTTTGTCATTATGGAAACTTAACCTGACGGCAGCTGGAAGTTTGATGCACATCTTACAAGTCAACAATAAACAGCCTTAACATCTGATACTGAGTATATATCTGGCTTCTCTCATTTCATTAAATTCAAAGAAAAGAGGGAGAAAAAAGACGAAGAAAAAAGAGAAAATAAATGTATGTCACTCAGGATTTACCTGTGATTTCCCATATTCCTCTGTTTTAGTCTTTATTTTTAAAGTGATCTAAAAAGATGGAGTACATTATTGTAAGGAGGATGAGGAGGAGACACCGGGAGAGTATACAGTAAGGGCTCTAATTTCGTAGACCAGGCGCAGGCGCACCTGCCCTGCGCCGGCCTTCGCCATGCGCACAGGGTGTGACCGGCGCACTTTGCAAGTTTCCTGCAGTGCCAAGAGAGGCGCACTCAAGGTGAAGAGGAGCGCGTCCACGCCCACGTCTCTGCCTCTCGGCGCAAATGTCAGAGTAGGAGGAGAAAAGCCATGAGTGGGCCTGCGCTTGCGCCTGGTCTACGAAATTAGAGCCCTTAGTCTTATTTTATTTTGAATGTATTTATCTATATTTGTCCTACATTCTTTAATAATGCATCAGGCCTAATTGTTTTGCTGGATGTCCTCGACCTTTTTCTTATTTTGAATTTGATTTATGAAACACACTTAAAGTGTAATTTGAGTTGCCTGATTGAGTTTAGAATTTTCTGGACAAGTTGTCCTGATTTTGGTTTTATTTAGTCACCAATAAAAATGTGGATTTACAGATCTTCACTTCTTAGTGTATTCATTTGATTAGTCCTGCACTACAATTTTATAATATCCTAGAATTCAAATTCTTTATTTGGGTACTTTAAGCAGATATGAGATTAAAATGTGATTAATTTTATTAATTAATTATTGAAACTTGACTTTATATCCCTTGTAGTACACATCAACTCACAGTCTTCTGTAAGGTGAGTGGTATCAGACCACCCGTGGACTAGTGTCTAATGATTTCCAAAGGAATTTCAAAAAAGTGTGGACAGCCTGTAGTTGTTAGAATTTACAGTGACCACAGCTCAGGCAGAGAACGTACAACTGTGACGTCACACAGCAGCGGCCCTGTATCCTGGCGCGCTTGCATTCACATCTGAACTGAACCGTGACACAATCGTGCTGGAGACCACCTCCCCAAGTGGGCCCGGACTTTGGGCTCAATCGGACCCGGATCCGGGACAGGGCCCCTAGTGGGAAAGCACTCTGTTACTCAAAGTGATCCAAAATTTGT
>JAZDUH010000069.1:265000-490000 GCA_036419115.1 Scarus forsteni
CAGATAACGTGGCCTGGTGCCAGTGGTTTCCTCTGATAATTACTCACCGCTCCTGGTCTGAACTTCAGTGCAGCCAGGCGTCTGTCTCTTTAAATAGGGTGATAGCAGTGGACTGTAGTCCAATCAGGAGATGATAAAGCACTGATGTGATGAGGACTGTGGCTTGGTCCGAAATGTCATACTAACATCCTACTAATACTCAGTGTGATGTCAAAATGACTGTGTAGTGTGTTCACATTAGATAGTATGAAAAGACTGAGTGTGTGAGAAATACCCGGATGTATACTATATCAGAAAAAAATTAAAGTATACGAGGTGGGCATACTAGTCACACTCAAACGCCCCATAATGCATTGTGCCATGCAAGACCGACCGGCATTCAGCTAAAAATCAGCCACTAGTAAACTTTCCATTATCAAAATAGAAGCATCTTTTATTATGTCCTTTTAGTTCTTTAATGCTTTTGTAAATTGGGCTCTTGTTTTGAAGTTTCTTCGATAGCATAATGGCGCGCATAACGGAATGTCCGAAATGTCGAAATGAAATTTGTATCCATGCGTTTTATGGCTCAAATGACCACATGTTGGTATTCTACGTGGTGACTTTCTCTCCTAAAATAATCTCTGAACTTTCAAATGTGGTGAATCAACAGAGATATTTGATAGCCTGGTGTGCTTCTGATTTTTGTCGTCGGAGGTTTGAAATGCATCATGGGAAACTTAGTAGTATACTACAGTGTGAACGGTTGGCATTCTAATCATACTTATAGTATGTAGTATAGAGTGTATACACATGAGTGTGTAGTATGTAGTACGTTAGTGTGTCATTTCGGACACAGCCTGTGTCATCATCAGCAGGAAGGCTTCATGGAGGAGATCAACACCATATAAAGGTGAATGGAGCTCATATGGAGCCTTTCTTCTGTCTAAGCTTTATCACACCACAGGTCACACCTGTCCTGTCAGGATATGACTAATTCTGTTAGTTTGGACTATGTCCCCCTCTCAGACCCCCTGCTCCCCATCTCACTGTCCAAGCCCTGTTTTTTTATTTACCAGGTTTGTGTCCTGTTTCCCTGCTCCCTCTCGTTTCCTGTTTTATTTTGAAATACCTGTTTCTCGTGGTGTTTTCCTGCCTTATCTCTGATGATGACGTGTCTTGAGATAACACTTGTTATAAATTGGCGCTATACAAATAAAGATTGATTGATTGAGATTGATGTTCTCCACCTGTGCGATTGTTCTCACCTGTCTTTGGTGTATTTAGGACCCATCCACACAAAGAAAAAACAGGTAACAGTTTCCGAAACGATCTTCAAAAAGACAAAGGCGTCTCAGAAAATGTGTGCGTCTACATGAATGCACTCGATACGCATGAAAACGCTGTAAAACACATGGCAGACCTCTAGGGGCGCTGTAACGATATGATGGAAACAAGCGGAAACAGACTAAAAACAGTGGGCATGCACACTTGCGTCAAAAGTTGTAAACAGTGATTGTGATAAAGTGATCATAAAGTGCTGTAATGTGTCCTCGATAATTGTTTGTTCAACTTGGTGGTGATTGAGAAGAAGGAGATTTTGCTGCAACAGGGATAGTAGGGTCACTAGCTTCATCTGCACATATGCTACACCGTACACCGCCATTGTTGTTGTTGTTGCCGCGTGTGGCGCATGCGTGTCAGTGAAGATATGAAACTATGACGTAAGCGTATCTGAAAAGTTACAGAGATCCAGTAATCACAGAGCTGTGTATACGGCATTTCAAAATCTTTCCACTCTGGAACCTGGTTTCAAAAATGATCGTTTACAGACCCCCAAAACGCCGTCTTCGTATGGATGATACGCAGATTCAGAAAAAGACTTATGCGTTTAGACCTCGGCTTGTCTTCATGTGGATGGGGCCATAGTCTCTGTTCTCTTTATTGGGTCAGTTGTCTTCCTCTCACCATGTCTCCTGTGATTCTTTGGGTTTCTCTCCAGAATTTATGGTAGTTTCTGTTTTTGGTGTGTTTTTTTTTTTTTTTGGTTGTGACTTTGTTTTTGTATTCTTGGATGTTTTCTTATTTTTTTTGTTAATTTTTGGACTCTGATCCCTTGTTCATTTAAAGTAAAGCCTTTTTTCTTTTAAATTTGCACTCGAGTCCACACCTTCATTTTTTTTTGTCTCAGCTTTTGGGCTTTCATTACTTCTCATAATGAAGGAATGAACCCCCCCCCAACCCCAGAGAGAACCAGAACCTCTGCCACTCCAATGGATTTGGTGCTGAAATCTTCCTTCACCACATCCAGCCCGTGCTGCAGTCACCAGGGCCTGTAGAAGATTCTGAGAACAGAGCTCCTAACGTTACCTAAATGTTCCTCCACAATGAGTCTGAGCTCAGGAGTGACTCCAGAACTTCCTCAGAGTCTCTGAGCAGTAAAGGACAGAGGCTCTGATCCTAGTCAGGAGGTGTGGTCGACCTCGCTGGTATGAGCCATCATTTCAAAAGCTGTGATTGGTTGATCCTTAAAGCTCAATAAAAGATATACTTTGGTGATGATAGGCAAAGAATGGACCCTCAAATCATGAACTTAATCACAGAATCTTATCTGAAGAAGACTGTAACTGTAAATGATAATTTACAAAAAAGAAAATATCTTCAATGAATAGTGAGCTAAACTTTAAAATTATCCTTCAAAATGTCTGAAAACTCCACCTGCATAGATTTATTTACTTATATTTTTGCCATGCTGTTAATTTTTGCACTGTCATCATTTCAGCTCAGTTTGGTGTTAACGAGGGTAAAATGTCTCAGCGTTCATTCATCTTCGTGATTGCTAACCGGCCTGTAAGAAGCTTGTTGATTGGCTGTCAGACCAGAGATCATCTCTAATGAGATCAACCACAAACATGATCCAGTCTGTAGTGTTTCATTAACTCACTGTCAGTGTTTGGAGAATACCTCTCCTGCCTCTTCCATCTCACCTTAGGAGCTCTCTGAAGAGCTACGATTGTTTAGGAAGAGCTTTTGTCTTTACCAGGATCTACTCTTCACTTTTAGAGGAATTCTGAGAAAAAAGTCACGATTCAAAGAACTTTCTTTGGATTTGGTCACTAGGAGCAGGTCTTTGCTCTAAGAACCTTTAGGACTACAGGCCCAGGCCGTACAGCATGGACTTGATTGACTGACTGAACTGACCGTGTCCACAAAGCCTTGATATGAGCTGCTTTCACACCAAATGTGACTCAGCAATCATAATCGCGTTACCCACTGAAGTCATGTGTCCATAAATACCTCATTTTGGTCACTGTTGCCTGGCACAGTGGCTCGGTGGCGTCACGTCCGCTCGAGTTTCACCGCGATCATATAATATATCATATAACAGGATGTATAAGCGGACATTATTCCAGCGGTATCCTTTAACTCTTCTACCAACCACAAAACAGCTGAAGCCCTGCAGCAACATTATCTCTCAGCTCTCTGGGTGGAACTAATGTTCTCACTGACTGTTGTTTCCTCAGAGACATGGACTGTTACCTTGTAGTCCGGAACAAAAATTGTCCGTCACACACACTCACACATACCGCTGATTGGCTGTTGCCACACAACCACGCACATCATCGCTTCAAAAGATTAACTTTTTTTTTACTTTGAGGACAAACAACAAATGAAGTGATCGCATTAAATGCAGCAGTTGCATTGCAAGAGGGTTAGCCCCGCCCCATCGTGGCTGTACATTGAGCTTACATGGAGAGTGATCGCCTAGGCCGCTCATGTCGCGTTCGGTGTGTAGGCAGCTTAAAGGTGTGAATGCAGCTTTAGACTAAGAACAGAAACAGGAGGAAGCACTTTGTCAGAACTGGAAACTTTTATGAACTTCAGCAGGTGTGAACAGGCTCTGTCGAAGTCAATGAAAATGGAACAGTTAGGTTTAAGTTAATAATAATCAAACCAACTAAATGAATATGATCTCCCAAAAATACCTTCTCAAGAATAATTTTTTTTTTTTCCAAAGAAAAGGATGTTTCGTGCTGCCCATCACTCAGCGTTACAGGAAATGAAGCCCCCCCCCCGATTGGATCTGTATCCATGAACTTTGAGTAAAGAGATCCACGTTCAGTCCGTGTTTGCACGGCCCCAGCTGAATCTGACTGGATTGTTTTTTTTTTAACGTGCAGAAGGTCACTCTTCTTCTCTTACACATTTGCAGGTAGTGGCAGAGGTGCACTTCCTGGGCACGTTCTGCGTACGCCACTACGTGCCTCTTATGAACTACAGAGCACCTACAGACTGAACAATCCTCTCCATCAACCCAATCCACTCCACTCAGCCGTTTACATGAAGCATGGAGCGGATTATCAGTCGGCGTAGACTACCTCTTACAATCCAATACGAAACACAATCGGATCAGATTGGCTAAGGCGTTTACATGAGACATTTCTAATCTGATTGTAAATGGGATTTTCTGACCCATGTAAGCAGGGCCAGTGTGGAGGTCAGGGAAACATGGCTGCAGGTCAAGAGTCTGAAGGGGGAAAAGGCTGGAAAAGTTTGGGAACCTCTGGTTTATAGGATGATGCACTTACTGTCTGAATAATGAATCTCTGTCATCAAACCTTTTCATTTCTGTGTGAAACTCTCTGGACAGCTGAGTAAAGAGCTGAAAAGTGTCAGCAGCACAGGGCTGAAACTGAAGGAGGTGAAGACCAGAGTCCATTTTACTGAAGAAATAACCATCACCATTACCAAACTACTGCTCTCCCAGACAGCTGATGGGCACCAGAGTGCAGTAAACCAACCTCAGTATGGAGACCGGGGCAGGTGTGTCCAGGAGCAGGTAGAAGATTCTCTATGAACCACAAGTTAAACACGTCAGCACTAGCTCAGTGGATCATGGATCTGTGTTTTTATTAGAAATAAGAGCGAGTCAAAGAATCTGTCCTGAGAGATGAGAGAAACTGAACTATGAGGAGGCGTTAAATGGAGTTTTTCTTTGGAAACAAACTTTGGCCTTAGCATTAATATAATAATAATAATAATAATAATTCTGTAGAATTACTCTGTTTGAGGGGCTGAGGGGATTTCTGACAGGAGTGTAATCATCATGTGTAACTCGTGTTTAGTTACCATCAGTCAACACATTTATACTTTGGCTGCTGCACAGGAGGCTGAGGTCTCCTCTGGGGCACCACACTGGAAAAAAGGATTTATTATTCATTCACAAGTGCTGTCTTATACGACGGTGTATTATGGCCACTTAAAGAAATAAAAAAAAATATGAAAACTCTAAATTTTCCCGTTTATAAAGTCACACATTTATGACTTTAAAATTTCGAGTTCTTCCTCGAAATTTTTGAATTTTCAGTATTTTTTAAAATTTCCTCAGGTGTCCCTAATTCATGGTCGTAGTTTTATCCTCCTTGGTTTTGGAGCACTTAGACATTAAAGGTGTAGTCACAAACAGAGACGGTGAAGATAGGATATAGTATTTCTGTTTGTATGTAAAGGCCGTTGAGATAAAAATACAATCATCCTCATGAAATTTGAAGGAAATGTCTGTATTGGGAGAAGGAACAAATGTTTAGATTTTGGAAGTGATCTGGATCAGACTGGATAAAACTGCCATGACAAAAAATGTGAATAACTTCTGATCTCAGGTATCATTACAAATCCAATCGCTCGTGGTATGTTTTCACGGTCAACAACAATCTGTGTCTTTTTGTCACAAACTGAGTAAAAAAGGAAAGCAGAAGAAGGCTGCAGGTGGTAAGAAGAAATACCCCTTGAGAAGCACAGGAGAGTTTTGGAAGCTATACAACAGAATGAAGCCGAGGACGAGAGCAATCCAGCTGCAAAGAAAAGGGTAAGCTAATGGTAGCTACCACTAGCATGCTAGGTCATCGCGCTCATGACTCATCGATGACGACATTGTCTGACCAATCAGTAGCGATGACGTCATCTTTTAGTATGGACTCAGCTCACTTGGAACCAGAGCGGAGTAGGTACTAAAACTAGCTTGTTTTAGGAGGTACCAGGCTCGTGGAAACACGCTGCTAATCGAGTAGAGCCGAGTAGAGTAGGGCCAAGGCGTGCTAGTGGAAAAGGGCCATAAGAGAAAGTTTTTATATCTATGTCCTGTGGATCTCCCCTCTATGGAGACTGACATAGCCATCTGCCATGTTGTCTATGGGTGGGTTTTAGGGACAAAACAGTGAAATGTGATTTTTGAATACAAGCCTGGTTTACCTGATGGCATATGACATCTTAACTGACCTAAAATCTATTAAAATAACAGTTAAATCAGTTTTTAAAGGGTCAAAATGTTTAAAATGTTCAATCCCAAACGGCCTGATGTGTATTAACATGTCTCTATGGTTTTATTCTCTACTTCTTACTCAATTTTTGGACTTGTTTCTACGTATTTACTTATTTATCTGATTCTACTTGTTTCTTATCTGTTATTTTTATCAGGCTTTTATCCATGTATTTAGTCTTATCATCGTAACTCGGTTTTTAGCTTGTTTCTGCTTATTTTCACTGCTTATTGTGACGAGCTCTGCACTTTAACATCCTTGTGCATTAACTTCTGACCATGCTCGTCACCGACCTCTTGCTTATGTTACTGTTGTGTGTGTCTAGTGTTTTTGTTATTTATAATATCACATCCTTGGCCAGTAGCACTGCTGTCTCAGACAAATTTCCTGCGAGGGACAATAAAGTTGATCGATCTATCTATGTATCTATCTATCTATCTATCTATCTATCTATCTATCTATCTATCTATCTATCTATCTATCTATCTATCTATCTATCTATCTATCTATCTATCTATCTATCTATCTCCCCAGCATGATATGGAATCGTTCCCCTCTCCTTGTCTACAGGGTCAGTAGCTGCTATGAGACTGAAGGAGTCCTCACATGTTTAAATTTGATGCTGTGATGAACCGGTCGAGTCTGGACAACAACACAACACAAACACCACAGAAACTCTACAGTCCAATCATCCTCTCATGACATTTTGAGCTGATCAGCAGTAACGATGCAGAGAGGCCTGTGAGACGAGGAGAGACCTGCTGTGTGGAGAAAAGAACGAAGAGTCAGTGAGCAGAGCCGAGTGCCCTGCAGTGACTCTGTGAGCTGATAAAACAGAACAGAGTGGAAATGAGCAGCTCATAACTGCTAAAGAAAACACAGGGACATGTGTGGAGAGGGAGGATGTTGTTTTTCTGAGACACGCGAGCTGAGGAGCTGGTGTAGTTAGAGACAGCAGCAGAGGAACTTTGAAGAGAAAGCTCCGTCAGACGGAGGCCTCAGTAAGCTCAGTGTGCAGGCCTCCTGTTATTCAGCTGTAACTGTAACTCATGTGTTCACAATGGAACACAAACCCCAGCTCTCCCTGAGGACGTCTTCATGCTTCCTTTACCATGATAATGTTGGACAGGAGCTGAAGTGGAGCCTTTCAGTGGAGTTCAGATGAGGTGAAATCAATAATAAAACATACAAACCCTGTAAAATCAATACTATCTTAAAATGTGACTGTTAAAACACAATCGTCATGTAAATCTCCATTTTTTGGAAATATATAAAAACAGGAATCGATCCCTGTTTTGGAAAACAAACATGCCATTGGTGGTTTTAAAGAGGAGGTCTCAGCTTCTCTACATTGACCCTCCAGCCTTTTGTCTGGAGAGAGAAAACAATTGAGCCCCAACGACAGCACGAAAAGGACGATGAGTTAACTCAGCACACTGCTGCACACAGGGCTGGACGCTTAGCATTTTCCCAAGTAGCACGGTGCTACCAAGTTGAAAAGTTTAGTATCACACAAATATTTTTAGTAGCACGATGAAAAGTTATCTAGTGTATTTTTCTTAAATACAAAGATATGCTGTAAACGAGGAGGCATTTGTAAGCAGAATTAGTAAATTATTTGAATAAAAAAACAGACACTCCAAAGTGACATAAACAAACACTTAAAGTGAATTCATGTGCAAAGTGCAACCGAGGAAAAGTATAAAAAACAAGCTGATACAGAATATAATAATATAACAAGTGCCTGTTATTAAGCAGTAATCCTAACCCAGCACTTCTCTGCAGTGGACTTAAACTTATTTGAACTGTGTTATAATATACAACATGAAGTTTTTACTGTGAGGCTTCATAGTTATTTGGTTATTGCTCGTTTGGTATTTCTTCTAAAATAGTTTAAAATGTCGCTCGCTGTTTTGTCAGTGTATGTTGCTCGGCAACCAGTCCACTGAAGCGCTGTGATTGGTCGAGATGAGGCTTTGGGAGCACCTGCTTATGTTCGTCTGTACCTCACGCAGGGCGGTGCAGAGGTGTTGGTTGTACCGAAGGCTAGCTAGCGGTGCAGTTAGGTCAATAAAACAAACGTTTCAAAGCTGAACATGTTTCCAGCTGAGGCTGCGTTCAGGAATACCACCGGCCACAACTTCCAACGTATTCAACACAAGATAAAACATGTTTTGAACGGTCATTTTTCGTAGTCGCACGGGTGCTACCAAATGCAAATCACAACTCGCACTGCAATATTTTTAGTAGCAAATGCAAGTATCTCTTTGCACTGTCGAGCCCTGACTGCACACTGATAAAACAAGTAGATTTTATGGTAAAGAAGGTGTTAAAGTGTAGGAGAAAAGGCTGTGAAGTTAAAGATAATGCAGTTGCAACAGCAATGAAACCATAAAAACATTTACGAACAATAGCAATATTTTTCCAGATCTTAAAAGTAAAATTCACACTTCCTAACTATTAAATAAACATGCTTTGCTTTTAAAAAAGGCAATAGTCTGTTTAATGTTTTAAAACCATTACCATAAGTTAATCATTTATTCACTGTGCACATAGAAAACATATGTACCATAAGTACTTATGGTAACCCTTTCTATGAAGCCTACATTTAAAATGCATAATATTGGCAAAAAATAACAAAGTTTACCAGTTCTAACATTAAGTATCTTGTCTTTGCTGTGTATTCCATTGAATATAGGTTGAAAGGGATTTGCAAATCATTGTATTCTGTTATTAATTACCATTTACACAAAGTGCCAACTCCACTGGTTTTGGGTTTTATATTTGGATGAACTTGTACCTCACTGGGTGGTTCTTCATTATCTTGGCTACACTTTTGTCATCCCCTGTCTTCAGTGAATTTAAGAGAAAAAATAAACTTTAATATTTATATTATTATTTAAGATTTTTTCATCAGGATAAGTTTGGAGAAAAGAAACCCTGAACCTGCACAGCCCAGCGCCAACAGGACTGAAGATCTGACTTCAGCTTTATTCCAATTTGTCTATGACTTTCAAGACAACAGTGACACATTTAAAAAAGCCCTGGTTGGAGGCCAGCATTGGCACCAGGACTCCTGAATAATTTGCCAAGGCATGCATACGCTGAAAGGACCAGCTGATGGCTCGTGAGACTGTTTGACCTATGAGCTCATGCTCGTGCAGCGACCAACAGCAGATGTGTGTGGTAGCAATAGTGGTGATTGTTTTTAGTTGTTTTAGCTGTTTTTATTGCATTAGCTTGCTCTTTATAACTGTCATGTGTGTAGTCTTTTTAAGCTCGGATGTCTTTGGTGCAGTTTGAGCGGACTAACGCTGTCTCTCTTGGACAGTGTTGGACATCGTACTCAATGCCAGTACTCAAGTCAAAGTATAGATACTCATGTTTAAATACTACTCCAATACAAGTGAAAGTCACTTAGTCAAATTTTTACTTAAGTTAAAGTACTGGAGTACCTGCTTTTGAAAATACTCAAGTATTAAAAGTACATTTTCCTGTTGACCTTATAATGACTGAAACAATCTACAGAATGCACTGACCTGCTTATAGATCATGTAGAATAAAGAGTTTGAAAATATGCTACAAAGCCCATGGAAATGCAGACTGAAACACTAATGAATCAACAAAAGGACAACCACTGACATTTTCTTTTTTTTTTTTTTTTATTTAACTCCCCCCTTCAGATATGGCCATGGGTGCTCTGGTGTGGAATTGTCGTCTTTATCTGCCATAGTAGCCATCATTACTGCCAAGACGAACCGTAACCACCAACGTTAGCTCAACCTTTACCTGCCCGATCGCAGTAGCACATGCACATCTTCTTCTTCTTCTTTGTTGTTTAATGGCGGTTGGCAAACCAACTCAAACGTGCATTACCGCCACCAACTGGACTGGAGTGTGGAACAGGATGTAGGAAGTATAGATAACACCACTTGAACAAATCACATTTTAGAAGAGGAAATAAATTTAATCCGCTGACTTCATACCTGTACCTAAAAGTAACGAGTAACGAGGCCGTTTATAGAAATGTAGTGGAGTTAAAAGTAGAATATTTGTCTTTTAAATGTAGAGAAGTAAAAGTCATAAGTTCCAAAAAAAAAAGTCAAGTAAAGTACAGATACTCAAAAAATGTACTGAAGTACATTACTCAGTAATTCTACTTTGTTACTGTCCACCTCTGCTCGTGACTCATGTCTAACCGGCTCCCTGTGATAGCCTGGGCTAAGCTAAGCTAAGCTAGGCTGACCTCCTGGAGTCGACATTCAACAGTTTAGGGGACATTTATTCCATTGACCTATTCTGATGGACAGAACTCATCCTCTTAATCCGGAGTACCCTTCTGCTCCCTTCTGGCCTTCGCCTTGCTGAACCACAGGCCACAAAAACCGGTACAAGTTCCCCTTTGTGCTGACCTCAATCCAAGCTAATAGGTCTGAAGGGAGGAGGAGGTAACTTGTGATTAATCCTGTCTTTTGTGCTTTCTATGCACTTTACTTTAGTCTGACAGCTCCTCGTGAAGCACCATTCCTTGTTATGCTATCATTATTATGTACTGCTGGTTTAACCCTCCTTTTGATGCTGCTGTCGGTGCACTTCATCCTCCTCTGTCTGCTCCTCCAGAGGCTGTACCATAATCATAATCATGAGAGTCTCTTTAAAAGATGCTTCAGCTGCTCACGCTGCTGTGTTTGCACTGGACATGACTGTCTGATCCGGTCTGTGTTGTTTTGGTATTTGTGTGTTGATGGTTTTATATTCTTGTATATTCTGATTGTTCTTCAAAAAATATCTTTAAATTCTGTTATTCCACATCCATACATCTTTAAAATGGATTAACTGACAGACACTGAAAGAAGACAAATGAAAAACTAAAAAGAGTGAAGAACAGAGACAGAGAAGGAGGAACAGTTGGAGCAAAGACGTCTTTAAATGAAAGATGATGAGCTGTTCATCGGTCCGTTATTCAAGACAAGTCTTCATCGTCTTCATCATCTTATTGGTGAGCAGCCAGCGTTAACAGAAGCTGTCAGGGAGGAATCCTCCTGTCAGAGCAATTGGAGAAATATGAGCAGAATGCTAATTATCAGAAGCTGGAGGAGCATGAGAACTATGGGAGGAATGCTAATGATGGCTAAGAGAGATTATATGTCTGCAGGGAGGGAGGTTTGGACAGGAGGAGAAGTGTGGTCACCTTATTTTTTGAGTTTAACTGTCTGACGGAGTACTTCTACACACAAAACAAAAAGTCAGGGGCATTCCTCTCTCTCTTTGCCCAATGCCAGTGTGACAACCCTAACATTGTTCTAACTGCAGTTTAAGGCCCATTAGTTCTTAGTGGCAGGTGCAGAGCGGAGAAGGTAGAATGAATGCAGAGTCATTGACAACATGGTGCCTAGCAGCACTGCCCTGTTACCAGAAATGGCACTGCCCCCCTTTAGCTGTGCTGCTACCCCCAATGTGGAAATTACAAGTGGCTCAAAACAAGGCTGCAAGACTGGTTCTTGGTTGTTCTTCAAAAACTAGTGTTACAGAAATGCATGGATGTCTTACTTGGCTGATGGTCAAGCATAGACTGTCTGCTAATATATTAACTTACTTTCATAAAATTATTAACACTCAGACTCCAAAGTCTCTTTATAACCATATAACTTACTGTTGGAATAAGCACTCACATTACACCAGAGCAGCTAATAGTGGACAGATTTCATCACCCCTACCTAAGTACAACTATATAAAGAGAACTGTACTGTATAGGTCAACTGTGTTTTGGAACAAACTTCCAGTAGATGTTCGTGAAATTAAGAACAAAACAGTTTTTAAAAGGAGACTGGAATTGTATTTGTTGTTGACACCATAATTTTATCTTGGATAATACTGTTATTAGATTGAGTTTTTGTCGTGTGATATGGGATGGAGCTTTTCCTAATTGTATTGTTTTTGTTTTAACAACTACTTTTAGTGTTGTCTTTTTTTTCCTGTAATTGTGAGTAACTGAGAAAGTAAATTGTGTGTGTTGTATGTTTTGTCTGGACCCCAGGAAGGCTAGCTGTCGTCTTGGCGTCAGCTAATAGGGATCCTTTCAAATAAACAAATGTGAAGGGGACTAATGATGCTCTTAGACTGTTTGGTGTCATTAAAAGGGAGAAGTTAGTAACAAAATAAGATTTCCAAACATTTTTCAGGAGTGTAGATGTAACTTAGTGCATCATAATAAATACAATAACATGATCTCTTAATACACAGAATGTGTGTGAAGGTTTGTCAGCAGTTGTTTTACTAAACTCAAGTCCAGTCTGTTGTTGAAACCTGAAACTATGCCTAACAATGGGGAGTATTTCTGCTGTGTTACATCTAATGCCTTAGTCACACATTCCCGTTTCTCACTGCGACTGTGCACGATTGAGGAGGCTGGTGTGATCGTTATGATACGAGATGAAATTACTGTCTCACCCCTGGACACACCCCGTAAATACACCGTCAGTGGCGGTGCTTCAGCGCTACAGGGGGCGTTTGTCCCGCTCCAGTTAGGTTTATGCAGCGATATGAGGAGGATTCCATCCCGCTGACAGGACGTCAGCTCCGCTCGAGCTCAGTTCGCGTGACGTAAGCCCCGACTGAGCCCCACCCCTTGCGCCGTCTTGAACGGGACACAGTCGGGGCTCATACGGATACATCCTTGTCAGTCGTCCTCATAAAGCTTTCAGGATTGAGCCACGATTGGGCCACGTTCAGCCCGACTGAGCTCCGTACATGCCCCGCTAATACCGCTCGCATTAGGACTGCATTAGGCTTCCATCCCGCTCCACTGAGAGCGCCGATTCTCCACGACAGTTTTGAACTGTTCAAAACTGTCGTGGAGCTTCCACGTTCCCCGCCGTTCATCCACGACTATACAACGGTGATCCAGACCAAGTAGCGCATGCACCACGACCAAAGCACGCTTTATCAGGATTATGACAATCGTGCACAATCGCCATGAGAAACGGGAATGTGTGACTGGGGCTTAAAGAATAAAACAATGCCTTCATAGCAGCCTGTCTCTGTTGTTGTGTATGTTAAAGCAGATGAGTCAGAGAATGTCTCACTGTTAAAGACTTTTCACGGTCTAATTCTCTTACACTGTTCGTGTTTAACCTGTAACATACAACAACGTCCTCAGACAACATGCCTTTTTGAAAGTATATGTTAAAATCATGTTAATAAGACTCTCAGAGTTTTCTTACTTTGGTGTAGGACAGATTTGTCAATAACATTTAGTGAGCGCTCAAACATCTCAGCAGCTAAATTAACATTTTCTCATAACAGGCTCCAATTTCATAGATCAGGTTCAGGCATGGTGTGCCTGAACTGCGTCGCACCAATGTGCTGTGTGTAAGGCAGTTTGCAATTTTCATGCAGGGCGCAGCGACTTGCATCTCAAATCTCCACACAAGAGAGGAGAGAAGGCGTAAGTGAGTTTAATACAGCTCAGTATAACCTTCACCTATCAAATGAACGCCTCTCTTTGCCTTTAAATGCGCTGTGGGTGAGGCGCAGCGACTGATCAGCCTGATCCACGCCACTATGGTCACGGTGTGCTGGAGCCGCTGTCACTTTTACAGCAACTTGGAGAGTACAGCGGCTATCAGGGAGGCAACCATGTGTGTCACTGTGTGGACCAACTCATGGGAAAGATGTTATCTGTTCCTGTGTCATTTATAGGAGAACAAAATTAAGCGACAGTTCCATTTAAACACAGCAGCAGTCTAATCCATTCATCATGCTTGTAATACACCTGCAATCCTGGTCTGTCATCATCAAATAGCAGAACCTTTGGTGATATATCCTCTCCTGGTATCTCCTCCTCATCCTCCTTACAATAACGTACTCCATCTTTTTAGATCACGTTAAGAATAAAGACTAAAACAGAGAAATATGGACAATCACAGTTAAATCCTTAAGACACAGAGTGATTAACGTTTATTCAGTGTGCATCTCTCTTTTTTCTTTTCTTTGAATTTCATGAGACGAGAGAAGTCAGATATATACTCTGTATCAGATGATGAAGCTGTTTGTTGTTGGTTGTGAAATGTGAGCTCATTAGTTTGCACTCCGTGAATCCTGCAGGTTAAGTTTCCATTATGACAAACGGCTTTAATCCGACATCAGATGTGACGGGACAGTTAATATAGATACAAATGTATATGCTGGTTCAGACTGTTACATTAAATAGTGATTGCTGTGATTGTTTATTGCATTGAAATGTGCCTGACATGCTGGAGACCTGCCTCTGAGGGTTTGGTGACGTGCGCGCCTGTCACAAAATTCTGCTGCACCAGCTGCACTTCACCTGCACCGAGAATAGACCAGGTTGGAGCAGGCAAGCGTTCAGTGCACCTTCTGTGCAGCTTTTTGGCATGAAATTGCGCCAACCTGAATCTGTCGACACTTCCCCCTGGTGCTCCGTTACACCCATGTCAGCACAGCCGGTCCACCAAATTGCCAAATTGGCTGCGCACCGCGGTGCATCAGCCGAAGTTAGCACTGCAGGGGTGCACCAGGCTGAGTGTCTGAGCTGAAAGTGTTTTAATTTTTGGTCATGATGAGCACACTTGATTCCAGCCTGAGATCAATATTGAACAGGACCAGTCCACAATAGGATAGATTAGATAAAATTAGATTTGGCAAAACTTTATCGAACATTTCTGTATATATTTTCACTTTTGGGCACGTTCACAACACTTTTGGTTCTTGGAGTCGAGAGTGGTGGGGGGGCGACCAGCTTGCCCCCCACCGCCTCTCCCGTCCTCCAGTTTTAACTGCACTACATACACTAACTTGGAGGGGAGGCGGGGCAGGGGGTGGGCACAATCTGTTCTAGGTCGTGACCCCTCTCTGTTCACCTCCCACCTGCCTCACCCACCCTTTGTTTTGATGCAACACAACTTCTATTTGTCTGGGGCAGGCAGTGAGAGGGGGGGTTGGTGAATCCCATTCGACCTGTTTTTCCCAAGTTTGAATGCACCACATCACACTTAGCTGCTCTTAGTCACAGTGAAGGGACATATATCTTTGCCAGGGAACAAGACAGAGAGGAATGCAAAGGGGGTGGCAGGGGGTTTGTCACTACTCCAGACTTGGTGGGGCTGTGGGGGTCAGGCCTCACTGGCTATGACTTTGTGTGGGGGATGGGTGGTGTCGGCAGCTTTTGGGGTGCGGCTGGGCTCTGGTGCCTGCAGGTGGGTCCTGGGGGATTTGGCTCCAGGGGGGCTTGGGGCCTCTGGCCTGCCATGGAGGGGTGGGGGTGGCTGGGTGCTGGGGGCGACGTGGACAGGTGGTTGGGGAGGGCGGGTGCTGTCTACGGGGGGCTGCCACCTCGGATCCCTGGGTGTTGTCCTTAGTGCCGTTTGTTAAGCGAGTCTGTGCCCCCTTGGTCCTAGGGCTGTTCCTGGGAGCTTTGGGGGTGGTGGGTCTTGGGTGCCCTGGTTGACCAGGGGGTGCCCGTGGCCATGGTCTCCCTGGGCATGGGCAACTACTTGGGTATTCAGTGACCACCTCACATGCATGTGTGTACAGATACTCCAGCTCCTGTTGAGACTAACAGACATGATTGATCCCATCAGAACATGCTGAGTCGGGCACTTTTACACATCCTCTCACGTCCCGTAATGCATTCATATCTTATCCATGTGGGCCCACCCCCCCTACAATCAAGACCTCACATCTCTGGTGTCCCTGGTTTCTTACAGTCTTTACTTCCTGTATGAGCTTAGCCAACACAGCACTTGGCCTGCTATCTTAAATCAATAACAGTACCTGTTTTTCCTCCTTCCTGTTGTCTTGTCCTGTCTGTCACTGTTTCCCCTTCTTTCACACTGTGGTGTGGCACGGCCCTCCCCTTCAGCTCATATCAGGGGTTAAATAAAGTTTGATGTGATGGAGTAGCCTACAGGGAGGGCTGGTGATGGTCACTATAGCAGTGAATCATATTTACATATCTGTGACTGCTAGAAAAAAAATGCATTGGTCTTTTCATCGCTGTCATCAGACACAGTGCTCAGCAGAAAAGATCATGCAGACAAGGGGAAAAAAAACAAAACCTTATTGAACTCTTGGGAAACCTCCTTCAAGGAAATTAAGATTCCAATCCAGATTATGAAGATGTTAACTCTTTGTCTAGAAGTGTAGATCTTCACATTTTTGAGACTGTGACCATTCTTATTTAAGAAAAGAAAAGCAAAAATCTTTCTGTCAGTGCTCATTTTGCATTGTTCTTTCCTAAAAAGAGTCAGCTTTTATTAAGCCAACTGTTTTCTGAAGATTTAACTTCTTTTCTTGATGTTCAGGCCTAGAATTCTGGGCTGTGACCTCTTTAATTTAAGAGAAAAAAATGGTTATTTGGCTCTGTTTAAACTTATTTTGTTATCTAAATTTAAGTTTTTCTGTTCTTAATTTGGAATAAAGGCCTTAAATTAATTTTCCCAGGACTATTTTTATTTATAGTAAAGGAGCTGGCTGTGAACTCAATAAAACACGTCCTGCATTAAAAACACTGATGATAAATATTGTTCAAACAATAAAAATGTGGACGTGTGGGGAGGCTATAACTGGACTTCAGTTTGGACCTTTTATTGAAGGAAATTATATCTACTGAACATTGATGACTTTTAATTGAATACCCGTGCTGTATGGACCCATGGCCTGTGACTGAGAGCAGCCTGGCACACCACAGAGTGAAGGAGGAGACTTTACAGACTCATAAAACATCTGCAGGAGTTTCCCACAGATGTCAGATGAGTGCAGCCTGTGGGGGAGGCACATACTCTATACTTCTTTATTCCAGGCTGTTTTTTTCCACAATTTGTTTATTTATTTTCCATTTTAATAACCATACATTCTTAAACACAACAACATAAATAACACAACAAACAACAAAGATCCTTTAACCCACCTTCTCCCACCTTCAATATGATCTATGGTAAATAAATTAAACTATGAATGAAGTGAAAAGGATATTTAGTTAACATACATACAGACCTGATCAAAATCTTAAGACCAGATGAAAAATTGCCAGAATATGCATTTTGCACATTTGGACCTTAATGAGGTTTTAAATAGAGCTACAATATGCAAAAGCAAGAAGGAGGAGTGTGACAAAATCATTTGGAACTTGTATATAGGCTGTTTATCAGTTGATCAGTAGTTTAAGGCTCCAGGCTATTAAAGCCAAAATCTGCTCCAAATGTTCATTTTCTGTCAGGCATTCACACGGTCATGCCCTCCTGATGGCTAAAGCTAAGAAGCTTTCTCTTCTTGAACGTGGTCGGATCGTCGAGCTGCATAAGCAAGGCCTCTCGCAGCGTGCCATTGCTGCTGAGGTTGGACGCAGTAAGACAGTCATTCTACATTTTTGAAAGATCCTGAGCATTATGGAACAAAAAAGTCAAGTGGTAGACCCAAAAAAATTACACCTGCGCTGAGCCGGAGGATCTGATTGGCTGTCTGTCAAGACACAGGGCGGTCCTCGACCCAAATTAAGGCCCTTACTGGTGCCAACTGCAGCGCAATAACCATCAGACGGCATCTGTGGGAAAAGGGTTTCAAAAACAAAAAACAAATTCAAAGACCTCGTCTCCTTCAACGCCACAAAACTGCCCGTTTAGACTTTGGAGCATCAAACATGGGAGATTTTCTGTAATTTTTTGAGCGATGGTCTTAAACTTTTGATAAACAGCCTGTTTCAGTTTAATTGTTGTTTTCAATAAATTACTTTTTCAAAGTGTTTTTTGTCACACTCCTCCTTCTTGCTTTTGCATATTGTAGCTCTATTTAAAACCTCATTAAGGTCCAAATGTGCAAAATGCATATTCTAGCAATTTTTCTACTGGTCTAAAGATTTTGATCAGGTCTGTATCAAAGCATGCTAAAATGTATGAAGATACATCAAAAAATCAATTAATCAATCAGTCTTTATTTATATAACACTTTTCAGACAAAAAAAATGTAGCACAAAGTGCTTTACAAACAGACAAATGAATTAAATGAAGGATTTATGACCCAAACCCACTCCACCCAGCCCCTGAACCCGCCCACACAGCAATCCATACAAAATAAAAAAAAAAAATGATTAAAAGCATCATAAATGAGGGTGGACATTAGCTCAGTTGGTAGTGCGTCTGCCCCATGTACGGGGGATGCCAACCCCCTGCAGCGGCTGCTGGTTTGATTCCCTGCCGCAGCCCTTTGCTGCATGTCATCCCCCCTCTCTTAACCCGTTTTCAGTCAATCTTCAGCTGTCCTATATTATAAAGGCCATAAAAGCCCAAAATATAACTTTAAAAAAGGATTGTAAATAAAATACAATGATAAATTACACTGCTGTACCCAGTGCCTACTGAGGAAACGCCATCTTAAAGGTTTAAAAATGACAAAACACTGGAGGTTATAAAATTAAATATATGATGAAATAAAATAAGAAAATGATTTTTAAAAAAAATAATAAGAATAAAAATTAACTTGAAATGAAGTTAAAATATGCATATATATTATAATAATAAATAAATAAAGAATAAATAGGAAAACTAGAAAATAAAATAAGGAAAAATAAAAACGATTAAAAAGAAAATATAAAAAAATAAGATAAGATAAAATAAAAAGTGGCTTAGAATAAATAAAACACTAAAAGGTAATTCAGGTAAAACCTCGACTAAAAAGGTAGGTTTTGAGATTGTTTTTAAAACGTGAATACATTGTAATATGCATAAGTGCATAATCTGGTCTTTTGTCCTTCCCTTACAGTTTTATCCCAGGCACCCTCCCTTCAGAGCTGCTGTGGACAGGACTAACAGGATCTAATGGCATGAAAACCTGAAGATAGAGTCACTGCAGTCTCCAGCAGGTCAGCTCATCTCATCAGGCCTCCACATGCCGGCCTGGTTATGAGGTGGTGTAGGAGCTGCACTCAGTTGTTGTTCATTAGCCTGAATCTTTTAGATGGGAGCAACAGTAACCAGGGGGACACGTCCAGTCCTCTTCCATCAGACCTCCAGACAGTTTGAGTCCTCCTGGGTCATCCTGCACACACACACACCCTCCCCCACACACAAACACTGACAATCCAGTCCTGACAAGAACAAATACAGATGTACATTCCTGCTGTTCACCACCACACAGGGAAATGCTTGTGTGCTTATATAATGACAGGCCTTATTTGACTTCCAAAGGCTCCGGGAGCTCTGGGCTGTGTGTGGGTTTGCCAGAAGATGATTTTCTATCATCTCAGGACATACCTCTGTCATCGTGCACAGTGTGTGTCTGTGTAATGAGAATCGGTGACAGTGCGCCCCCCTGTGTCAGGGTGATAAGCAGAGCAGGATGGTGAGGAGAAAGAATTTATGAGCCTCCACAGACATGAAACGCTTCGTGTCTGGGTGTAAAGAGCGCTTTACGAGCCTAACAACGAATATCATCCATCATTATCGAGTAAGACAAACAAGTCTCAAACAGCCTCTGCTCGGAAAATCACCTGGATGTGGAAATCACGCCCAGGTGTCTAAAACAGCCGACAACACAGTCGACAGGTGGGTCATGGCTGAGATGTGCTGCCAGCATCAGGGTGTAACCTTCTTTCTTTTTAATGGGAGCTGTTACAGAGACTCTGACTTTTGTTTTCCACCCTGAAAGTTTGTTAAATGCTCCACAGCAGGGGTGGGCCACATGCCGCCCTCCACCTCACTAAATGTGGCCCTCCAGTCATATCCAAAAATCAACAATGATGCAGAAAATCCAGATACCAAACAGAAATAATTCTGTGTTACTTGATTAATTTAAAGGGACTGTGTGGAGTTTCTAAGTAATAACAAAAAGGTCTGACTTTTAGATATATGCGGATGGAAATACACACTTTAAGATGAGTTTTATAGCATCAAAATGGGTTATCTATAAATTAGGGCTGTCACTTTAGTGCTTTAATAAGATTTAATAATTACACCACAAATTAATGCATTATAAAAATTAATGTCAAGATTAATCATAGCACACAAACATTTTGATATTGTCCAGCTGGAGGACCCGTACATGGCAGTGGCACATGTCACTTCACACATGCGTCTCTAGTCAAACCAAACAAAGCCCAGGTGACAACAGGAATGGCATATTTAAGACTTAGTCTTCTTTTATTCTTGAATTTATTTATCTACAATTGTACTACATTCTTTAATAATGCATCAGGCCTAATCGGTTTGCTGGCACGAGCATCAGGTCAGCAGTCAGTCAGAGGGTCCCAGAGTCAACACGACACCATGGACGAAGAAAAGTGAATCATAGAGGCACAGAAATATATAACACTGTGTACATGACACCAAACATCTTTGGAAGTTGAATAAAAGAGCCTGTGGCTCTCTAGGGATCAGCCCTCCCCCACTGGTCTGAGCCGGCTCCTCGGCACGCTGCTTCCATTGGGGTTTGTCTGTTGAAGCAAGACCGTGTCACAGCGCTTCCATGTGCTGTGGAATATGGGGGTGAGGCGGATATCAGCTGCTTGACATCGGTGCAAAGTAATGCGCCACATTTCACTGTCAGTCATGGTAACGGTGTTGTAATGCATGAAAAAGTAATTCATTAGATCACCTGTTACTGGGAAAACATAACGGTGTTGGTAACGCGTGTCTTGCCAAAGGACACATGGGCATGTGACAGCTGGAGCTGGGCTTGAACCCTCGACCTTCCAGCTGATGATGAAGGAAGTACCAGACTGAGCAGCACTGCCCTGGGGTGAGAAGTCTTATTATTTTGGAGCAGTTTGACTCCAGAGGTTTGGCTGAAGTACCTTAAGCTTTAACTTTTCTCATTCAGACATGCCCACTCATGTCCTCTTGATCAGCTGATTCTTTTCTCAGGAAAAGGATAAAAGTTCAGATTACATGAGATAGTGTCAAGAACAGTCCTGAAAAGATAATCACTGGGCCCAAAGCTGAAGCTGGAGACAAAAAAAAAAATTGGTTTGATTAAATTTATTTAGGCGAGTCCAGTGCACGTAGAGGTGAGCAGTGATTGAGGTCAGCAGGGTGGAGGCTCCAGGAGAACACTGTGGAGAGACGGAGCAAAAACAGTGGGAAGAATCCAACAGTTCACAGAAACACTGTACATGAAAAACTCATCATAATACAAAAACAAAATCTTAAAGGAGAAGGAAAGGCTGAGAGGAGATACAGCCAACAAACAACTCAAAGTAAAGCAGTCCACCAGCGCTGAGAAGGTGACTCCAGGCAGCTTATATGATGAGTGTGGTCAGGTGAGCTCCTGCAGGTGTGTGACAGGAGAGGCAGGTGAGAGAGGTAACCACATCTGGCAGAGGAGCAGGAAAGGAGGGAAGAGAGACCTGACAGAAAGAACTTTATTAAATTAAATAAAGTAAGAATATGTCTACAGGCTGCTGCTCCTTCATCCCGGTACTCCTCACGCCCGCAGAGGAGGTGCTGATGACGGTGCAGAAGGTGATTGGCATCTTCCTCTTCACCACAGACTGGAGGAACATCTGCAGGAGTTTCCCTCAGAGGTTAAAGGTCACAGCCTCCTCTGTCCCTCCTGTTCAGGAGGTTGGTGTAGATCCACCAGTCAAGTCCACAGTCTTCAGCTCCCCAGGCCAGAACTGATCGTGGTCTTGGTCTGGACTTCCTAAAGTCAGTCCCAGCTCCTTTGTCTTGGAGGTGTTGAGCTGACAGCAGAGTAAAATCATCGGTGTTACACTGAAACAGTCAAATGAACATGTGGTCCTTACAGAGTGTTAGGGCGTTTTCAAACCTATGGTTCGATTACTTTGGTCTGCACCAGGCAAAATCTGATATATTTTACTGGAATGGACAGTCAGTCAAAGAATATCAAAAGAAGACATACAACCAATATTATTTTTCTGTTCCACTGGAGCATATGGGCATATGCCCGTAGAGATGGTTGGTGGGATCACATCTACAACACCTGGACAGACAAGGAATGGCTGTCCAACGTCAGCATGAAGAGAGCCAGTTTTGATAATCTCTGCAACACTCTCTGGCCATGGCTGAAACGTCAAAACACAAATTACAGACGGGCTATACCTGTACAGAAGCATGTTGCCATTTTTATTTGGAGGTTGGCCACTAACCTGGAGTACAGGTCCATCTCTCACCTCTTTGCTGTTGGGGTATCAACATGCTGCATCACTCAAGAAGTTGTGACTGCCATAGTTTTTGTTTTGAAGCCTATGTTCCTCAAGCATCCCTCTGAAGCAGGACTACGCCTAATTGTACAGGGTTTTCGGGACAAGTGGAGATTTCCTAAAGTGGCAGGTGCCATTGATGGAACCCACATACAGATAAGAGCTCCATCAGAAAACTCATCTGATTATTTTAACAGAAAGGGATCTATTCAATCATTTTGCAGGGGGTGGTGTAGGGATGGGAATTGATAAGATTTTATCAATACCAATGCTGTTAACGATCCTGCTAATCGATCCAATTCTTTAACGATTCCCTTATCGATTCCTGCAGATTTTCCATGTGAGCAAATGTTGGTCTGATTTTCAGTGACAACAATGTCAAACACATGTCACAACATTAAAACTGCCTCTGCAAATTGCTGGTGTGTCCACTCACTTAAGGATGCGTAGTAGGTGCAGTTAGGATTAAGTCACAATTCTAAAGTTTCCCAACCCTGTTAGTGGATGGAATTGATAAGGGAATTGATGAGCAAAAAAAATAATGATGTCGATTCTATGATGGAGCTGTTAACGATTCTCAACTGGAATTGGTTTTCGATTCCCATCCCTAGGGTGGTGGACCATCGAATGAGATTCAGGGCTCTCTTCCTTGTCCCCGCTCTCGATGCTCTGTGACACATTTCACTCATCCAGGTTGCAAACTGAATGCTCCCCTGTTAGAAACATAAATCGATGATGTTTTTGTTAACTTATAAACTCGATGATTAATGGTTAACCCTTTAACTACCAGCTCAACTGTTTGGCAGAGATCATCATTAAATTCATGGATATTTAATGTTTTAAGAAACAGAACAACTCAAATCAGTTTGGTTCCATTAACTTTTCAGGGAACAGAGGAAAAAAAAATGATATTTTCTGGGTGATGGATTGAAAGATTTTAATGCCAACAGTTGATTGTGTGATGGCATAAAACTGATAAAATATTTGGGACAAAATCAATTAGAAAAGGCTGAAAAGTCTGTAAAAAATACAAAAATAACTTAAAATAGATTAACCAGAGTTTGACAAGCACATTACATTTTTTGATGAAAAACAAACTTTATATGTACATATATATCATATATATATATATATATATATATATATATATATATATATATATATATATATATATATATATATATATATATATATATATATATATATATATATATATATATATATATACACATATATATATCATATCATATCAGTTAATGGTTAATTAAAAAAATGATGGTAAAAATAATAGTAGCTCTCAGTTTTTCAAACCTTTAAATGCCACAAACAAAGTTTCAGCTCTTTTGTTCTGTGTGCAGTTTTTTTCTGTATCATAAAACATAGACAGTTACAAACAATGACATGTTAGGGTTTTTTAACACATTAAATATTCCTTAATTTATGACCTCTAAAAAGTGGTTGAGCTAGGAGTTAAAGGGTTGATGTAGTATTGCTTATCAGTTTGTGTTTGTGTGTTAAACTCCATAATATAAGAAGTGTAACTAAAAATAAATAGGCTGCTCATCATCAGCACCGATGTCAGACGGGTTCAGCAGGTCGGACGCAGTGTAATTAGATTCAGCAGCCAAAGGTGTTGAGGTTTCATCTTCCACCAAATCCACCAGACGACAGGTTTTGTCCTGAGTATTCCAGTCAGAGCGTCGTACCAGGGAAATTTCTCCCTCTGCCAGAACTTCCTGTTTTGCTGAGTGCATCACACACTTGAATATATTTTTGATGAAGTGTTTTTTTCATTAACACAGTATTGTTCTCAGATAGACTTTTTTCCTTAGCAGCTTTCTGAATAGTGCATATATGTTGCTGTTTTATGTCGTTGTCCGACCAAATGTCTATTAAACATCTTATCTCCTGCCCGAGTCCACGTTTCTCTGCAGTTTGAGTTTTATGTTTTCACGCTGAATCGCCGTAAACAAAACAAATAACCAGAATAAACAAATCCAAAAATTGAGTAACCAAAAGATCCGACCGCGGCATTAACAGGAAGTAGATAATGAAGGACTTTACCCATAATTCAGTGCTTCCAATACCCATAATGCATCAAAAGTAGGTCGGTTCGGACCACTTTGTTTCACACCAGTGAAATTGCACCAAATGTAGAGAGATGGAGCGGATGGAGACCACCCGTTCATGGAGGTCTCAGACCGGCTGATTTGGTTGCATTCACATTGACACTACCGTACCAAACCCTGGGCCAAAACTTCTTTGGTGTGCACTAAATATGGCTGGTGTGAAAACTCTAAATCACTACAGCAAAGCCATCTGCTAGTCTTAAAACTTTCCTGACTCAGCTTCTGAGACACACAAGTGTAAAACATGGTCCACCTCTCTGTTACAGTGCATCTGATTTTAAAACACTGTTCAAACCTGCAGCAGATGGCAACAAACAGGGATGTATCTGCTGGTCCATATGCCATCTGAACTCCCACTGGTTTAAAATAAAACAATTCTTTAACACCAAAAATGCCTCAAATGGCTTTAACAAGATTGTAAATGCATGGTAGTGTTAATCAAAGCAAAGGTTTCCACAGCTGAGCCGGTTAGCACGACTTGCTCATCTTTTACAAAACTATCTCTTATCTTCCAAAAAACTGGCATCTCAACACACACAAGCTGGGTCGATATTCAGATCCAAAATGTTTTACCCAGTTCACTGAAAGAGTGTTAGCAGACAGGGCTGCATTTAGTTTAGCAGCGACCTCAGTAACTTTTCTGAACTCTTGATGTTGGATCATCTTTCCAGGGCCGACAGTTACCATGCAAAGACTCCCAATGCAAGGCCATATAACTTTGGTGCTTTTTAGCCAATGTCTCTTTGTGATATTTTTAAAACTTTTTCGTTGGTCTTGAAAATATTATGCTTACCCTCGTAGCGCATCCATAGCATGTGCAAACAGGTCTGATATTTTGTATACACAGACAATGGATTATAAAATGATGCTTGGACAAAAAGTTTCTAAAGGGGAACAGATGATTAAAAAGCTGATGATGCTCGACATAAAAGGTGTTTCAGAAAGATTGTCACACCATCTGTTAGGGCTGGAGAAAACATGATATTCACTGTCTGCAAAAGCAATATCAGTAGGTACCAGTAGTTGTTGTCTAGCTGCACAAGATCTCCAAATATTTTAACATGTTGTGAAGCAAACACCAGGACTGAACCACATTGAGTCCCACATCGTCACTCCCATCCAATCATTTTACTGCTGGAGGACGGTTTCTTCTTTCTGTGTAACAAAGGTGATTTATTTTTATTCTTTTAACTACTTCTTCAGCAGTCCAGTACAGGTCCTGGGTGTATTCGAAGATCATTTTTATCTCAAATTGTGTAAATTCAAAAATATCACGCATGACACCAACAGAGTAATTGTTGGATGTGTGAAATACTGCAATGAATTCCACAAATATGTACACTTCACACCATACACATGAGGCAGTTGTGGATTTTTTTTATATCATATGGCACTGTTCAGTATGCATGTCTTTAGTTCGCAGAATAAAACTTCCATTTCTGCCAAATTCAGTTTGAAAATTACTTTTCTCTAGAATACAATGACGACAACAATGTAGAGAACTAAACAATTCCACAAAACCAAATGATGAATACCAAAGTCATCTCCTGGGACTTGCACAGCACTCCACGAACAAGATTCTCAAACACTGCCTCTTTAATTCCATCAGTGTCAAGGACTTTCACACCATTGACAACTGGCTACAGCATGGTGTCAAATTTTTCTATCCTGGGCATGAAAACGTGCACACGCATGTGTATTGACTACAGCTGAACTTAACTGTAACAATTTTATAAGAACAAAGTGATTCAAACCAATATGATGTGATTTGATGAGTAACAATACGATTTAATGTAGAGCAATAAGATTTGTTTCAACATAATTTAGTGTGCCTGGTGTCAGTGAGGAGGACTTCAATGAGCTGATGGGACTTAATCGTCCTTGTTTTTGAGGCTTCAGGAACGTCATGGACAAAACGAGGATTGATCGGGTGGATTTGGTTAGGTGAGTAGAGATGCACCAGCCTGAATAATAAGCACAGAGGAAACACTTTTTGATGACGGCTTGGCTGTTGGACTCACTCTGTCTGTCTGATGGCTTGATTTTAGTTCTGAAGTGGTTAAGAGCATTTCGGCTGAATCTTGGACATTAGAGGATGACTGCCTCTGAGTTGGTTGACATCGAGTATGGAATTCAAACAGGGTCTGGTCACCAGGGAAGTCATACCAAGTGATGAGTTATTTTTTGAGTATGGTGGCCATTAGCTTTTGATTTTACTCCAGAAGTTTGGGACTTTCCTGGTGCTGCATCATACCATGTGTTGAGTGAACAAAACAAAGGGAGGTTGTGGTCAGGTGAGAATTTATAGGAACACAGGAAGAGGCGTGGTTGAGGTGTGCTCCTGCTCCTGACACTCTGCTTTAAGCACCACTAAGTGAAAATTTCCTTTCCTATCTGTCTTTCTATTTATGCAACATTGATCCATAATAATATTTCTCCTGTATTATCTTTTAACTTGTTAAAGGTGCTATTAGGAGAATCTATTACCAGCAACATAAAGACTCTGCTACCCATGAGCACGCGCAGCGACTGTCATAATGCTGCGTTTAGTAACCTCTGAACTGGGAGTGACATCATCTCCGACTTATCGGCGTTCCAGTTGAAGTCAGAAAAAAACATGCCGATCTACCAGGCTATTGTTAGCTGTTGTTAGCACACCCTGCGTTGTTGTATGAAGAATGTGATTATCACTATGGCAGCATTTTTGTAAATATAAGACTAACAATACTATGTATACAGCTGATCTAGAGTGACACACCCCAGTCAGAAGTGCAAATAAATGGATTATTACAGGAGCTAAATAACTGTTCACACTGGGGGCATCCATCTTTGATTGTCAACTCGGGGGTGGAGAGGTTTCACCGAGTTCCCAGTAGGAAATTCAGACTTCTGACTACAACTGGAATGCACCAAAGACGTGACCCAAGCCAAAGCGTGTGTTTGTTGTGATGCTAATGAATGCAGCTCGGACCTTCCTCAGAACTCTGCATTGCTTTACAACTTCTTTTTTCAACAACTTACAGGATGCAAAGCCACGAGGTAATGTATCTCTTTCTAGTTACGTAGCGGTAGTTTTTGATGTGTGACAACAAGCAATTTTTGGAAAACTTAGTATCGTAGTTTTGTAGCCGGCTATATATCTCTACTTACAGCCCGGTGCTCTAAGACGTGTCTGAATAATATAAATTTGCTCTAGTTTTAATTGTCTTGTTCCTGTAGTTGAGTATCCAGGCCAGTCCAGCCCTGTCTGACCCGACTGTGAAGCTAAGGAATAGCATTTATAGATAACCTATTTAGATGATATAAAACTCATCTTAAAGTGTGTATTTCCATCAGGCAGATATCTAAAAGGGAGACTTTTTTCTAATTACTTAGAAACTCCTCATAGCATCTTTAAAACATAATCAGCATCAAAGGAGGAGTGTGTCAGGGTGGCTCAGGAGGAGAGGGTGGTGGAGTTAGGATGGAGGTGAGGGTGGTGGAGTTAGGATGGAGGTGAGGGTGGTGGAGTTAGGATGGAGGTGAGGGTGGGGGTCTGTGTCAGACTGCAGAGCAGTGAGAGGGCTGAGGCCAGCAGAGGGCTCAGAGAGTCTGAGAGGCCTGTCAGGAGGTGCCTGTGTGGAGGGTACGACTCACTGCTGTGAGGAAACAGACTGGGACTGATGTGAGTCTGTCATCAATCGGAGAGCTTTAAATAATCATAATCACTTATAACTAACTCATATATCTTTAATAAATCAAATAAAGTAACCAAAAGTTTAGACTCTGCATTAAAAAGATGAAACAATGATGTTCTGTGTTAAACTGCTGCTGAAAGACAGAAGACAACAGTTCAGTAAGAGCAGAAATAAAACACAGACCAAAGCAATCCAACCCAGGAAACTACAATAAGTTAATTAACAAAACACAGACCAAAGAACCAGGTTTTTTTTTTAAAGGGGCCTTAAAGCAGCAACTCCATCCAAAACAGAAAGACAGTGCTCAGTAAAAGACTGTTCTTGTGTGTCCACATCACCATGCAAAGAAAAATTGCAGGAGCAAAAGGAAGCAGAAAACTTTCCTGCAGTGAGATGGTTGAGGACGGGAGATTTGATTTCACGTCAACAGGGCTGAAACTCTAAGTTAAAAGACAAATCAAATAAAATACATTTATGATCAGAAATAAACAGTTCTTCAGGGAGAACAGAATCAGCCTTTAGACCAAATGTGAAGAGAAGATCTAATGTCTGTCCTCTGACATGAGCAGCACCTGTTACATGCTGGGTCAGATTAAATGACTCAGTTATGCTGAGAAAGTCTGAGGCAGACTTATCAGAGACATCATCAATGTGAATGTTAAAATCACCAAGAAGTATGGATCTTCAAAGTTTTAGGATGGAGGATAAAGTCACTAAAATCAGTTAAAAAGCAGCTGTTTGGACCAGGTGGAGACTAAGATGGTATAAAAGGGTTGGATGGGCCGATTTTGATCATCTGCAGTTCAGAGGAAGAGAAGGAACCAGTGTTCACCAAACGGCAGGAAACATATTTTTAAACACAGCAGCAAGGCCTCCACCACGGCCTGAAGTTCTGGGCGAGCTAATGAAGGAGTAATCAGGAGGACACAACTCAACTAGAGGGGCAGGTTCACTGGTCCTTTGTCAGGTTTCTGTTATGAACATAAAGTCTAGGTTTTTAGATTTGATGATGTCATTGAGTAAAAATGATTTATTGATAATGGAGCGAGCATTCACCAGTGCAGTCCTGAGAGGTGCTGAGGTGTGAGGCTCTGAGAAGAGGGCAGGCTTTACTTGGATTAAGTTATTTGTGTTTCTACTACAGGATAGAATAGCTGGTGTATAAAATGACTCATCAATCTGTCACTAATTCTCACAGGAATGAACAAAGAGGTGAGAGAAAGTGACCTGTGAACTTTGTTAAGAGCAGGTCGTGAGCACTGAGACAAAAGTGTGGTTTACACATCAGGACCAGATTCAGGAGGGTCAAACTTTGAAGGATGTAATGACTTGTGTAACCAGCAGAGGGGGTGTGATCAAAGTTACCTGTGGGGGACAGTGTAGGAGAAAACTTTTGGCCAATGAGAATTGAGTATTCACAAAGGGGGCCGGGTCTGTCAGCGGTCATGTTTGTGTGACAGAGTGTGAAAGTGTGAAGGAATCATCTGGTGGTCAGATCGAGTCTGTGAGGAGCTGATGAAGGTGAGCTGAGAGCCAGGTGTGATTCAGGTGGGGAAGCCACGCCCCCACAGAGGGAGGGGGAGGAGCAACAACAGCAGGAGCAGGAACAGGGCTGCACTAAAGTCACTCAGGCCCAATCCCAACGTCCACACTCACACACTCAAACACTGAGGCTCCCAAAGTGTGTGAGGGCTCAGGACGTCCCACTGCCAAATCACAAAGTCTGTGAGGGATCTCCAGCTGACTTTTTGAGCCCTTCATTAACCCTTTGGTGGGCATCAGTGCAGACTTGCTGTGAGGGAATTACCCATAGTTCATTGCATTGTGACGTGTGGCAGGAGTCTCCTGGAGCAACCAGCTGGAAGTCGCTAAAATATGAAATCCCAGTCACTCCTAAAAAGTTTGAATAGATTACTTTAGATGAGATAGTACTTTACTAATGCCTTTGAGAAAAACTCAACCAGGGACAAAGATATATTAGAAGAAAAGATAGACCTAAATAAAACTACTAATTAAAGTACATCAATATAAATAAAACAAAAGTACTAAAATAGATAAAATCAAAATATTCAAATAAAATTAGAAATAGAAATAATGCACTCCTGACATTAGTGCACTGGGGAGGAGATCATACAATATTCATCAGAGCTCATATTGTATGTGGTGTTCAGTTAATAAGCAAACAATCTACCAATAAACATACAAGGAAACTCTACCACTGTTTTTTAAAAATCTAATTTATTGTTAATTTGTTATACTTGTTTGTATTTGAGCTGTTGAGGTAACAAAGCACCTTTGTTTCCCATCGAGAATGTTTGTTTATTATATTTTGCAAAAATAAAATGAAGTTTATTCTTAAATTTAAAAAGTAATAATAAATCCAACTTTTCAAGATGTTGCTGGGTTTGGAGTCATGAGAGATGCAGTGTTATGTAATTAAAACTTTTTGCCATTTGTTTTTTGAATGTTTTTATAGCTGTGCATTTTGGTCAGGTGTAGAGCTACTCTTAAATGCACAAACCAGGTCCACAGTTTAACTTACAGAAAAGGACGTCTTATATTTTTATGAGTGAAAACAGGAACTGTCAGAAGATGTATTTTCTTTATTTAGTTATACTAAAAGGGAAATGTTAAATTTATGTAAGTGTAAATGGACACAAAAATTACCAAAAATTAGACAATTCAAAAAGGAAATAGAATATTATATGAGCTCACTTGAAGACATGGAAGACAACAGAACAAATAAAACTGAACATTATGGAATCATTGAGTTGGCTATATGGGTAGCTGAGGTATTTAGGCCAAGTGTCATTTTTTAGATGTTTCTTGTACTTTTGTATGTATGTTTACGTGTAAATATGCATATAATGTAAAGTTTGTATATACGCAGTCATGAAAATCTTTGCATATTGGTGTATGTGTTTCACATAAATTAAAAAAAGAAATGTCCAAGGTATAAAAAAGGTGGCAGTTTATGTTATCTCTTGCATGATTGCTGATTGCTGTCCCATTCCTGTCTATAGCACTTCAAGCCCCTGCAGCCTCGTGCACTCAATCACTTTCCAGGTGCAGGGACTTAAGTCAGTGAGGGCTCAGGTTTTAGGGAGCGGACTGAGGTCCCATCCACACGAAGACAAAACGCTTAACAGTTTCCAAAACGATCGTCATAAAGACGAAGGTGTCTCAGAAAATGTGTGCGTCTACATGAATGCACTCGATACACATGAAAACTCTGTAAAACACATGCCAGACCTCTAGGGGCGCTTTAATGATATGACAGTGTAACGCTCAGACTATGTTCACCGCGTACACAACTCAAGGGGGGAAACTCTTTGGGCTTAACTTAATTGTTGGGTGAACACCAAAAATAAACACAAGAAAAATGCTCTCATTAAACACTGAAATATCCTGAGTAATACTCAAATGAAACAATTATGCAGTTGCGATCATTTAGTTTAAATTATTCTTGCGTTCAAAAATAAATTAAAAAAAAAAGAAAAAAAACAGCCTCTTTGTAGTTTGTAAATAAACTTAAATCTTCCTTCTAATGAAAAACCCCACTTCAGTCCTAATGTCCATAATAAAGAGTATTTTTCACAACACAAAGTCTGGCGGCGCGTCCAATATCCTCCGATCACCGAGATTCTTCCGCTAAACAGTCTCAATTAATCCTTCAGAAAAACCCAAAAATAGTCCAAAAAAAGAGAAAAAGATCCATCATCAAAAAACACCGGTATACCAGAAAAATATAAAAATGAAAAAGAAACAATCTCACCGGGATCAATTCAGCAGGAAGAGTCGGGAAGGCAGCCCTTTGTTCACCTCCGCGTGTCGGCCAAACAGCTGCAGGAGTGCAGGCGGTCCAGCCCAAACCACAGCGTACCTTTGGTTTTCCTCTTCTTTACACTTTTGATTTTCTTTCAATTCTTTGTATTAGCCCGTTTATAGTCCATGGCATGAGTCCCACAATTTCCCTCTGCATTCAATTGCTGTTCTTGGTAAGCATCTCCCATTTCCCTTACGCCACATCCTCCCTTATATAAACTTTGCATTCCATTCTAATATATTTTAACAACACCCATTATATATATTTTTTTAAAGCACAGGGAAATACACATAATCATCTGAGAACCAATAAAACATTTCTTTTTAATTAGTTTATTCTTTTGTTCTCTCTTTTAATTTTTACATTTCCTGATATTTGAACAAGGTGACACCGTCACGACGGAAACAAGTGGAAACAGACAAAAAACAGTGGGCATTCACGGTTAAAGTTGTAAACAGAGATTGTGATAAAGTGATCATAAAGTGCTGTAATGTGTCCTCGATTATTGTTTGTTCAACTCGGTGGTGATTAAGAAGAAGGAGATTTTTTCTACAACAGGGATAGTAGGGTCACTAGCTTCATCAGCACATATGCTACACCGTACGCTGTCATTGTTGATCCCGCGTGTGGTGCATGTGTGTCAATGAAGATATGAAACTATGACGTAAGCGTATCTGAAAACTTACGGAGAGCCAGTAATCACAGAGCTGTGTATACGACATTTCAAAATCTTTCCACTCTGGAACCTGGTTTCAAAAATGATCGTTTACAGACCCCCAAAACACCGTCTTCATATGGATGATACACAGATTCAGATGTGTTTAGACCTCGGTTTGTCTTTGTGTGGATGAGGCCTGAGTTTCAGCCTCAGAGAGGCTCGGCACAGGTGTTATTACTTCCTGCTACTATCACTGACTGAAAGTGTCACTTTGGATTGATTCAGTTTGTGTTTATAGAGCTTTAATAATTCACCTGAGCTGGGAGCTCTGATCAGAAGACCTGAATGCTGAAGGAGACTGAAGGAGAAAGACACGGAAAATGTGTCAGAATCAGAAATTATTCATCTTATATGAGGACTTTGAGTTATTTCACTTACTCTTATTCACAGAACAGCAGAGGGAACATAACAAAGACATGCTTGAAACATTAGGTAAAATATTGGGACAAAAGATGCAACTTGCAGAGTCTTTAAGCTATAATGACCTTATAGGCCATGAACAACGCAGCCTTTAAGCTGAATGAGACTGAAATTTGAGCAGATATGGGAAGATTCTCTATTGTTATTTTACTTTGAATATCTGGACATTTGTGTATATGTTGCAAAATGTTATTCTGTAGTTTGTTGTATAGATCACAGATTTAAATCTACAGCCAGTGAACCAAGTTGAAGATACAAAAGGAGTGGGACAAACTTATAACCCCCTCCCCCATAGAATAATTTCTAATGCTTATACGAAAGGTGGGGGGGGGGCTTTTTTGTGTGATTGAGGGGGTTTACATGTTTGAAAATTCACCCATTTGTGAAACAGAAAATCATAATGAGAACATCAGTCAGATAGTCAGAACATGGAACAGTTCTTTATGGCAACAGTCAAGCTTCTAGTCTGATCTACTTTACACAGGATGTGCAGAGAGTGTGTGCATGCTCCATGCAGACTACCCCCATGTTCCCCCTCCCTCATGTCATGTATTAACTCAAAAGTATCAACTCTGCACCTGCAGGTGTGGGAATGTTAGGTCACACATGGGTCACACACAGACAGACAAGTTTTACACAGCTAAAACAGCTTGGGGTCAAATTGACCTCAGAGAATCACTGATTCGTGCAATATGTGTACAGCACAATGAAAAAATATCATCATAATAATTTTATGCCAAATCAATAGTACCATCAAATTAGGAAAAGTCATGAAATATGAAGCCAAAATAAAAAAGTCAACTATTATTTTTTGAATGATAAACATTGAATTGGGTCAAATTGACCCAGAGGACAATAGGAGGGTTAAAGGGAAAATTATTTCTAGATTTTTTAGAACTCCTGAAATAACATCCAGAATGTTCCAGGAACATCCCAGCTCCTGTTGGAGGAACTGTGGAGCCAATGAGGCTCAAACCCATATTTTCTGTTCATGTCCTAAACTGAGCTTGTTCTGGAGAGAAGCATTTGATGCACTGAAAGAGGTCTTCTAAAAATATAACAGACTCCTTGGTGGTCATACTTGTTGGCCTGAATGACCAAAAAGTTCTTGTTTAATATCTTATTCACAGCGGCCCTGAAGAGCATCACCATACGCTGGCTGAATCCAGATCCTCCCACTTACAACATCTGGATCCAGAAAGTTTGGGACATTTATCACATGAACACATTATATACTTATTAAGACTCCAAAAAGAAACTTTTATAACAAGACAGAGACCTGTAATGGTTTTACTAATGCACCAGAGTGATGTTTAATCTGCAGCAGTATTTCCTGGAGTTGACTTTGCAGCTGGACTTTGACACGTGACGTCTTTGAGTGCATTAGAATTTATTACTTTATTTATTACTGCTTTTGTTTATGACTGTATCTTTGTCTCCACCTTTATGAACACTTATTTATGCACTTGTTTGTCCATGTATTCTGTGTATATGTTTATTATTTGGAGTGGACATTTAGGTTTATATTTTGCTTTTAGAATTTATTTCTTCTGCCTTAATGTCCAAATGTAACTATAAAGATGGGAAAAGACCAAAAATATTGGTTTATCATAATGTATTGCTGCTGATGACAAGAAATGAATAAAAAATTAGTTCTACACCAAAAAACAAGATCTCATCCCACATGTCCTGTGGCACAAAACCAAGATAAGTGACTAACCAGGATATCTTGGTTTTCCTGGATCATCTTCTCCATGATCTGGCTGTAGAGAGGTGGGATATGTTTTGACATAAGTTACCACAAAGATTTATTCTGTGGAGTAGTCTGCTCCAGACCAGGATAAGTTCAGGGATCTACAAAAGTACTTAATTTTATCCTTTTCTCAGTCAGCAGTCTCCACAAACAGAAACAACATTTAATCCATTACACATCATTATCACATTCAACAAGACCCACTGTCATTGTTTTAACTTTGTGACCATAAATTGCAAATATTTAATAAATTATGATTTTAGATTATTTTGTAATCTTAAGATAAGAGTTAACCATTTACTAAATAAATGCTGTCATCTCATACAAGTTAAAATAAAAGTCACAGAGTAACATGATGTTTCTTTATTGAATAAGGATAAATCAGAGCAGGTAAACCATCAGCTCCTTTAAAACTGAAGTCACAGTGTCAACAACATAGAAAGCACAGTATTAAATCATGTTTTAAAGAAAAGAATAAATGCTCTTTCACAAAGTCTGTATAGAATTCACCCCACATGTCTGCACACTGAAATAAATGCAGGACAGATCCAAACACAGCAGGTGAACAGACAGATGAAGCCTCTCTGCAGGCCAGTATACAGCACAAACAACACAAACAGCCAAGTTCATTTAAATTAAACACATTTGTCTGCCACTGCAGGACATTTTAAACAGAATTTCACAGCATACATGCTTACTAAAATAAATTAAGACGTATTGGTCTCTGACCAGCCGACCTCTTCAGTGCTGTCCCAGTCTATGGGCCATAGTTTTGTGGCACATGGTGCACAGTCATTTTGACAATTTGGTGCACTGAGACGGTTGTGACGGCGCACCAGGGGGAAGTGTCGACAGATTCATGTTGGTGCAGTGACAATTTTTGTGCCAAAAATCTGCCCAGTAGGTGCATTGAAATCTCACCAGCTCCAACCTGGTCTATTCTCAGCGCAGGTGAAGCGCAGTTGGTGCAGCGGTAATTTGGTGACAGGTGCACACATCACCAAAGCCTCAGAGGAAGGTCTCCAGCTTGTCAGGCACATTTTAGTGCAATAAACAATCACATCAATCACTATTTAATGTCACCGTCTGAACTAGCATATACATTTGTATCTATGTTAACTGTCCCGTCACATCTGATGTCGGATTAAAGCCGTTTGTCATAATGAAAACTTAAAGGATAAGTTTGGTTTCTCCAGCTTTCACATTGTTTATAGAATGAAGTAGAACAATATACTCACCCAGAAGGCTTTCCTGATCCAAACAGTGCTTCAGGAGATATTTAGATCCAAAGTCGAGCGGCGGACATCCGTATAATGGTAGCACACGGGGCATGTATAGCACCGCTCCTAAAACTGCATTAATCGTCCAAAAACTCATTATTTCACCAATATTTCATCATGGTCCACTCGCGCTACTCCTCCATTACAGTCTGTGTCACTCCAGACATGTTTTTGTGACTGTACTGACCTCTGAACTGAAGACTGCTCTCTGGTCAGCTGTTCTTCTCTTTGCCTCTGCGTCCTCCTTTCGATGAGCTCCTCATCTGTAAACTCTGGCTCCAAACTGTAAGGACACCCATCATATTCAAAGTTCTCCTCCACAACATCTTCATCCCATAGATATTCGTCCATTTTGCACAAAACTGGAAGAAAAAAGTTGTTGTGTAGCCTGCGGTATTCCCCTGAAACAATGAGCCGTACTGAGCATGTGTGGAGCAAGCGCTCTTCTTCTTCAGTTCAGAGGTCAGCACAGTCACAAAAACATGTGTGGAGTGACACAGACTGTAATGGAGGAGTAGCGCGAGTGGACCATGATGGAATATTGGTGAAATAATGAGTTTTTGAATGATTAATGCAGTTTTAGGAGCGGCTCTATACATGCCCCGTGTGCTACCATTATACGGATGTCCGCCGCTCGATTTTGGATCTAAATATCTCCTGAAGCACTGTTTGGATCAGGAAAGCCTTCTGGGTGAGTATATTGTTCTACTTCATTCTATAAACAATGTGAAAGCTGTCTTAACCGAACTTACCCTTTAAGCTCCACCCCCAACAACACACCTGAGAATTCACCTGTGAGGACAAAATGTCCGCTGATAGGTTGCAGAGGTCTGAAAGACTCTGGAGTCCTGGACCGAGGCACCTTGACACAACATGTCTGATCGTGCAGTCACCAACTCAGACCACCTGAATTATAAGATGCAGACTATTATACTAATAAATGCACACTACAAGCAAGGTACAGTGTTGACTAACTGACAATATCAAAAGTCATGTTCACTGCTGCACTGCTGGCTTCACACGGTCACATTTAATGGGACTGAAGACATGCAGGCCTACAGTCGGTCTTTGATGAAGGACTCTCTGGATCAGCGTCTCCTGGTGTTGGAGGCTCCAACAGTGTGATGGTGCTGCCAGAGACTGAAGGACAGACCAAAGTCAGATAGTCCCAATTGATTTGTCATGAATGGCTGATTATGTCCCATGTGGAGATGAAAATTATATGACGAGGCTGGCTCCTTCAGAGGTATCAGTATCTGACCCCCAGGATCCATCACAGGCCTGCCTTCATTTAGCTGTCAGCTGACAGTGACCCACTAACCATGCCAAGCAAATGGGTTGTTGTTTTAGTTTTTGCTCAAACAGTCCAGACAATGTGTGAACAGGCACCTCCTGGATACAGTGCAGACTTTCTAAGTATTTTCAGGACACTTACCATTTAAAGGATGTTGTTATGTTTAATCCTGACCTGCTGCCATGTCTGCTTTGACCCAGTCATGTTTAATCTGCACACACCCTTGTGTTTTGTGTAATGAAACAAAGATTGTGTTATCTCTGTAGGTCAGTGTAATTCAGGTCATCAAACTGGGTCTCCATCTTTAAGAGGTTGTTTGTGGTAATGATTGATGGATTGAAGACTTTATTAAAGGCTGAATAAACCCAGGAGCTACAGACCAACTGCACAGAAGACGACTGTGAGAATGGAGATGACAGTGTGTTTCCTGCTGCTGCTCCTCTGCTCTCCCTCCACGGCTCAGCTTCAGAACCACACTGACAACCAAATTACTGATCCTGGAGAGCAGACTGAGGGAGAAACTGCTGATACTTCAAACCAGGAACAGATATGTCTACAAGACATCCATGCTATTCTGAGAGAGCTGAGCGCCTCTTTGGCTGAACAGAGGGTGGAGATGAGACACTTACAGAGAGAGGCTGGAGGTACAGTGGAGTCATGCTGCACCTGCTCACAGGAAAAGATCATAGTGCCAAGTAAAAACTAACAAAAGATTGTTTCATTCTGTTTTGCAGCTCAAGAAGCCAAACTGGAGTCACAGAGAGCAGAGGTGGAGAGGCAGAAGGTGGAGGTGGAGCTGCAGAAACAAAAAAATGAAGGTACACTTTTTATATCTGATTGATGTATTTTTTTCTTACTTGAATTGATTTAGGATATTAAAACCTTGGTAAGTAATGTTTAGGCTTTTCTGAAAATGTTGTTCATTTATTGAAAACTTAATAATATTAAAAAAGTGTCATTGTCACATGGCATGATTTAATAGAGAGAATGAAGGTACAGTGGAGTCATGCTGCAGCTGCTCACAGGAAAAGTTTTTTCATCCACTGCTGAGTTTATGTTTCATCTAAGTTAATGGTGGATCTATGTCCTTCTTGTGGTGGAAGAATATGACAGCAAATTAATGTTGAAGTAAGATATATACTTTTTTAAATTTCAGCACAAGAAGCCAAACTGGAGTCACAGAGAGCAGAGGTGGAGAAACTGAAGCAAAACCTTGAAGGTATTTCATCAGCAAAGTCAGGAATCAATTACTTTTGATTAAAGTGACACAATATACCTCCATAAGCTGAAAAACATGGTTGTTCATTTGTGTAATTTTTCAGTGTGACCAACGTTCATTTGAAAATGCTATAAACGTCATGATCACTTGATCTGAATATGTTAATGGATTGACTGTAATAGTTGTATCTGTCCCTCTCTCTCTCTCTCTCTCTCTCTCTCTCAGTCAAACAGGTGGCTTTCTCAGCCTCTCTGTCGGACTCAGACCGGGTGACTTTGGGACCGTATAACACTCACACTCCTCTGGTGTTCAGACACGTTGTCTCAAACATTGGAAATGCCTACAGCCCAGACACAGGTACTTCTTACACTAACAGAAACAACCTTCAGACATTTGTTTTTGAGATGTTCAGCCTGGAGGAAAGAACTTCTTTTACATTCACTGTCAATTAAAATGTTCTCCAGGTGTCTTTACTACACCAGTGAGAGGAGCCTACCACTTTGAGTTCTACATCGGAGCACATGGACATGCTGACCATGCATCAGGTGCAGTTCTGGTGAAGAATGGAGAACATGTGTTTCTTGCATATGAGTATCAGACTAATGGGTTTGGTACCTCAGCTAATGGTGCCACTCTGCTTCTAGAGGTTGGAGATGTTGTGTTTTTGCGTCTGTGGGTTAATACAAGAATATTTGACAATGAAAATAATCATTCCACCTTCAGTGGTCACCTTCTTTTTACCATGTAAAGATGGACACAGTCATCCATGTTTTCTAGCTACCTTAAAAAGTTAGCTCTTGCCAGTAATGTTAATTAGTTATCATGTTGTTTTCTCTTTGCATTTTTCCTGCATCATTCTCTTGATTTTCATACCATGACACAGGAAAGTCTGTCTTTTAATGACAAGTGTGTTATCTCTAAATAAATGTATTTATATTCAAAATATTTTTTTCCAATGCCACACGAAAGAGTTGTTTTGTCACCATAATATAAAGATTGTATTTTAAATCACAAATTTACTCTCGATAGCATGAACTATTTTTTAATGAAAAAAACTTCCCCCCAGGTTTCAGGAGCTTCAGGGTCCCAGCAGATGTTGCTTTGGTGCCTCAGGGCTCCATGAAATAAAGAAATTAAAGTCTTATTTACAGTCTTTATCAGACAAAGGAGAAATGGAAACACTGTTGTTTTAAACCTTTTTGACAGAGCTGGGGACTGAAAAGAAAATCTTATGATTCTTGATGTCAGAATTTCTTTATTTAGTTAAAGTACCACTACTGGGATGAAGATTTACTGAACTACAAATAAAGGTAAGGCTCTAAATAAGTAGTTAAGTAAAAGTTAATGGTAGCTTGTTTAAAATGTACTCAGAGTATGAGTTACTTAGGTAAGGTAAAATTTTGTTTTGGAAATGTTTCACATTTCTGGCAAAACCATTGTTTGAGTAAATGTATTTTATTGCAAAAAATGTGATTTTTTTGTTGTTTTACAAAAGTATATCTTGTTAATACATGGTAGTTTATGACATTGTTACATGACTAATGTACAGCAAGTTGGCTGTAATATAAAATATTTTAAAGAGTCGTAGAATCATGAGAGTGTAAATGGATAAACAGTACAAATGAAGTTTTTGATAAAACAGCAATAATGCTGTTGATGGAAACAATTCCTTTAGAGGACTGAAACTGTTTGAAGAAATTACAATAATATTTCTGTTGATTTACATACTGTAGAGTAATGCTGCTGTAAAGACATTTACAGTGATCTTGTTTCCAGTAAATTGGCAACAGGATGCCAGTGGTTTTCCTGAAAGGCAAACCTTTGACTAAATATGCCATAATGACATATATAAGAGGTGCCTGAAGATGAAACTATAACTTTTTAAATAGATTAAAGTTTGTCTATACTACAGTCAATATCACATTCCTATTAAATAGATGGTCCAGGCAAACTGTAGCAATTCTACTTTGAGAAAACTTCATTATAAATATGGTTGATCATTTTGAAGACTAATGTTTTCCTCTGAGCTGTTTTCCTATTTGTCAGAGGTGGGACCAAGTCATTGTTCTGCAAGTCTTAAGTTAGTCACAAGTCTTTGCTCTCCTGTTTTGAGTCAAGTTCAGTCTGACAACAGGAAAGTTAAGTTGAGTCTTCAAGTAAAAGCAGGCAGATCAAGTCGAGTCCAGAGCTTCAGTGTTTACCCAAGTAAATGTCATTTAAACAATAAAACATGACTTTATACTTGTAAGATTCTGGGGTGACCATGTCCTCTTCCTGATAAATGGATGAAAGGTTTTAGCTTTAGTTATTTTTGGGAAATGGAAGAAAACATTGATATTGTTCACTTTTTAGAAAACACATAGTGATCACATTACATTGATCGTACAGGAAATATTCACCATCTTGCAGCAATTATTTTCTGGATATTACTGGATATTTTTTAAAGAAATTAATATTCATGTCTTGACCAGTTAAAGGGGCACCATCCTTTTTACACAAGAAAGGCAAAAATTTAATTAATTAATTGATTTATTAATTATTTCATCACATCAGATAAATCAATTAAATCAAACTTTATTAATTTCATCAATCTCAAGTCTAAAGACAGAAATCTCATGCAGAGATTTCGATTTTCCAAATAGAATTCCAAGAGACAGAACTTTAAATTTAAGTATGATTCATTTAAAGGATATGATGATTATATATAAAAATAGAATAAAACACTTAAGAAGGAACACATGTCAGAGTCATACTGATTGATGATGCTGTGAGAAGGAAAGAAGTTATGAACCTCAAGGAACATTGAAGTATATGGAGTGGTTTTAGAGGATCAAATTAATGCATGAACCTACTTGCGTGAGGTCAAATCAGGGGGAAATTATCGTAGAATTAAACCAAGACACACTCAAGCCTATCTGAAGGGGTTCAGAACCACAGTCTTACTATGAGGTTGTTTTGGAATCGGATCTCAAACTGGAGCTACACTGTTAGCCCGGATTTCATTTGTACTTACAAATTAAATTACAATTTACTTATACAAATCAAGTTTGACTTTATTACTTAAAAATCTGAGTATGTGATCCTTGCTTACTATCAAATATCAATGTATTATACTTAAGTTTAACAGCAATGCATGTGTTGACAATTTTACATTATTCTAGCTTTAATTCATCAAGTTTTAACCCTGATTACTTAAATTTATTGAGTTAACCTTTCACAATGCATTATGGGAAAGAGAAACAGTGCTTTTTAACCGTCAACCATTTCATCACCCACAGCCAGTTGATGAAGTTGTACTGTGGATAAACTGAAATTTTAAGACATTTTCAAGACGTGGGGACGTGTGGTTTATCAACTGTACTGATAGTATGGACTTGTGGAATCGGACACCGCCTCTTAGTGAACGCCGGACTCTTTGCTGTGCGCACCGTGCTGTACACCAGAGACAGAGGAGGCTAGGCCGGGAGCACCGCCGTTATCATGGGTCTACTGGGATATTGTTGACGAGAGTCGGACAACGCTTCTCTGGAGTTGGACCTCGCTGTGTACCAAGGCTCACCGAAGAGAGAGGAGGTTAACGCCGGGACGTCCCTGACAAAACCTACTACATCTGGTGAGTGCCATTAAGCTAACATTAGCCACGGTATTGGCTTTTCAGATGGCCACTGAATGTAGTCACCTAACTTTATCACTGCTGTGCTACTTGGAGTTCGGCTGTGTGAGTTTCCTCATGACAGTGACTGAACAGGTGAATACAGGGGCGGATCTAGTCATATGGGGGCCCAAGGCAAACCTAGTCATTGGGGCCCTTCCCTGTACTGTGCTGATAATTTTTTAAAATTATTTTATTCATTTTTCCAACTTATGGAATGGGTGCAGAGAAAAAATAAACAAGGAACTCAGCAGTGGAATAAGTAGTCAAAGTAAGTTTTACCTGTGTTTTTTGGTCTGGTGAGGATTTTTAAAAATAAGTAAAAACCATAAATTTATCACTGTAAAACGCTACTTAAAAGTCAGACTGAAAAGAAAGCAAGCAGGCAATGTTTATGCCCTGAGAGTTTAAAAAATACATTCAATGTTCAATATATGGCAAATACTGTTCTTTTCTTTATTACTTTTGCTGTGGCTTCTAATATAGGATGCTTTTCTTTATAAAAAGTGAAAGGTGCTTTTTGATGGGTAACATAGAATTATCTACTAATGTCTTTGTTTCTCTGTTAGGATGTGACCAACAAGGATGGATACAGCCAAACACAACTGGAAATCCTCTGTGTTGATGAAGAAAATCCTCAGATCAATCCGTCCAGTGTGGCAGTTATCTTGGAGGGTAATATGGTGATGGATGAACCAGCCGACCTGCATCAGGCTGTCTGTGTCCTGTTTGAACTCATTTCTCCATTATGTAGAGTTTTATATGACACTGACATGCATTCAGTTTCAATAAAAAGATTAATACATGTTTGGACTTTTTCCTTTTTTCCCTAATTTTGTAGTTAATGTATTCAAAAAAATATTAAATGTATTTACCTTAAATGCTAAGTACAATTTATTGGGCACAGGAATTGATAATACTGCAGGAGCTCGCCCGGATAAGTTGAATCTACTCAAAAAACGTGAGGAAAGTGGTTGCCCTAAAAAAATTAAGTAATGTACAATGAAAACTTGAGTAGATTAAACTTAAATATGTGAAGTTCTGGAATTGATAATACTCAAGATTTTAAGTTAATTCAGCTTGACATTAAGTTTATTGTACTTAAAAATAGCAATTCCAGAACTTCACATATTTAAGTTTAATCTACTTAAGTTTTTATTGTACATTACTTAATTTTTTTAGGGCAACCACTTTCCTCACATTTTTTGAGTAGATTCAACTTATCCGGGCTTACAGTGTACTGGAGAGCCTGAAGGACTGTTCTGGTTTGGAGTCATCCCAAAGGGAGGCTGAAGTCCACACTCTATCCAGCACGATGGATCCAGGGATGATGTTCCGATATGAGCTGGTCTCGGGTTTCATGGGAGAGAGGTACAACCTTAGATTGAACAGGCAGGTTCTGTTAAGAACTGAAGTTGAAGCTTAGAGCACTGATGTCTCAATTATACAGTGTATGTGTAAAAAAGATTCGTAGTTAATTCCAAAAATTAATAATTCATTGGCCTGACAAATACTATTTTGAAATCGTAGCAAAAGTCCATTTACTATGAGGCAAATCTTTGGAGTCTTAGAGCTTACTGGCTTATAAAGAAAACCTGGCGGGCGTGTTACAAAATTCAACAGGACGGTTCAGTTTTTTTTAAGTGGGGTTGTATGAGCTTAATATGGTCACTAAGTACATTAGATACAGTAGAAAGTTCTCTCCTCTCCCTCAGTAAGCCACAGTCTGTAACCATCAGAGACCAAAATAAAGATGCTCACAGGAAAGTACCATAACAAATTCAAAGGCTACTTATTCCTCCTACAAGAACTCAAATCAAAAAGTAATACCACAGTTAAAGAGTACACTACATATTATGATTTTTAAGTGCACAAACATTTTGGAAATATAAAGTTTAGCTGGACCTAAGCAAACTTGTGTCATGTATCCCTTGGCTGAATCAAACCCCTCCACCCCTCAGCTGATCTAAACATTCAAGCCAGCCACCTTCATGTAACTTTTATCATGTGTAGTAACTCTTTTATTTTGACTCATTGTGCTGTGAGGAGGATTATCTTCTTGCTCTTCTGAATCCTGGAGTTTTGTGGACATTCTTCGATTTCCCAAAGATAAACTGGGAAAATGTCCCAAACCTGATGGACCTAATGACAGTTTCTGCTCAAAGTAAGTAATAATATGTCCAAAACAAATAAGCAGAGTAGAGGAGGCTGTTTATCAAAACTTCAGACTACTTGTGATTGTGTGTCTCTCTCTCACACAGGCACACACATGCAACAATTACTGTGTATTTGCCTTTAATATATATGTGACCCCAGGATAAACCCCAGAGTTAGTTAGTTAGTTAGTTAGTTAGTTAGTTAGTTAAAATAAATCCTAGAGTATATCCCTTTAAGAATACAGCCTATAGTTTGTGTGAAATACACATCCCTCAACACGAGGTATGACAATCTATCATGTTAGTTTAAAGACGTACCCTTTTTGTTTGCCTGCTTCTAATTGGCCAGTATAGAGAAAGACTTCTGTTTTCTTTAATTGTAATTGGCCGAGAAGGGCGAGAGACAGAGAGACAGAGAGAGAGAGAGAGAGAGAAAGGAGTGATAGAGGGATGGCGCAGTCTGATTTTCCCCCACTGCAGTGTGTGTTAATTTTCCATTTGTATAGTCTGGCTATTCACTACAAACTTTGTAACAAAGGTACCTCTAAGATAAAATATGCCTAACCCCTTTAAAGTGTAAGGTGGGGACGGCTGAAAGTTTATTTATGGACTGTATCCTGAAGACTAGCTGTAGCTCAGTAGGCTACTAGCCTGTTAGCAAGCTTGCCTGTGCTGAGTAAGCGCTTTGGACATATGGACTGTTGCACCTTACTGCTCAGCGTCTAGAGGGATACCCGATGTTTCCCTCCTTTCTCCTGCCGAGCTGAGCTGAGGTGTGGAGGACATCGCCGCCAAGCCAAGCCGTGGTGTGGAGGATGCTGCCGCCACCAAGCCGCGGTGGGGACAACGCTGCCGCCGAGCAGAGGTGTAAGCAAAGTTGTAGACACCGCCACTTCTGAGCTAAGCTGAGGGGTGAAGAACGCTGCCACCTCTGAGCCGAGTTGAGGTGGAATGTGGCTGTTTCTTCAGGGGTACTGAGCCTGGTTCCTGATCCCGTTTCTTCGTTTGTCATTATCCGCAGTCATAGTAAGGAGACCGTTGAAACGCCCATTTGACACTGGTGAGTGAGTGCAGCATTGTTCGCAAGGCTGCCGACGTTTCTTCATCGCACTCAAGTATCTTTCAGGCCTGCAACGAGGTTTTTGTTTCCATTAATTGCTGGCTTTTGTGTTATTTTCTGTGGGCCCACTTATTGTGTAATAATAGACTATGTCTTGTGTTAAGGATTTAAATCTAAAGTTTTAAAAACGGGAGAAAACGGGATATATATATGCAAACAAACATACTTGTTTACAGTATATTTTGTTGCCTCTGTCAGGACAATAAGCAGGGTTATACGTCCATAATTTGTGACTTTAAAACGATTGTAAGGGCATAAGGATCCCAAGGTTTTTGAGTATTGTTTTAGTTTGGACTTCAGAGGAAGGCTTCGCCATTTCCTTTTGGGGAGCAAGGTTAATTAAAACTCTCAGAGAGTCAAATTTAAGTTTATTTCACTTTGAGTGACCAATATATTTTTTTTACACTGACTTCCAAACAAATCTTGGTTCACAACAGAGAGGTTTCTGGTGTTTTTAGTTAGATTAAGTGTTATGTATGTCAATGTGAAAGAGCTGTGAATAAGTTCCGGGCCTACAATTTTCCTTAAGGTCTTTTGTACTTTTTTGCCAGTATCGATGTGAAATGGGTCTTAAATTGTATAAATTATGGTCTTAAAATAGTCTTAAAAAGTCTTAAATTTGGCTTGTTTAAACTTGCAGAGACCCTGTTAAAGGAAGTTTTCCTGCCACTGTTGCCAAGAGCTCCTGGAGGATTCTGTTTGGTCTCTGCTCATTGGAAATACAGAGTCTGGTCTAGACTTGCTCTAAAAGTGCTTTGAGATAACTGTTGTGATTTGGCCGTGCTAAATGAATCAAAGTTTATTTGATTGGACTTGGTTTGTCATGGCCTGTTTCTTCATGGACACTAAGGTTTGGTGTCTCTTTTCCACCTTAAGAGCTTTCTTTCTGCCATACTGCTCCTCTTCTCCTGACATGGACACACAGGAGCTTGTTGGCTCTCTTTGGTTATATTTATACACTCTGGTAACCAACAGAGGGCAGTGATGCACTTCAGGGATTATTGACCTGAATACACTGGGCAGCAAAGACAACATGCATTGACCAACAGAATATTAAAACATATTCAACATTTTAATAAGACGATCATATTCAGTCATAATGTTTCTCCATCTTCTATCATCACACATCTACAGACAATATCAAGAGACTAAGCAAAAGTTAAGAAGATGTGAGACAATTTTCTCAACTCTTTGTAACTTGATTGTCTTTAATTGTGTTTCTCAATAACTGGAACTACCATGTACAACCATTCAAATTAAGTGTTGAGTTTCAGCTTTTGTAGACAAGCCCCTGCATTCAAATACACTATTTTAATAAAAGCAAAGTTTCATTGTTTCTTTTTTTTCATCTGATTGCTGTGTGGTAGTTTACTTATTCCAAAAAAAAATTAAAAGGGAAATGACATTAAATTGAGTTTTGTGTGAAAAACATTCCAATGGTATTTTAACTAAAGGCCATATTTCCCAGCACTAATCACAATACTCAAACAAAAGAAGAAATGTTAAATACTGATAGGTGATTTTAATTAAAACACCACTGAATGAGTGTAAAAGGATGGGAAATTATAAGATTTTAATGATCCTAATGCCATTATCAGCTCTTCTATTAACCTTTAACAATTCCCTTTTTGATTCCTGTTGATTATTAGTTTGGGAAAGTTGGCCTGAACAGGTTTGTAATGGCAGCACTGTGAATCACGTCACTCCTGTTATTCTGTGCTGTGCTGATAAATGTCTATGTAAGTTATTGTTGTTTTCACCCTCTAGTTGCTGTCCAGCTTTTGTCAAAAAATAAGACACAGATTTTGACCCATACAAAACTGAACATCTTAAACATCCACCTTTACAGTTTCCCTTCAAGCTTACAACCATGAACATGATGATGTGAATGACAACCAGATATAACACCAACAAAGTGAACATTTTCAAGTTTTACTGATGTTTGGCATATTTTAAACAGGCATTGATACAGCTGCCTACGTCGTCTATCTCTGTAGTGAAAGTCGTCATTTTCCACTCATTTGCAGATTTGAGTCCGCGGATCTATAGACGCATTCTTACAGACTACAATGACAAGAAAACTCAACAGCAAATGTTAAACATGTCTGCAAAGTTTTTACCAAAAAAAGAGAAGAATGAGCCATGCAACATCTGCAAGGAAGAACTTTCCTTCCATGGCAGTACGACGGCGATGCATAAACATCTGAAAAGGAAGCACATAGTAGCTGATTCAGATTCTGACAAAGAGGGACAGTGGTCTCAATAAGCTAATCGGCTAGTTAGCTGCTAACATTAGCATCAACTGTATAGTGACCAGACATCCTTGATTTCTAAGGACAGTCCCTGTTTTGGATGACCTGTCCCTGGTTAAAGCTGTCCCTGAAAATGTCACATCCATCTGCAGGGAAAGGTTAATCAAACCATCTTCTCCCTGCACGCTGTCATGCACCTTCCAGGGATCCTGCAGAAGCCTCAGGCTGACACTGATGGGCTGAATCTCAGTCTCCTCCCTGAGCTCTGAGCTCTGAGCCCTCGTTGACTTAAGAGACTACAACTGGAAAGTGACTGAGTGCACGAGGCTGCAGGGATGAAGTGCTATGAACAGGGACGGGACAGCCTTTTGTTTTGGGGTGGGGGGGTGGCTGGGTGCTTTGGGGGATAGCTTGAGGCCAGGTGGCCCTTTAGGGGGTCGGGTTGGTGCCTCCTTGGGTCCTGGGGCTGTATCTGGATCCTGTGGCTGTGGGGGAGCCCTTCGTCGTGGTCTCCCTTGGCATGGGCAGCTATAGGGGTGTTCAGTGACCACCTCACATGCATGTGTGTGCAGACACTCAAGCTCTGTTGAGACTAACGGTAAAGAAATGATTGGCCCCGCAGAACATGCTGAGCCGGAACCTCCTACACATCTTCTCACATCCTGTGAGGCATGCTCCTCCATTTCTTATCCATGTGGGCCCACCCCCCACTATCAAGACCCCACATCTCTGGTGTCCCTGGTTTCTTACAGTCTTTACTTCATGTATGGACTTAGATCAGCACAGCACTTGGACTACTATCTTAAACTAACTACAATACCTGTTTGTCCTTCTCCCAGTTGTCTTGTCTTGTCCTGTCTGTCACTATTTCCCCTTCCTTCACACTGTGGTGTGGCACGGCCCTCCCCTTCAGCTCACATCAGGGGTTAAATAAAGTTTGATGTGATGGAGTAGCCTACAGGGAGAGCTGGTGATAGTCACTGTAGCAGTGAATCATCTTCACATATCTCTCACTGCTAGAAAAAAAGGCATTGGTCTTTTCAATGCTGTCATCAGACACAGTGCTCAACAGAAAAGATAACACTGAAAAGGAAAAAAAAAGAAGGTGCAGCCGGGATGTCGAAAAAAAGAAAAGTCAACCAAAGAGACTTTTTCAGAAGTCAGAGTGAAGGAATGCATCACTCCATCCTGCAGCACCTTCACTGCCTCCCAATCCACTTCAAGATTTTTCTCATAAATAACAAATCTCTCAATAACCTTGTAAACTTTCTTCTTCCTCTCCTCCTCCTCTTTCTTCTCCACCTTCTCCTCCTCCTTCTTCTGCTTATCCCTCTTCTTGTCATTCTTCTTTCCACCCCTTCTTTCCTCCTCCCGCTTCTTCTCATTCTATTTATTATTAACCTTCACAGCTGTAGAGCCTCAACAATGCAAATATTTAGATTTTTAAAACCTTCCATTTAATGCCAAAGAAATTCACCTTTGACTTCCTTTTTTCTAATTTTCACATATTAATCTGCGTTTTTTAGTGCAGCAACAGTAAAAATCACAGAAGTCAATTCTCTTATTACCAGTGTGATTTTATAGGACCATATGGAGTTCCTTTGCCATCAAAATCTTTGATTGTTGTACCCCATTTTTTTATCAGGTTACAGATAGTAGAGAGGATGGAGGAGATGGAGGAAGAGAGGAGAAGGGTCCAGCTGAAGGCAGCACTCATGACCACACTCTCACACCCCTCAGTCTCACATGGGACAGTAAACTGTAACCCCTGCCCCATCCCTTACCCTAAACCTAACCTTAGTTTTAAGAGCTTGTCTGAACCTAACTTTAACCAAATCCACATGCCTAAACCTAACCCTGTTTCTGCAGTCCTGCAAAGACAGCTTCAATTCACTGGGTGGCGCTGTTGTGAAAAACTTGTGTCCCTGAGAGTGCTGCCTGCAAGGCTGCAGCAGGATACTATTGTTTCAGTCAGCACTCTCAAGATGGTAGTTTTTTTTTTTTGTAAAATGTGATTGTTGATTTAAGAGTACCTTTTTGTCATTGACTCCCTACGGCTGTAAATGCAACCTCTTAAATGATTGGGGTCTGGTTTACAAAAACCCACTCTCAGCCAATCTTAACAGTATAACATATTGTTTGAATGTTTCAATGGTATGAAATTGGCTAAAAATCACGAATGACTTGATCTGACCTGAAATGTTAAAACTGAAGCTCTGGACTTGACTTGATCTGCCTGTTTCTACTTGAAGACTCAACTTAACTTTCCTGTTTGTCAGACTGAACTTGACTCAAAACAGGAGAGCAAAGACTTGTGGCTAACTTAAGACTTGCAGAACAATGACTTGGTCCCATCTGTGACAAACAGGAAAACAGCTTAGAGGAATAAAACAGTATAAAATGATCACCACAACCACTCAGACATGAGGACCCTCCTGAAAATGAGATGTAGCATCTCAAGAGGCTAACCTCTAATAAATCAGACGACAGGTCTATGGTTCATGGATCTGTCCCTAACTTTAGTTCTTACTTTAGTCCACTTTTCTCCTCTTCCCTCCCTTCCTTCACCCTCACACCAACACAGCATGGTGTGGATTTGCTGTTCATCATGAGACTGGGATCCACATTCAAGATTTCCTGCTGCTTAACAGAAGGTTTTTTCTTGAGCCATGATGGAGGGATTCATGATTGGCTATATGGATTCATGTTGGTGTTGGATGTATATATTTGTATATATATATGTATATGTGTATTTTATATGTATATACGTATCTATACATATATGTATATCCCTAAAATGAAGAGCTTTATGCTCTATTGTAAAGTGTCTTGAGATAACAATTGTTATGAATTGGCACTATACAAATAAAGAGTGACTGATTGAAGATTGAACAGTCTTCAAAATGATCAACCATATTATTTTGAAGTTTTCTCAAAAGTGGAATTGCTACAGTATGCCTGAACTGTCCATTTAATAGGATTTTGATATATGTCATTATGGCATATTTAGTCAAAGGTTTACCTTTTAATAAAACCAGTTAATTTAATTTAATATTTGTAACTTGCCCCTTTTAGATTGCAGAAAAGGTATTAACATATATAGGAGGTAACTGATACTCTTAGTATATTTAGTCAAGATACCTTTAATTTTTACTTAAATACATATTTAGATCAGTACTTTTAATGGTAGTTAACTAAATTTTCATCCCAGTAGTGGTACTTTTACTTGAATAGAATATTTCAGTTGTCTTCTCCCCTCTGATAACAATAAATGCATTTATCTGTGTAAGCCATGTCTTATTATTTTTATAAAAAGTAGTATCAGTTTCTTTAATCTTTTTCTCATGATTCTAGACATCAAGAATCATGAGATGAGATGATATTTTCATTTCAATCCCCAGGCCTGTCAAAAAGGTTTTAAAAACGTATGTTTCCATTTCTCCTTTGTCTGATAAAGACTGTAAAAAGACTTTAAATTCTTTATTTCATGGAGCCCTGAGGCACCAAAGCAACATCTGTTTGGACCCTGAAGCTCCTGAAACCTGGGATGATCTTTTTTTCTTCTAGAAAAATAATTCATGCTATCAAGGATGGATTTTTGAAATCTGAATTCTTTTTAAAGTGTTTGTTTATGACAAATGAACAATTCAGATCATTTATTTGAACCGACATACATTTATTTTGATCATACAAATATCATTAAAAACACAGACTTTCCTGTGTCATGGCATGAAAATCAAGAGAATGTTGGAGGAAAACAGTAAAGAGAAAACAACATGATATTTAATTAACATTACTGGAAAGAGCTAACTTTTTAAGGTAGCTAGAAAACATGGATGACTGTGTCCATCTTACATGGTAAAAAGAAGGTGACCACTGAAGGTGGAATGGTGATTTTCATTGTCAAATACTATGTTATTGGCCACCAGACGCAAAAACACAACATCTCCAACCTCTAGGAGCAGAGTGACACCATTAGCTGAGGTACAAAATCCATTAGTCTGAGGCTCATGTGCAGCAAAGACATCTTCTCCATTCTTCATCAGAACTGTAGCTGAACCCTCTGTATCATGTCCATTTCCTCCGATGTAGAACTCAAAGTGGTAGGCTCCTCTCACTGGTGCAACAAAGAGACCTGCAGGACATTTTAATTGACAGTGAGTGTAAAAGAAGTTCTTTCCTCCAGCCTGAACATCTCAAAAACAAATGTCTGAAGGTTGTTTCTGTTAGTGTAAGAAGTACCTGTGTCTGAGCTGTAGGCTTTTCCAATGTTTGAGACAACGTTCTTGAACACCAGTTTAGTGACAGTGTTATACGGTCCCAAAGTCTTAGAGCCTGAAGCCAGAGAGGCTGAGAAAGCCACTTTGACTGAGAGAGAGAGAGAGAGAGAGAGAGAGCTGTGTTACCAAGTCCTGACATCTGTTGCTCTCCACCTTCAGAATAGTTTTCAGAGTCTAAAGTCCAAATGTAAACTGCAGGTTTAGATTTGTGTCTGACCTTCTCCATCTCTCCTCAGGGCTTCCACTTGGTGTTCTGTAACATTTGTCCTGGATTTCAGTGTGACCAGCTCTGCTGCTTGAGCTGGAAATAAAGAAACATTGCAATTTAATTAATATGAAAAAATGAAGAAGTATGCTCTGGACATGAAAAAACTATTCCAGTAAAATAGTTAACATACTCAGACCAAGTGATCATGACATGTGTTCGTCCTTGTGAAAAATAAACTTTCTTACACTTTTCATTTTTTCAAATGAAAATTAAACATGTTATCTCACAAATGAACTGCCATGTTTTTTCAGCGTATGGTGGTATTTTGTGTCACTTTAATCTCTTCAATCAAAAGTAATAAATTCCTTTGCTTATGAAATACCTTCAAGGTTTTGCTTTAGATCGTCCATGTCTGTCATATTCTTCCACCACAAGCTGCCTGTGAGCAGCTGCAGCATGACTCCACTGTACCTTCATTCTCTCTGTTAAATCATGCCATGTGATAATGGAACTTCTTCTATTAGGTTTTCAATTAAAAAACATTTTTCAGAAAAGCTTAAACATTACATAGTAAGGTTCTAAAATCTTAAATCAATTCAAGTAAGAAAAAAAAATTTCATGTCAATCAGAATTCAAAAGAGTACCTTCAAGTTTTTGTTTCTGTCTCTCCACCTCTGCTCTCTGTGACTCCAGTTCTCTCTAACCCCCCTAACCCTAACCCTAACCCTAACCCCAAAACAGAATGAAACAATCTTTTGTTAGTTTTAACTTGGCACCATGATCTTTTCCTGTGAGCAGGTGCAGCATGACTCCACTGTACCTTCATTCTCTCGCTGTAACTGTCTCAATTCCACCCTCTGTGCAGCCACAGAGGCGCTCAGCTCTCTCAGAACAGCATGGATGTCTTGTAGACATATCTGTTCATGGTTTGAAGCATCAGCTGTTTCTCCCTCAGCTTGCTGTCCGGGATCAGTAATGCGGTTGTCAGTGTGGCTCTGAAGCTGAGCCGTGGAGCAGAGGAGCAGCAGCAGGAAACACACTGTCATCTCCATTCTCACAGTCGTCTTCTGTGTTTATTCAGCCTGCAGGAGATCCAGTTTAATGACATTAATTACACTGAACCAGCAGAGATGACACAATCTTTGTTAAATTACACAAAGTACAAGGGTGTGTGCAGATCAAACATGACTCAAAGCGGACATGGCAGCAGGTCAGGATTAAACATAACAACATCCTTTAAATGATAAGTGTCCTGAAAATACTTAGAAAGTCTACACTGTATCCAGGAGGTGCCTGTTCACACATTGTCTGGACTGTTTAGGCAATATAATAGTAATAATAATGTGTTGTCCTGACTACAAAGGATAATGTAGCATGTACAACCAGATAAACTGCCCTTTGAGAAGTGACCTTGAGTTTTATTAAGTTTGCTGATTTTAATGTGGCTCATCAAAACACCTCACAAAAACAGAGTGAAAACTATAAAGAAAAAGACAAACAAAAGAATTTTAAAAAGTAACATAGCTATAGCCCTGTATATACTTGTAAATAAAATGTTTTATCTTTGCATACATTAAAAGCTTTTACTGTAAATAGTTATATATTTCAACCTTATTAGCTATGCCTATAAAATTAAAATACTCACGACGTTGCCTCTGCAGTGTTCAGCTTGTGAATGAAAAGGAAACATGTCGCTCAGGAGATTTCTACTTTGTAACAGGAAATGATGCAACAAACCATCACACCAGAGCAACATGTCCTTCAAAATAAAATACTTTTTTACAATAACATCCCAAAATGCAACACAAATAATAATAATAATAATAATAATAATAATAATAATAATGATAATAATAATAGGAAATAGGGACAGACAGGACAAGACAAAACAAAAGTGGGGGTGGGGGGGGGGGGGGGGGGCAAGCCGGGTAACATAATTAATTTGAGATAGCAAGCCAAGTACTGTGCTGGAAAAAGCCCATACAGGAAGTAAAGACTGTAAGAAACCAGGGACACCAGAGATGTGGGCTCTTGATAGAAGGGGGGTGGGTACACATGGAGAAGATATGTAGGAGTATGTATCACAGGACGTGAGAAGATGTGTAAGAGTGCCGGACTCAGCCTGTTCTGACGGGACCAGTCATTTCTCTCTGTTAGTCTCAACAGGACCTTATCTGTACAACATGCATGTGAGATGGTCACCGAATACCCAAGTAGTTGCTCATGCCCAGGGAGACCATGGCCACCAGGACACCAGAGACCCGCCACACGGCCCCAAAAGTTATAAGCCTATGAGGCTCTGGGAAACCGCTGCAGCAAGGCCAGGTGGGGCATGGTGTGGGCATACAGTGGTGGGGTAGAGGTCAGGTTCTGCCCACCAGATGAGCCCAGGCCTGTACCACAGCCCACCAAGGGATACACCACCCAGTAGGTCCCACTCAACCCTCCGGCACTGCCCCAGGCCCTCACCCGCAGGCACCAGAGCCCAACCGCACCCAAAAGCCGCAGACACCACCCCACATAATAAAGGTGAGCTCCCATGCACAACGTCATGACAAGTAAGGCCAGACCCCCCCCCCCCCCAGTTGCACCAGTAACAACACGACACAACACGAGTGTAACAACCAAAAGCTTCAGCTTTTGGGTCCAACTTTTGATCCAAAGAGGAACTTTCTTTGAAGAAGACGACTGTGAGAATGAAGGTACATGGAGTCATGCTGCAGCTGCTCACAGGAAAAGCTTCTTCATCCACAGTGAAGCTTGTGTTTTATTTTAAATCTCCTTTGTGTCATTGTTGATGGAAGAATATGAGAGCTAAGTAATGTTCATGTAAGGTAAAACTTTTTTTCTATTTATTTTAGCACAAGAAGCCAAACTGAGAGAACTGGAGTGACGTAGAGCAGAGGTGGAGAGGCAGAAGGTGGAGGTGGAGAAACTAAAGCAAAACCTTGAAGGTATTTCATAAGCAACTGCAGGGATCTATGACATTTGATTAAAAAGACACAATATACCTCCATATGCTGAAAAGACATGGAAGTTAATTTGTATATATTCTTTAATAGGTTCATTTATTTATTTGAAAATGCTAAAATTGTAGTTTATTTTTCACAGGGAAGGAACACGTCCTGTTCACTTCATCTGAATATGTTAATGGTTTTAATATCATAGATTTTTTAATTCCCAGAGCTCACCTTCAGGGACATTGATGCTGTTTTACTTTTTGTAATTTAATATGATTAATAATATATCACAATCATGTTTTTTTTCTAGCTCAGAGCTGGTCACAATGAAATCCAGGACAAATGTTACAGAACACCAAGTGGAGGCCCTGAGGAGAGATGGAGAAGGTCAGACACAAACCTGTAAATGGGTGATTTTAAAACAGGCACTTTAACTATAAATGGGTCCAGAGACGTAGAAAAAGGAGCTGCTCTCATTAAACTGATGAAGTTTAAGAGGTTAGACGTTTTAATGATTCAGGAGGCTCACAGCTAACCTGACGAGCCAGATGGACAGCTCCATATATCTGCCACAGAAATATTTCACTAGTCCATCTGGGTAGGAGCCCTTTAAATTTGTTTTCAGGGGCAGAACGTTAAAAAAACGCAAGCTTGTGATTGGACAATCGTTCGGCTCGTCACATTCATCAAAGACCAATCCACATCAAGCAGAGTTGCCTCCTATCATGTAGCATACATAGCGGCTAATGGCTAACAACAGTTAAAAACAGTTCATGGACATTAGCCATAGCGGCTAACTTAGCTGCTAACAGCTAACAACAGTTGATGAATGCGAAAACGCCCAGATTTTTAAGGAATGTTTAACAACAGGACTGAGGATCGGAGGGTGCAGGGACCTAAGGTATTGATGAGCTTAATAATGAAATGAGATTGACAGCTGGATTGCTTTCCAACTCCACTGAAGCCCAGATCTGGTCTTTACCCCAAGAGGAGATCCAGTAAATAACTTTGCTTCTGTTTTCTGCCCAATAATATTGGAGAGGCTCGGTAACCACCTGAAGACTTGGACAGTTTCAAACAATGCTTTCTCATTCTCAGACAGATCTGTTCAATATAAAAGAAGAGATCCAACTATCTATCTCTTTAAATATAGACTTAGGTAAAAATAAGAGAATCATATAAAAGAAATAGAAAAAAACATGATAATACAGTCATCTTAACTGTGTTCACTTTACCAGCTGATGAAATTGGCAATAAAGACCAACAGATCCTGATTGGTGCACTCTAATAAGGTCTTAATGTTATGTTGATAAAGATCTTTATAAAGGTGTGTGATTTTAACTCCAAGATAGGTAAACTCTTCAGTTAGGATAAAAGGGAATGGGCTAAAGTCTAAAGTTTTTGCAGACTGGTTAATAGGGAAAAGAATACTTTTTGAAAAATTAAATTTATAACCTGATATCCTGCTGTATGACTGTAGTTCAGCCCTATTCAATTAACGGCCTGTGGACCAAATGCAGCCCAAAATCAACCCTCGAGTGTCCCCAAATCAACGTGATTGGGACTTGGGTCCGGTGAGAAAAACAGAAAAAAACTTTTACAATCAATGACAAGGCCTTACAAAAATTCCAACATTTATTACAGACATTGAATGCAACACGTTCTGAAAGGTTGCTATTAAGCAATTTACTTTTAATGCACCTTCAAATCTAAGCACTTTGAAAAGATGGTTCTTTTAATCTGCACTTTAAGTTCATACAAACCTTAACATGTGTGTATTTACCTGTCAGAACATGTTAAAGTTATCTGTTTGAAGTATAAAATTTAAAGAAAGAGCAGAAGATTAGTCTATGTACTGCTCTTTATTGAGTTTACGTCCTTTAGATGTGGCAATAACTTAATAAACATCCAGTGTGTTTGTGATCTATTTGTGTTTCTTTAACGTGGTTAACTTTGCTCACTGTCTGTCAAAAATGTCCGGCCCAGCTCAGTCCAAAGTCTGAAAATCTGGTCCTACTGAATTTCTAATTGAACAGTCCTGCTGTAGTGTATCAATGAGGGCTGGTAGAGATTATAAAGGGTACGATAAGAACACGTATAGAGTGATACCTCGTGTGTGTTGCCCTATGTTGACACTCCACTTATCTTATCATCCATTCTCAAAGCAATAGCTAAAAAGGAACAGCCACAGACAGTAACCCTGTCTTATGCCACAAAAAAACAACATCTTCACATTTTTACTTACTAAGATTTAAACATCTTAAATCAATTAAAGTAAGAAAAAATATTTATATCAATCAGAATTCAAAAAGGTAGCTTCATTTTTTTGTTTCTGCCTCTCCACCTCTGCTCTCTGTGACTCCAGTTTGGCTTCTTGTGCTTAAAAAAACAGAATGAAACAATCTTTTGTTAGTTTTTACTTGACACCATTATCTGCTATGAAATATCTCAACCACAACTGAGGAAAGAAGATTCACACTTCTTTGAAATAAAACATAAACTCAGCTGTGGATGAAGAAACTTTTCCTGTGAGCAGCTGCAGCATGACTCCACTGTACCTTCACTCTCTCTGATAAATGATGTCATGTGGTAATGGAACTTCTTTTAAATATTATAAAGTTTTCATTTAAAAAGTATTTTCAGAAAAGTTTAAACGTTGCTTACTAATGAATCAGATAAAGAAATGGCCTGCCTAATAAGCCTGCAGGAGATCCGGTTTGATGACCTGAATGACACTGAACCCACTAAGATAACAGGATCTTTATTTAATTACACAAAAACAAGGGTGTGTGCAGATTAAACATTATTATTAATTATTTTTATTATTATTATTATTAATGGAGTTAAAGGGACCTAGTCTTCACACAGAATCTCCACCAATAAACACATAGTGTGTGCTTATTTCCTGATGGTTCATCCTCCTGGATGACTTCTATGAACCCACCAAAGTATTTGACATCCATTTCAAAGTTGTCTTTCTCCCTTCCAGATTGAATTCACACACTGTGGTCTCTCTCTCTCCCACACAAGGCCAAAATAAACCAAACACAACAAGGTGAGCAGAAGAATGAGAAGAGATTTGACTGCCCTTGTGTTTTGTGTAATGAAACAAAGATTGGGGTCATATTTGATTCATTTGAACCAGTGCTCTGCTTTTGTGCTGTTATCTTTGTAGGTTCAGTGTAGTTCAGGTCATCAAACTGGGTCTCCATCAGGCTGAATGAACACAGGAGCTGCAGACCAACTGCACCAAAGTGTGAGGATTCATCCCCCTCTCAGTCCTCCTCTCCTCTCACTCTGTTGCAGCCACACACCTGCAGAGATCACCTGATCACCGACTCCACTGAAGCTGCACTGAGATCCACGCCCTCCTCATCATGAGTGGTCTGGTGGCCGGATCTCTGACCTCTACATCTTCTTACTCACTGGCTTTAAGCCTTTTTCTGATAACTGTTTCAGAGTCTGTCTTTGAAGAGTGTTTTTGTGTTCTTTCAAACTCTGGATACTTACCTTTGTCTTCTGCTCCCTTTCTTCACAGTGTCTCCAGGAGCTCTCACCCCACCAACTTGTAAACACTCGACTCACTCACAAAGATCCCTCCATGTGCACTGGACTGTCCTTTTCCCCTTTTCTGTAACTGTTTAACCAGTGAACTCATTGTCCACTCTGTCATCAACTTTTGATCCAAGGAGGAACTTTCTTTGACACAGAAGACGACTGTGAGAATGAAGGTACAGTGAAAAAAAAAAGTCTGTTCAATTTACATGAAAAAAATATGTACATCGGTTGCACATATTAAAGTTATGTTTACAAAAAAACATTTATTCATGCTGAGTATACTTAATCCTTATTTGTTCAAATAACACAACTTTTTTATGTAGATCTAAAGTTTTTATTATATGTTATGTGTACAAAACTAACCTATGTTCAATCAACATGACTTTTTTATCTATGGTATGTTAGATTACCTTATCTAAATTAACAAGCCTTTTTTATTTTTAGTGTGTTCAATCATTATTTGTTACAGCAATACGAGTAATTTATATACAGCATTTGCAGTTAGTAAAATTAACTTAACTTTAAGTAGGGCTCACACTATTAGGTTATAAATTATCTGCATACTTTCTGTATACATCCTACATAAAATTACGCTATTTCTGTACATTAATTCACTTAGACAAATTAATGTGGGGTAACCAACAACCAAACTTACTAACATAAAATTTAAAAAAAGACCAGGAGAAAAACATTTTTCACAACATGAAAAACTGTATTTTGTTGAAGAATAAAACAACTTCAACACTGAAGTACAAATTCCTGAGAAAACACAATCAGCCAAAACCCACTTTTCAGCAGTATGTAGGAAAGTACACATGTAAAACCATGTACGCAAATCAAAAAAAGAACACAGTTCACATATTAGGGCAACGTATCCTTCTCTTTCACCAGGCTAACACTTCTGACCAGAACATCTGTAAACATTCTTACGACTGTTTATTTATGAAAACAAAATCTGTGTTTTGCAATTGTATGTGTCAGTATGTGTGTCTGTAGGGATGAAAATAGAAAACCACTTCCAGTTGGGGATCATTAACAGCTTCATCAATCAATGAGTCCTTTTGCTAATCAATTACCTTATCAATTCCTTCCAAAGAGGGTTCAGGAGTGGTCAGAATTGTGGCTTAATTTTTTACAAAAGGCGCTTACAACCTTAAGTAAGAGGAAACGCCAGCAACTTGCAGAAGTAGTTATCTTTGCTGTGACGTGTGTTGGACATTGATACTGAAAAACAACAGGCCAACATTTGCCCACACAGAAAATCTGCAGGAATCAACGAGGGAATCATCAAAGAATTGGATCGATTGGCAGGATCATTAAGAGCACTGGTATCAATAAAATCTTATCGATTCTCATTTGTAACAAGAAAGTACCCCTTATTTCTCAAGAGCATGTACTTAACATCTGTAGTAACTGCAATGAACTGATGCGTTACTTTATGTGCTTTATAACACTTCCCAATGAAAACAAACAAAAACAACCAAAAAAGCCACATGAAGAATGTTCCACAATAGTTTGAATATGTAAATGTATAACGATGCAGAACAAAGTACTGTCAGTCCTTAAACAGCTCCCTAATGAGAAATGAAAAACAGTCCAAGGTATGAATGTCAATGTGTAAATATGTGTACATGAATGAATGTATAAAGACAAGTCACTTATGAGAACAAATACTGTCTGACCTCCAACAGCTTCCAACTGAAAACTAAACCTCAATAAACACTGTTTCACAATGGGGTATGTGTGTTCAAAACACATGGCAATAATCAGGACCAAGTATACCTTCCTTTTCAAACAACACTTGTGATCAAATAGTGGACAGAAAAAACACAATGTATAACTGTTAAGAGCATCCCAAACACTCCTGAATTGCAAATTCTAAGCGCACGTTATGAACAAACATTGCTGAAAAAAACTTGTAGGCAGTGCATGTGAGCTGCATCATTTCTGGTACAAGTGCAATGAACTGTCCATATTCCAAGGGGCTAACATGGTAGACCAGAGTTCAGCGGTCTTGAACTTAAGCAATGTTCCACACAAGGCTCCCCGTATTTGAACAGAGGTAGCAAACATAAAAGCAGTGCAAGTTTTGTAAGTGCTCAAAGCATCATCAATATTCCAAGGGGTAAACATGGTAAACTGTAATGTCTCAGCCTCATCATGTATGGCAACAGCTCACTGATAGAGTCTGTTTTTAAGAACTTGGGCTTTCTTAGAGAGAGTGTTGCTGTCAAGCTCCATCACAACTTTCTGGAGCACTTGGAAAGTATACTTCAGTTCAGTGGGGTAGTTGAGGCCCAGAGCATACATTAAGCCAAACAACATTGCAGCACCAAATGCAACATTGTCCAGATCAGATCAGATGTCCTCTGGTTTCCTGGTGGCATCTGGTTTGATGATGTATATTCCAACGGTGGTGTCCTCGATGGATCCTTGGAAAGCTTCATCAGCCTGAAGAGTGTAAAGTCACAAATGGGACCAAATTAAATCAAAAACACAAATATTTGACTTAACTACTGTGCTGAAATGGATGCTTTAATAAGAGCACTTGGTCAATTTTAAAGAGGAAACTTGTTTTGACATTTTATACCTGCTTTTTGCTATTAAAAAATTCACCATTAACAATAAAATAGTCATCTACATTAGCTTTTCAGTGAATCCCTTAATTTCATAAAGGGATTTTTATTATGAAACAGTTTATGGTCTGTTCCATAACCCATTCAGACTGGATGCAATGTAAGCATGTAGGTACTATTAAGATCAGAGGAGACATGTGCATTTATCCTTTTATAGACCCACTCCAACAGGGATGGGAATCGAAAACCAATTCCAGTTGAGAATCATTAACAGCTCCATCAAAGAATCGATATCATTAATCTTTTTGCTTATCAGTTCCTTCAACTGACAGGGTTCAGAAGCTTCAGAATTCTTAATTTTCATTGCACCTACTGCACAACCTTAAGTGAGTGGAAACACCAACAACTTGCAGAAGCAGAAATCTATGCTGTGACATGTTTGACATTGTTGCCACTGAAAATCAGAACAACATTTGCCCACTTGCAACAACATCTGCAAGAATCTATAAGGGAATCGTTAAAGAATTGGATCGATTAGCAGGATCGTTAACAGCATTGGTATTAATAAAATCGTATCAATTCCCATCCCTACACTCCAATAAAATTCATGTCTTTTTTGTTATTCACAAGTTCACACATCATTTTTCTGATGGAAATAGCATGAGAAAACTAAGAGCAAAATTGCATTTCTGAGTATTTTCATATTCAAAACCCTGTCAGCCAGTGGAGTATAAATCGTAGGTTCATGCACAGTGAGGTTGCCACGTCACAACACTACATACAAGCTTCGCCCCACTCAAGGTTGCCACATTTGTCCTAAAGCTTCCTAGAGCTTTCATAATATTTGTTCTTTTTTCAACATTCCTTATAAACATTTTAATAAATTCTAGTCCTGATCATAACTTTAAATAATCATTGATTTTAATCCTTTTAATGCTAGTGTATGTCATGATGTGGCCAATTTCTGTTTAAAAAAAATGCACATCAACAAAATAACATTGGCACAATTATGAAATACTCAATGTGAATACACTCATTACAATAAAGGAGGACATAAGCCATGGGAGATTAACACAGACAATTGCTCGCTCACACTCACATACACACACAACAGGATTTGCCATATTTTGCCATAAAAAGTTAAAAAGTCCCTGCAACCCTTTTTTTTTTTTTTTTTTTACAAACATTGGTCATTTCCCCACATGTACTGGTATTTAAATGGTTAAAAGTTATGAAAAGCGTTGAAGCTTTATAGTTATGATCAGGACTGAAGGAAATTAAGATATTTATGAATAAAAACAGCTGAAAAGAAGTTCAACATATTACATTTTAAGGGCATTTTGGATGGGGGCAGTATTTAGGGAGGCAGAAATTAGGGAGTTTTTTTTTTAATCTTACCTAGCATAAAAAACAAAAATCCATAGAAAACAATATTGCTAGAGCAACACTGCAATAATCCCATCCAAAAATCTTTATTCACTTTTCATACATTGACAATATACCTAAACTTTAAAAATCTAACAAAAGTTCAAATTGGAATGTAAATGATTAGAATGGTGAAAATTGGGTGGTATGACAAAAAAAAAACTTTAGTGGATTAAAAGACATCTGAAGAAAATGTTGAAAAATATTACACACTTATTTTAAATATTGCATATTATGCAAAAAACACTTTTTCAAGGCTTTTGAACACATTTTTGGATATTTGGCCTTCCTCCCAGCCCACAAAATGTGACAGCAGACAACAAGCTGTATTTAGCAGTCTGCATAAATGCAAACTCGTGGTATTTGGTGGACTGTTGAGTCTGTGGATATTCTATTTCACAACAGTTTATTGTCATTTGCATACCGAACTGATTCGTCTGCCTGAGTATACCCTTCCCCTGCTTGAGAATTCAATTTGTTAAGCACAGCCATTGCTGTTTTCACTGTCAGAGATCTGCATACACCATGTGTAGACCAAAAACCTAAAATCTGTCCCTGCTTGGTTGCTGGCAGCCATATATCTTCACATGTAGGCTACAAGCCTCGGGTGAAAAAGGACCCAGTGGATTAATTTTATTTTTTTATTTTTTAAATGTATTTTTTGGGCATTTTGTGCATTTATTGATGGAGAGAGACAGTGGATAGGCTTGTGAAAGGGGGAGAGAGAGTAGGGGAAGACACTCTGCAAACTGGTCACAGGTGGGATTTGAACCTGGACCGGCAGAAGTAAGTACATGGGGTGCCTAGTTGCTAACCACTACGCCAAACCAGCACCTCTTAATTTTATTTTTGAAGGGAATGAGCTGCTACAGTCACTTCACTGCTCTCCAACTGCTTCTTCAACTTCTGTCAGTTCAACACAGGTCTGGACTGGACACTAGACTTCACAAGTCCGTGCTCAGTACCAACAATCTGTCAATAAACCTGATGATGATCATGTGAGTGTTTTAATGCTGTGTAGTTTTTATTAGCCCATTGCTTCAAGCTAATGCCAAAAGCAGGATGAAGTGAACCAGAGGTAACTGCACAACATTACTTATTGAAAGAGTGAAGGATGAACTTCAATGTATGAGCATTCTTACATTAGTCAAGGAGTATTAACAGTTGGCTGAATTTCAGTCCTTTACCCAAGCTCAGGTCCCTTAATTTGTGCCAATGTTAGCCCAGAAAAGTGACTAAGTTGGGGGTGTCCCACAGCAGTTAGTATGTTGTATAACAAATATGCTGAGGAAAAGCATATTCACTTCAAAAATATAAAGAAAATACACCACCAACGTTCCCTTCAGGTATGAGGGTTAAATGTACAATTTAAATATGAAAAAGAGAGTTATTGTTGACGACTAGTTGAGCAAAGAGTATCCTCTCTCAACTACAGGTTTTATTAATTTACACAAAATGCTGGCTCATTTTTGTTTCAAAAACATACCTACGAATGAAAACTTTAATAAAAATACTGACCCCTAATCATCGTACTCACCATGTACTCTCTCACAAGACTGTTCGGGTCCTCATTTAGGTACACAGAGTCCCTTGATGACGCATTCCTGTCCTACGTCTACGTCATCAACCTAAGTTGAGAAGGATAAGCAGAGCAGATCAGTTGGTTAGAATTATTTCCACAAAAACATGCAATTTCAAATCAATATTACCCTTTTCCAAAACACATTCTTACTTCAGTCATGTGTGCCAAAATGCTCTGTAGTCGCTTGCCAATTTGTCCTCCTCTCTTTTCAAAGAGCTTCAGAAGTTTGTCAGAAAGAACATCTAGCTGGGAAAGAAATCTGGATTGCAGTGGTATGGTGGTAATGCGCTTAAATTCTGCATTTATCTGAAAGCAAGACATTGAAACACTTACTTAGGAGGGTGTTCATTGAAAGGTTTTATACTGATTAACCACAATGAGCAGTAGGAAAGATACATTCACATAGGTATAAATTATGAGCCATCTCTGGATTCATAAATTGTTTTTTAATCAGTCTACATGCATACTGCTAAAAAACCCAAAGACAAGATCACATTGTAAGTTCATTTCATAAACACCCACCTCACTTGTTTCGAACAGCGCTGGCCATCTTGTTTGAAAGTCTTTAATCATGGGTGTGTCACGAATCAGTTCATATCTCCTATAAGCAAACGTCTTCTCCATTTTCATCTTTACCACTTCCCTGTTGTTCCTCTTTTTAACGTCTGAGAGAAGTTCCACTCTGACACGTTCAAGGCTTGCATCAGATTCTCCAGTGGGGTAGGGAGGACAATAGTTCACCTCAGACCGTCTTGGTCTCTTGATGCCTAAAGCAGCACTTGTTCTGCCCTCTGGTGTGTGCTTCAGGGAGTTTACCATCACCTCCGGACACCCCAGCTTTCTCGAGTGCGATAAATTGCCAGTTTGTTTTTTAAGCTGGCTTTCCACCCTGCATATCCAGTCAGTGAGCCTTTCTCGGTCAGGCAGGGATGCTTGGCAATAAGGGCCTCTCCTACCATGTTAAACTGTTTATCAGTTACATACACTTTGTACCTGACTATTTCTTGCACCAAGCCTTCAAGAATGTTTGACTTCAGTTTAGGATCTGGAGTAAGTAATATCTGTGAGCTCTGTCCTTGGATAGCAGCTACAGCAGAAACAACAACAGAGTCTCCTCCAAGACCATCTGGAACTCACTAAAATGGGAGGCAATAAGGAAGGAAAATCCAAGACAAAAAATTCGGATTCGGGTTCTGGACCCGGTCCAAACATGGCAGAGGGGATTAATGAAATCCTGAAAGGCCAGCAAGAACTGAAAAAAGGTCTAGAAGAGAAGATAGAAAAGAAGATAGAAACGGTTCTCACTGAATTAAAAAACCTTCAGAGAGAACACAAGCTGCTGCAGGATTACAGCAAAAACCAATCTGAGATGATCAAACAGCTGGAAGCGCGAGTCGAAGACCTGGATCAACAAACCCAAAACAATGATAATGAATGTTGTTTGGTCTGTAAGACAGCAGGAAAAACGAAATGTACCAAAACAATGATAATGAATAAACTGATGGTGTAGGTCAAGTGAGGCAGCAGAACAGTGCAGGAGCACGCCTGGGTGAAGAGGAGAGTGACGACGAGTCACACGTTTAACAAATGTTCGAAACCTGGAAAAAACAAAAGCAACACGGACACACCACCCCAACATCACTAACCGGGACTATCAACAGCAACAAAAAAAGACAGTCATGAATTACGCCTTCCGTGGAACAAAGGATTGGTCATAATAGGTCAAATATGGACACTAAAAGACAGATAAAAATTTATAATAATAATTTGATGATATGTGGAAAAGAGGAGAGTAAATATTGAGAAAATGGGGACGGGACTAGATAAGCTCTGCTTCTCCCGTTTTCCCTTTCGGACATGTACAAAGTGATCAACTATTGACAATGTGTGATGTTGTATAAGTGTGCTGACGTGACCGAAATAAATAAATCAAATCAAATCATAAATCAAGTAAGGTACCAGTTTCCTTGTATGCTGTGTTGCCCTACTCAAGTTTCAGTTCTGCATCACAGCTAAACTTAGGAACATGGAAGACGCTTGGCCAAAATGACCTGGAGCTGGACGACTCTGATGAATCTGGTGAAGAGAGAATGTCTGTGTCAACACAGCCACTAGACAGGGATGAAGATTCCTCGGATATATGAGGGCACAAATCAGCGGGGGAGCTGAGGCTTCTGTCATGTGAATCACTCTGATGGTGCTTCTGTTCTGTACTTTATCCATTGAGGTCAGCTTCATAAATTCATTTCCAAATAGTTCATCCATAAACTGAAGTCTGAAGTTTGAGTCAAGGCCACATTGTCTTTGTACCTCACCAACAAGTTCACTGACTGATCCAGGAAGTCCACTGCTGAAAGTCAATCTTTGGCCCCCCCAGGATGACTTTGAGAATGGTAGGGGGATCCATATTTTTGTCTTATTCTGTGAAAAGGATGAAAAAGACTCAATTTTAAAAAGAATACTGCATATTGTTAAATTTTAAGACACACATTTCATTGTGTTAAAAGGAAAATAATTATTCTATGAGATGTCAGGTTTCTAATTTTTAAATTACTCAGCCAAATTAATTCAAAGCTGAATTAAGATGAATTCATTTTTGGGTTTAGATATGCCGAGGTACAATGTGAACCCCTATGTATGAAACACCATGTGGTAAAACACCAGGCTAGAGGTAAGCACAGTATAACAAAATAAAAACAATGTAGAAAGAAGAATGCTTCTGTGCTGGTTAGTAGTGTGTGACAGACAACATAGATAAAGACCATTGAAAATATTTATGAAAAAAACAATTGTATATTGTGCAACACCTATATCCATCCCTTTACAACCTAACAGTACTAAAATACTACATGTGGAAACAAAGCTTGAGGCAGAATGAGAAGGATTTGTCAGTTGCACTTTTAAAAACAACAATTAAAGTTGGTCTTTTCTCTCACTCCTCTTGAATGGATGCCTACAAACTGGCACCTGGTTGCAGCAAAGGATGCTCTAATTGACTGGTCATAGATCGTTATTGGCTGATATACATTCCATATAGAATAAACGGTGGCTTCTGTAAAGGCCAATCAGATGAGTCATTCAGATGACAAAGCTGACAGCCCAAAATTAAAAAGTGAGCGGCACAGATTTCAATGTAGCCAGGAACGATTTTTCAAATGTTCAAGTTTAAATGTTAAATGCAGATACGCCCACATCTGTCATTACTCGCTTGCACTCTGTATTATTTTTCATGATTAGATGCTAAAATCCCCCAAATACACCTATTATATTTCTATAGACAGATTAAAAACATTCTCCTTAAACAAAACAGGAAATTGTTATCAGCAAACTCAACCTTGCACTGTACAAGAGCCTCTGAGGTGATTTCATTTGTTTTATACTTTAATATACAAATCTGTTTACACTTAAAGAATGTTACAAAATACTTGGCTTCAAACTGACCCTGACATCAATATATCTACCCCGAAAACCTACCGTAAATTCCGGACTGTAAGCTGCTACTTTTTTTCTACACTTCAAACACTGCGGCTTATACCACGGTGCAGCTTGTTTATGTTTTTTTTTTTTCGTGGCGGTTAAAACAGTTTGCCTAGCAACAGCAGACCAATAAAATTCTTCTGTTTTAATCTCTTGGACATGTTTGCCCTGCTCTCTGTGACTTGTTCTCTGTGGAATGGGAATATAAAAATTATTATGAGCTAAAAACAAAGCACGCGTCATCAAAAAAAAGCGCATGGCGCGCTCTCCGCTGTGGATAAAAGTAAATAAACTGGCTTTGATCAGATGATTTGACAGGCCGAACTAGTGCCGAATTATCTAAAAAATAATATTTTGTGGTCACCTAGGTGTAGATGGGCGGGGATGTGGTGTACAAAGTGCTAGTAATAAAAACACTCTAGTTTTTGAATGGGGTTTGGCCCGCTGCCAAGCGCGTCAGGGCGCATCTGCGGGTACGTGCATCAGCTGATCAAACAGCTGTTCACCACAACACGCACACAGGCACAAACAACACAAAGCTCATGGATGTTTTTCAAAATTTACAAGCACGTTTCACAGAGAGGTTTCAAGTTTTTATGAGTTTATGTTTTTTTCAGTTGGGCATATTTGACAAACAACTCGGAAAAAATAGGTGAGGTCCGGACCTCGCTGACCTCATACCTGGGCTGCAGGGAGCCGCAACAAGTAGGTTTAAGAGCCACATGCGGCTCCCGAGTTTAGACAGTAAATGAGGTCGCTCTTCGTCCTCCAGTAAAATCCGTTAATATCACAAACAGTGACAGCTCCTTCCCCCCCGCCACACACACACACACACACACACACACACACACACACACACACACACTCATACACGCGCGCACACACACACAAACTCTCTCCGCCCGGTTGATGGAAATCCGTCGCAGCGACGGAGAACTTTAATCCATGCTAATTTCTAAATAAAAATAATGAAAGAATGAATGAGTTTTGAGCTAATTTTTCATATTACTACGTGGGATACTGCGGCTTAAAATCTGGTGCGGCTTGTACAAGTACAATATTGATTTTTTTTCTAAAATTAGACTGTGTGGCTTTTAATCAGGTGCGCTCTGTAGTCTGGAATTTACGGTAATTGGACCACCCTAAGCCCCCCCCCCCCCCCCCATTCATACACCTTCTTATAGCCTTGAGGCTACACGCCACTGAAAAAAGTGAAGTGCTCAGAATCATCCTCAACACAGTAAAATGGGATAAAAATATAGACAGAGGGTGTGATGCACAGACACCACCCCAGAAACCTTGGGGTGATGACTGAAAAGGATTCAAAACATTTTTCCCATAAAATGAAAATACTATTCATTTTGCCTTTAAAATGTATGCTATATTAAAAAGAAAACCTGTCCTAAAAGATCCTGCCTGTATTAATTATTTGCTATGCTATGTGAGGGGTGTCCTACCTTTCTTTTGATTCAATTAATGCAACTCTAAATTGTGTTTACAAAGGGTAACTGAAAAATCAAGTTAATGTGCCCTCATCTGTTAAGTACCAATCTGACGGTCAGATATGCCTCTTTAAGGTCACCATCCGCCTCGATCCAGCCGAATAATCGGCCAGTGGAAAGGTGTCATTGAGTTGACTGAGTGCCACAAGTTTTGTTTCTCTTGAAGGTGAAAAGTTTACCTCAAAGGCTCTGTAGTGTTCACTGTACCACCCACATGGTTCTTCTACAATGAGGAACAACTCCTCGTTTATAACACACATCTGAATGATTTCAGCAAACTCTGTTAACCCACTTGCTGATCCATGGGCAACTATCATACCTTTGCTAGGCTACGCCACTACTTGATGCACTCTTGGCAAAATGCACTTCAGATAAGTTTGGATATTTAGATCTGATAGCCTGAACCACCTCTTTCAATACATCAAGTGGAACTGTGGACACACTTGGTAGATGGAGGGTAGATTTACCATAAGATGGTGAGTTTATGTGAAATGCAATCATCATCTGATGTTTTGAAGCCAAAGTCAGGGGTACATTTTTAAAGCAACTAGAGTCCCTCACAATCTGCTTAAAAAAGCTATGTTTGGCTTCAAATGGCATTGTCCACAGTGCAACAAGAGGGCCAAAACATTTCATCATCTGAGGATAGTGCTCAAGATAGTGATGCTTAGGTAGAAGTCTTTTATCAGGAAACAGCTCTTGGTACCTCTGTCTGTGCTCAACTACTTTGCTTTCAAGATATGAGATGGATTCGTCTGTATGCAAAGGAGCAACAACCAACTCAACGATATCCTTTAAATCCATTAAGACAAGCCAAGCAGGCTCATCCTCTGGCACTAAAGGTCCAATCAAAAACGGAAGAAACCTCAGTAGGCTCCAGTTTTCATGGGCGTTGCCTCCAATAGTTTTCCAACCAACAAGATTTTGTGGTACAACATTTGGCTTATTTGTTTTGTCTGACCATTTAAAAGGGAACACCAAAATAGCTTTATTCAGCTCATCTAATGTAAACAACTTTTTTGATATCATTAATGCCAAGCAATAAGCCAACTCGACTGGCACAATACCTTCCAAAACATCGTGACCAATGTCGGGAGGATACCCAGAGACAACATGAAAATGGGACAGATTATTGGTTAAAACTCATCCACGTTTGACACCAACACAATGAGTGTTATTATTGAGTGTTGTCTTTACATGACCTGCATGCACCTCTTTAGTTCTAAGGCTGAAAACACCAGAAGCAACACAGTCAGATTCAATTTCACCGCGGTTAGCTGTGCAAAAGCGGCAAAAGAAATCCCCTGAAAAACTTTCAGTGAAGCCTGCAATACTGTGTGCTCCCAAGTTATCAGCCACAACACTCTGCACAGTACCTTTAAGTGACGCACCTAATAAAGGGACATACACACCATGCTCCTCTAAAGTTTGAAGATCTTGTAGAAGAGGCTCCAGCACTCTGTCAAAACCATATGTTTTCACGTCAACACTTTTGCAAAGTATTGCAAGGTAAATAGATGTTAAAGACGAGTGAGAGCCAGGTGGAAGATTACCTAGTACCCAGTACACACCACACAGCTTGTGCTTCTTACGAGAGGTACCTAAGGGGCTGCAGATCTCAAAATCATCCACGTACAGACGCAGTGATATTCGTAACTCCTCAGCATTCAAAAAGCTGTTTTCTTTAAAATGCAAACCATCTTCAGGGGACCTTAATTCATAATCAGTGTCAAGTTTAATGTCCTGGTGTCCTCTATGATTCTCAATAATCTTATCAAGAATATATCTGCAATTTAATATTTGCTGCAAGGATTTAAGCAGTGGGACATACTGAAGAGTCTGTTTCTTTTTATGATCAAGTATGTAGGTAATTGGTTCCACAACACTGAATTTTTCCTTGTAATATTGTTTACACTGATAGGAAGTACTAAGTGGGCCACCTTTTTCAATTGCTCTTTGAACTGGGTTACCTGAGCAAATTGCTTTGGTGATTTCTGTAACTACAGAGTCATCAAGCTGGAGATTGTTACGCTCAAGAATATCATTTACTAAGCTTCTAGAGAATGGAACTGATGCAGAGTTTATCAAGTAGTTAACTTCCTGTAAGAATTCGTCAATAGCTGTACCTGGAACATGCACTAAATATTCCAACTTTAGCAAGGATGCTGCAAGCTGCTGCTGAATTACACCTGGAAGTGCCTCGTGATGGCTTTTCTGATCTAGTGATGTATCAGAAACTTCCTCTTCCACACTCGCTTCGTCCTGGCAATCAGAAAATGAATCATGCAATGATGGTGATGCTAACTTAGTTGTTTTCACAATACCTGGTATAAAATCAGTTAGGGTGTGAGGTGTATGCCTTCGACTCTTGTGAGACTTAAACGTTCCATAAATATTGGTTTGAAAACTACAGCCTAAAAACGTGCAACAAACATTTTCATTTCTCCTCAGATGTGTGTTGATATGAACAAAGTACTCCCTTTCATTTGCTAAATTTTTACATGCACATAAGTGACAGCTAAAAGGAGCCAATTCTTTTTGAAACTGACCAACCTGTTTGGAATGCACTCTACTTTGATGTACAGTTAAAGCATTCCATGTCTTAAATGTGCATGGACATTCTGAATATGTACATGGGTAATGGGTTGTGCGTCCAAAATGTGGATGTTTGAGTTTGTAATGGTTTAGTAGTTCTAACCTACTTGAAACAACCACTGAACACCCCTTACAGTGCCACATTCACTGTGGAAAAAAAAAGGGTGAGGTGTGGGGTGAGGGGTGGGTAGGGAGGGAGAGAGAGAGAGAAATTACAGGCAAGCCAACCCAACACCCCCCCATACAGCTTCCTCACCAACAGATCCACACTTCTTCATAGTTATTTTGTTGTGTTATTCAAATGCACACTTATCAAAAATACTGCGGTCAAATACTGCAAAAATCATCCTAACTTCAAGGGTTATAATATACAGTGCTGAAACAGTCCTATGGAGATGCTGACTCAGCGGGTCACTTTAAAGGTGCACTTGAATTGCTTTCAGAGAGGAACTTCTTTCATTAAACACACACCATTTACATAAGCCAGGTTACACTTCATAAAATCAGACACAAATCTTTGAAACTATTGTCACAAGGATGACACAATACCTGAATGATAGGAAGACTGATTGCAGGCCTGATGTATCAGCATATATTTGCAGAACTGGTAAACTGGACAATGTGTATATTCTTGACATTTTAACACACTGTATATATTTCAGAAATTAATAGCAACATTGTCATATACATGACTTTTGACTGTGTAAAGAAATTCAAGTAACTTGAATAATACTGACCATTCACTACAGAGCCGTTGGGATGTGCCACGTGCAAAGCTGTCACTGGTCTGTGACTGGACCAAATACCTATTCAGGAAAAAAATACAACAGACAGTGAATTAAAACTATGACCTACATCATGGTAAGAATCTTAAAAGGACTGTTGTGTTTGACTGCATTTATTTAACTAGGAATTTGGCTCCAGTAAATTATATTGCAACAGTCACACACTGTCAACAAAATGTTTTTTTTTTTCAGAAATTAATAGCAAAATTTGAAGACCAAGTAAAACATATAATGCAAATCATCAAAATGACTTCAATAATACTCACAATTTATACTAGAGCCTGTGAAACTGTGTTCAAAGTGAGTGGGGGTCACCTGGTTTTCCACTCTCAAATAGCCTACCTATAAATGAATAAAAAATATGGATTTTTAAAATCTCTTTGTCTTGTCCTGGTCCTTCAGATCGTCATTTAGCCTGAATAAAAAAGTGTTTTTCAGTTTGATCTTCATACTGAAATGATCAGTCTGCTTTAAAATCACATTAGAACACTAAACCAAGTCTGTGGGTGTGTATATCTAAAGGAAACACAGCTGAGAGACTGGAATGAACTTCAGCTGAATTCACTCAATCCAGCCGTGAATCAGCTTCACAGTCGGTTGCTTTAGTGCTTTGACTGCAACTGCTGTGACAAAATCAGTGAACACTGTGATGTTCTTCTATTTTAACGCAGTACTGACGTTACTCCCCCTCTCTTTCTCTATCTCTCCTCATTCAACCTGCAGCTCGCTCTGTAGAGTTGTGACGTTCATGAACGAACCGAATCTTTTGAACGGCTCATTAACATGAACGATGGGAGCCGAGTCACGATTGGTTGGGAGCCGTTCTTTTTCTCTCTCTCCTTGAGTTCACACCTATGATCCACACACAAGCTCACACAAGGAGTTGTGCGCGCTCCCTTCACGTTGGTGCCTAAGGAAAAAAACAAAAACAAGCAGGTGCGTCGGAATTGGCAGACGGAGAGAGCGCGGGGAGGAGGGTTAGTAAGATGTGCACATAAGTTGTGCACGCTCCCTTCACATGAGTGCCTCAGTGTCAGCAGTGCAGCCTGACTGAAGGGGAGGAGACAATCGTCGTTATTATTTTGGGAAAGTCATTTATTTTGTTTACACTTTATTTTGTTATTGGGGTTATGGTTCAGAGTAAACGGATTGGTCTTCTGTTTTTGTGGGTCAGGTCTAGGCTACTATTCACCCAATCACTCCAGTTCAGGAGTCCTCCTCAGGGTTAAGCTCTATTTTCATTTATTTATTTGTTTGTTTTAAAAAAGCAACTATATCAATCAATTAAAAATGATTTACAAAACACTTTTCATACAAAAAAAATGTAGCACAAAGTGCTTTACAAACTGACAAATGAATTAAATGCACCTCAGGACAGTTCACTAGTCCATTGTAAAGTTTTATTAGTAATACTAGTGGGATGCACATTTTCCTCTAATTTATTGTAATTTTATTTATTTAAAAAACATTTTGTGTGGAAATATTTTCACTAAAAGCTTTTGCATGAAACTTCATTGTAGCCTGCTTTGTTTTTTATTGTGTATTTATAGATGTTTAGGTGTTTCATGAATAACATAGGTCAAAGTAGTCTTACACACATACACACACTTTATACAAAGGGTAAATAGTGATCTCACTGTCAACTCAGAGGGATATGTCAGGGGAATATTTACAATGAATCCATATCAAACTTTAAAATCTTGTCTGAACATGTCAAATGAAGCTAGAATCAATTTTTCAGAAGAATTCAAACTCAAATATTGGTGAGAAATCTAAGTTTGAAATGATTCTGATCCAAATCTCAGCCCATCATTCCTCCCTGTGATTATTTCCAGGATAAAATGAACTAAACCCAGGCTGGCCTCTTAAAAGTTCAAACTCAAATATTGGTGGGAAATCTGAGTTTGAAATGATTCTGATCCAAATCTCAGCCCATCATTCCTCCCTGTGATTATTTCCAGGATAAAATAAACTAAACCCAGGCTGGCCTCTTAAAAGTGAATAAATTTAAAAATGAGCCAAATGAGCCAGTCTTTTGAACGGCTCTTTGAGACTAAGTTGTTTTTTCTTTAAATACAGGAAAATGGCGTGTTGGTTGACCAGCATAGACTTGAAAGGTGAATGTAAATTGAAGGAATGATGCTTACCGATAACCGTCATGCTACAGCTTCTCTCTCCCTCTGACGCAGGCACATGTCTGGGCAAGCACATGCCACGGTTACAGCGCCCCCCCACCCCCCCACGCTAACCTGAACGTTAACTTCATTGTCATGAATAGCCCTCTAAAGAGCGGAAACGACAAAATTCAGACTAAAGTTCAAATATTTACGACATTAAAACGTGTGTTTTGTGTACATTTAAATAAATATGATAAAATAAAAGTTTGCCAACAGCCGCGCATGGATTGCAAATGCGTGTTAACTTAAGCTAACCTGAGCATTGACATTGACTTAAATATGTTGCTCGGTAGAGCACATTAGCTTGGTTAAAACAGTACATTAAGGGGGTGCTGGTTTGGCGTAGTGGTTAGCACCCCATGTACTTGCTTCTGCCGGTCCAGGTTCAAATCCCGCCTGTGACCAGTGACAAGCCTATCCACTGTCTCTCTCCTATCAATAAAGACACAAAATGCCCAAAAATATACATTTAAAAAAAAAACAAAACAGTACATTAAGGCCACTACCTGTAATTCTGACCGACATTTTACAATATTAAATTCATCTTTACCTTGGAGGGGGCCGTCACACACACAATCCTCTTCCAGCCTTAGCCAAAAGATGGCGGATGCACAGCTCTCCCTCCCAAAACAGGATCCACAGGGGGCGGAGTATCCGGACCAAACATAACTATTTCCTTTTCTTTGAACATGACTGAAACTTGTTCACTTCACATTCCTCAAGATCACAACAAATTAACATGACTGACATATGTTCTGAGGAAGAACATGAATAAATTGTGTTGCATTTCTGAAATATGTATTTGAAAATTGAACAACCCCCTCTTTCCCCTTTAGTGTTCATTGTGGACAATCGTTCGGCTCGTCACATTCATCACAGACCAATCCACATCAAGCAGAGTTGCCTCCTATCATGTAGCATACATAGCGGCTAATGGCTGACAACAGTTAAAAACAGTTCATGGACATTAGCCATAGCGGCTAACTTAGCTGCTAACAGCTAACAACAGTTGATGAACGCGAAAACGCCCAGATTTTTAAGGAATGTTTAACGACAGCTGGATTGCTTTCCAACTCCACTGAAGCCCAGATCTGGTCTTTACCCCAAGAGGAGATCCAGTCAATAACTTTGCTTCTGTTTTCCTAATAATATTGGAGAAGCTCGGTAACCACCTGAAGACTTGGACAGTTTCAAACAATGCTTTCTCATTCTCTGGACAGATCTGTTCCACACAAAGAAGAGATCAAACTATCCCTTTAAAGATAGACTTAGGTAAAAATAAGGGAATCATATAAAAGAAATAGAAAAAACACGATAATACAGTCATCTTAACTGTGTTCACTTTACCAGCTGATGAAATTGGCAATAAAGACCAACAGATCCTGGTTGATGCACTCTAATAAGGTCTTAAAGCTGGGGTCTACGATCTGATTTAGATACACTTTTTGTAATACTGGTTAAAATGGTCTTTATGACCCGATGGTAATCAACTCATTATGTGTTCTTAAAACAGAGCGAAAAATATCCGCTATCTACAGCAGGAGTAAAACAGGGAAAACACCAACCAATAATCTTCCCGGGATACCTTCTTTTACACCAATCAAATCCCGTCGCCATTCTGCGTGCCTGCTGCGCGTGCATTTTCCCAGCGTGCACCGACAGTGCGTGTAGCATGTAGCGTGTAGGGAACAGACTCTGCTGGAGAATGCTTACCTTTCAAGTTTTGTCTTTGAAAATAAGGGAAGTCCGCTGTGAGCAGTCCCACAACACCAACCAAGCTCCAGTATCCCTCACATTTAAGACAGATGTACAAGAAATCTAAAATAAACTCTATTTTTCTAAGTTTGTTCCGCTGTTGGCTCTAATCTCGCGAGAACTGCCGTCCATGCTACTGCAGGTGGCAGTTCTCGCGAGACTTCTTATTGGCATCCATCATTTTGGAGCATTACTGCCCCCTTCAGGCTAGAGACAGACAGCTAGTTCTCCAAAATCTCCAACCCCAGCTTTAAATTTATGTTGATAAAGATCTTTATAAAGGTGTGTGATTTTAACTCCAAGATAGGTAAACTCTTCAGTTAGGATAAAAAGGAAAAGGCTAAAGTCTAAAGTTTTTGCAGACTGCTTAATAGGGAAAAGAATACTTTTTGAAAAATTAAATTTATAACCTGATATCCTGCTGTATGACTGTAGTTCAGCCCTATTCAATTAACGGCCTGTGGGCCAAATGCAGCCCAAAATCAACCCTCGAGTGTCCCCAAATCAACGTGATTGGGACTTGGGTCCGGTTAGAAAAACAGAAAATAAACTTTTACAATCACTGACAAGGCCTTACAAAAATTCCAACATTTATTTCAGACATTGAATGCAACACGTTCTGAAATGTTGCTATTAAGCAAGTTACTTTAAATGCACCTTCAGATCTAAGCACTTTGAAAAGATGGTTCTTTAATCTGCACTTTAAGTTCATACAAACCTTAACATGTGTTTATTTACCTGTCAGAACATGTTGAAGTTATCTGTTTGAAGAATAGAATTTAAAGAAACAGAAGATTAGTCTAAGTACTGCTCTTTATTGAGTTTATTCCCTTTTGGATGTGGCAATAACTTAACATCCAGTGTGTTTGTGATCTATTTGTGTTTCTTTAACGTGGTTAACTTTGCTCTCTGTCTGTCAAAAATGTCCGGCCCAGCTCATGTCCTCAGTCTGAAAATCTGGCCTGACTGAATTTCTAATTGAACAGCCCTGCTGTAGTGTATCAATGAGGGCTGGTAGAGATTATAAAGGGTTCGATAAGAACACGTACACAGTGATACCTCGTGTGTGTTGCCCTGTGTTGACACTCCATTTATCTTATCATCCATTCTCAAAGCAATAGCTAAAAAGGAACAGCCATAGACAGTAACCCTGTCTTATGCCACGAAAAAACATCTTCACATTTTTACTTCCTAAGATTTAAACATCTTAAATCAATTAAAGTAAGAAAAAATATTTATATCAATCAGAATTCACAAAGGTACCTTCATTTTGTTGTTTCTGCCTCTCCACCTCTGCTCTCTGTGACTCCAGTTTGGCTTCTTGTGCTTTAAAAAACAGAATGAAACAATCTTTTGTTAGTTTTTACTTGACCCCATTATCTGCTATGAAATATCTCAACCACAACTGAGGAAAGAAGATTCACACTTCTTTGAAATAAAACATAAACTCAGCTGTGGATGAAGAAACTTTTCCTGTGAGCAGCTGCAGCATGACTCCACTGTACCTTCACTCTCTCTGATAAATGATGTCATGTGGTAATGGAACTTCTTTTAAATATTATAAAGTTTTCATTTAAAAAATCATTTTCAGAAAAGTTTAAACTTTACTTACTAATGAATCAGATAAAGAAATGGCCTGCCTAATAAGCCTGCAGGAGATCCGGTTTGATGACCTGAATGACACTGAACCCACTAAGATAACAGGATCTTTATTTAATTACACAAAAACAAGGGTGTGTGCAGATTAAACATTATTATTAATTTTTATTATTATTATTATTAATGGAGTTAAAGGGACCTAGTCTTCACACAGAATCTCCACCAATAAACACATAGTGTGTGCTTATTTCCTGATGGTTCATCCTCCTGGATGACTTCTATGAACCCACCAAAGTATTTGACATCCATTTCAAAGTTGTCTTTCTCCCTTCCAGATTGAATTCACACACTGTGGTCTCTCTCTCTCCCACACAAGGCCAAAATAAACCAAACACAACAAGGTGAGCAGAAGAATGAGAGGAGATTTGACTGCCCTTGTGTTTTGTGTAATAAACAAAGATTGAGGTCATATTTGATTCATTTGAACCAGTGCTCTGCTTTTGTGCTGTTATCTTTGTAGGTTCAGTGTAGTTCAGGTCATCAAACTGGGTCTCCATCAGGCTGAATGAACACAGGAGCTGCAGACCAACTGCACCAAAGTGTGAGGATTCATCCCCCTCTCAGCCCTCCTCTCCTCTCACTCTGTTGCAGCCACACACCTGCAGAGATCACCTGATCACCGACTCCACTGAAGCTGTACTGAGATCCACGCCCTCCTCATCATGAGTGGTCTGGTGGCCGTATCTCTGACCTCTACATCTTCTTACTCACTGGCTTTAAGCCTTTTTCTGATAACTGTTTCAGAGTCTGTCTTTGAAGAGTGTTTTTGTGTTCTTTCAAACTCTGGATACTTACCTTTGTCTTCTGCTCCCTTTCTTCACAGTGTCTCCAGGAGCTCTCACCCCACCAACTTGTAAACACTCACCTCACTCACAAAGATCCCCCCATGTGCACTGGACTGTCCTTTTCCCCTTTTCTGGAACTGTTTAACCAGTAAACTAAGTGTCCACTCTGTCATCAGCTTTTGATCCAAAGAGGAACTTTCTTTGACTCAGAAGACGACTGTGAGAATGAAGGTACAGTGGAGTCTTGCTGCAGCTGCTCACAGGAAAAGCTTCTTCCTCCACAGTGAAGCTTGTGTTTTATTTTAAATCTCCTTTGTGTCATTGTTGATGGAAGAATATGAGAGCTAAGTAATGTTCATGTAAGGTAAAACTTTTTTCTATTTATTTTAGCACAAGAAGCCAAACTGAGAGAACTGGAGTGACGTAGAGCAGAGGTGGAGAGGCAGAAGGTGGAGGTGGAGAAACTAAAGCAAAACCTTGAAGGTATTTCATCAGCAACTGCAGGAATCTATGACTTTTGGTTAAAGAGACACAATATACCTCCATATGCTGAAAAGACATGGAAGTTAATTTGTATATATTCTTTGATAGGTTCATTTATTTATTTGAAAATGCTAAAATTGTAGTTTATTTTTCACAGGGAAGGAACACGTCCTGTTCACTTGATCTGAATATGTTAATGGGTTTAATATAATAGATTTTTTAATTCCCAGAGCTCACCTTCAGGGACATTGATGCTGTTTTACTTTTTGTAATTTAATATGATTAATAATATATCACAATCATGTTTTTTCCGAGCTCAGAGCTGGTCACAATGAAATCCAGGACAAATGTTACAGAACACCAAGTGGAGGCCCTGAGGAGAGATGGAGAAGGTCAGACACAAACCTGTAAATGGGTGATTTCAAAACAGGCACTTTAACTATAAATGGGTCCAGAGACGTAGAAAAAGGAGCTGCTCTCATTAAACTGATGAAGTTTAAGAGGTTAGACATTTTAATGATTCAGGAGGCTCACAGCTAACCTGACGAGCCAGATGGACAGCTCCATATATCTGCCACAGAAATATTTCACTAGTCCATCTGGGTAGGAGCCCTTTAAATTTGTTTTCAGGGGAAGAACGTTAATAAAAAAACACAAGCTTGTGATTGGACAATCGTTTGGCTCGTCACATTCATCACAGACCAATCCACATCAAGCAGAGTTGCCTCCTATCATGTAGCATACATAGCGGCTAATATAGCAGCTAATGGCTGACAACAGTTAAAAACAGTTCATGGACATTAGCCATAGCGGCTAACTTAGCTGCTAACAGCAAACAACAGTTAATGACCATTAGCTTGGCTGCTAACAGCTAACGGCCTTGTGCTGTCGTCTTACACTAAATTGTAGCACACAGATGATTCATTAACTCTTATATGTGACATGAACCTCGTCACAGACAATCCCTACAAGTAAACTTCTGAGGAGGGCAGATTTTCAAGTTTTTATTAAGTATCTATGAGGACAACAGGCTAATCGGCATCTCTGTTCTCAACTTCCGGTTTTCAACTTCCGGTTGTCGTCATGTCTGCATTCTACAGCTCCCGCCTCTCTTCCCTGATTGGGCCGTTAAGAATTCAGCCGAGTGAATTCATTGGACAACGGAGGCTGGCAAGACGGAGCTGCAGGATTTCAGAATCAGGCAGGTCTGTCTGCTCTGCAGGGCTAGCTCACAGCAGCTCTGATAATGAGTGTGAGTGAAGTGGCCTGGGGAGGTCGTCCTCAGTCACAGGAGCAGCTGTGGTGGAGGAGTGGGCCTGGTGTTCTCCAGAGGGCCTCTCCTGCCTCATGTGAGCTGGAGGAGGTCATAGAGGGCCGTTTACTGAAGGTCTATGCTCCATGCCATCCTGTGGAGAGGATACAGTTTTTAGATGCTCTGTGTGACCCTGTTAGAGCCTGCAGCCCTGAGGAGGTTTTAGTTTAGGGGCTGATTGTAACTCTTCAGAGAATCCAGCTTTAGACCAGAACCTCCAGGAGCCTCACAGACCCTCCTCTCTCAGACTCATGAGCTGGTCCATGTCTGGAGGGTTCACCACAGAAACCACAGACAGGTCACATGGAGTCACTGTAAAGACAACACTCTGTCTCTGTCTTTGATTGATTTACTGTTTGAGAAGCCAAAATGTTATTTTGCCATTTGTCTATTATTTCTTTTGTCACCATTGGTTTGAGTTTAATATTTTATTTCTTAACATGCATTATTTAATCTCCTCATATTTTATGGCTGACTGCACTTCTTCATTAAATAAAACAAACCTCAATAGTAAGGCTATTTTCACTCCACTTCTGACATATCTGTCGAGTTTATTCAAAGTGTCTCACCGTCTGAAGTGCAGTAGCTCCCGCCTATGACATTATCTGATTGGACTGTAATGAATGTGATTGACAGAACGATCGTCCAATCAGCTGCTGGATCTGCTTCTTAAAGGTTCTGCTCTCCCAAAAGACTTTCTATGGACTCTTCTCCAGATCAACAAGTGAAATATTTTAAAGGATCCATCTGGTGCACCAGGAAAGGCAACAACATGGGCTGATGAGACAACACGAGGGTTAAAGGGCTGATAATCAGGAGTTATCAGAGATCCTCAGGTAAAGCTGATCCCATGCAGACAGAGTTAAGTCATAAATCTGAAACACACATCAGGGGCTTTGAGATGAAGGAACTGCACATGGATTTTTAGACCTTGGTGAATGATATACAGATATATCTCACGTGTCAGAGCCCTGATTGGTTATCTGGCCTGGTGGAGCTGTATATAATCCAACAGTATGTCTCTCTGGATCACCTGCTGTTCAGTCTGTCCTCAGTCCATCTGAACTCCAACAGATTCAGGGTGAAAACATGGGTGGTGGACACTCACAACAAACCTATGACAGGGTTGCTGCTGGTTTGTATGACACTGCTCTGCGACACCCATGCCTCCTACCAAACGTGGGCATAGATGAAACCCTGCAGAGGTATTCAGGTGTGGATTCCACCTCCCAGCTGCAGGACTTCTCTGATTCACACATCGATGCCGTGCCGGACTACATCGCCGACATTGGCATGGCTTTAGCGGGACTGAAACTCGTCCCAAATGCTGTTGGGATTGGAGCGATGGTGATTTCAATGATCATCGAGCTCATCGTCAAAGATGGCCCTGTCAATGATAATTCATACCACATGCTCCAACGTATTTTTGGGGAGGAGAAAGCCTCGGCTGTCCGGGACACCATGTCAGAGTATGTGGGGCGCCATCGCACCTTTATCAACAACGACAATCGACTTGTGATTGAACTGCTGCGCCTGGAAGTGCAGCTGTACCGCCATCTGACCAAACTGAGAAACTCCCTGCTGCATGACGGACAGATGAGTACTCGAGGCTTCAGGATCTGGGCCAACGGGGCCTCGTTCCACGCTCAGATGTTGATCCACGGGGCTCGGCTGGGTGTTAAGAGTGGAGAACATCCATCTGAATATACTGGTGCCATTTCACTGGCTCTTGAAATGTACTTGGAGGATCTGGATCGTTTGATGGAGAAATTCAAGGAGTATGAATCAGGAAATATTCAAATATACACAGAATCACACTGTAACCGGTTTTGTCGAAGGCTTTGTCGAATAAGCAATCGTGAGCAGAACTGTAATGTGATCTATCATGCAATAGGTAACGACGATCCCTGTGATAACAGTCTGAACTGGCGTTACAACAAACTTGTTTTCTCAAGACATGAACCCATTTCAAGTTTGAGGAGTCACTTTTTAAACATGAAGAACAACCTGAACACTCTGATCAGCCAACATGATTCCTTCACTCCGCCGTCAGCAGCTGTGACGGGACAGATTATGTCAGGGTACCTGCAGCTCCTCATAAAGGCTTAATGTTTGTTCTTGAAATGTAAAGCTCCATGAAGTCTTATGTTCACTTCTGATTTGTGTCCTGTTATTAAACTGGATTCATATTTGTCCCCTTAGACTGATAAGTACCTAAAAACAGCCCAGCCCTGATGATCTAACAGAACAATGAGGTTTTGTTCTCAGACCAATGCTCCTGATATCCAGAGACACAAACTAAAACATTACTGACTTTGGGTTTGAAAAATGCAGTTTTGATCTGAACAATAACTGTCTGGTCCATTAGCTGAAAACCACCTGTTGGTTTCATAGGGAACATTTAAAGTCAGTGAATTAGCAGTTTTGTATTAAATAAGTTTTGTGATGGACCAGCAGAGCAGCATGGATTAACAATAATAATAAAACATGGCACACCTAAACTTGTCTGAACACTCTGCAGGGCCATTTCAGAACCACGGGCAGACATGTTTGATTAAATTCAACTCATTATCCTCTGAACTCAGTGTCAGGAATATCTTATGAATCAGACAAGTTCAATCTCAGTTATCTGACGTGGGCCTTATTCCAGTTTTTAAAGGTTTAAGCACACAGAAGTCACAGCAGGTAAAATAAATATTCCACTTTCACAAATCCACAACTTTAAATATAACATGAACCAAACTGGATATACAACCACAGTTTTCATTTCTCTTTGTTCTGTACTTCTGTATATTTTTATAAATGTGTTTTCTGTTCCATATGTTGATGCAAAAATGTCTAAAAGTCTTAAATCTGACTTTAGAAACTGAACATGAACCTGTTCTTTTAATGTTTGCTTTGATTTTTCCTCTTCTTCCTCTTCTTCTTGTTCTTCTTCTTCTTATTATTATTATTATTATTATTGTTATTAATAATAATAATAATAATAATAATAATAATAATAATAATAATAATAATAACAATTATAATAATAATAATAATTATAATAACAATAATAATATACAGTAAAGCAGTGCAGACTCTTGTTTTTGTGTAGAGTATTTCTTATCAAGGCTCATGAAGTTACATTACTTTATTAATAATTTATTTAAAATAATTAAAGGTATTGCTTTCTTATCAACTGATTTACTGTTTTTAGACATGATGGATGATTCATTTTGTACGAATGTAACCTAAATTTACTCCAGTGATTTATGTGGTGCCTGTTATGGACTGACTATTAAAATATTTATTTTTATTTAACTGCTAAAATGATCAATTTCTAATGTTGTTTATGAATTGGTTTGATTATGCATGTTTGTAAATTTTTATGTTTGAAATAAAGGGCAATTCAATGTTTATTTTAGTCCTCTTAAATATAAAAACTAGTAACAAACAATGAAATCAGCTGTTTTGCAGTTTCTATATATTTTGACCTTCATATTTGATCTGTGTTTGGCTGTGAGTCAGAAGACTGTGACTTTCATTTGCTTTATGTTTTTATGATTATGAAATATAATGTTTAACAGACTTGTTGTAAATAATACTTCTCTTGTCTGAAATGATGTATTTTGGATATTTTCAACAGTAAGTTCAATAAACATTTAAAAAGTGAATAAAGAATCTTCTTCATGTTTTCATTCAAAGACAAACCCAAATTTAAAGGAGGACATGAATTCAGTGATGATGATACAGAATATTTTAAAAATAGAATCAATACAAAAACTTAAGCATGTTTATTTCTGTGCTGATAGTGGCACCAACCATCTGCTAAATCATTACAATCATTTTTTACACCCCTTTATCCCTTTCTGGGTCACCGGGAGCTGGAGTCTATCCCAGCTGTCATTGGGTGAGAGGCGGGGTCACCCTGAACCAGCCAATCACAGGGCCAGATAGAGAGACAGACCACCATTCACATTCACACTCATACCTCAGGGTAATTTAGAGTCACCAGTTCACCTACTGAGCATGGTTTTGGTCTGTGGGAGGAAGCTGGAGTGCCTGAAGAGAACCCACAAATGCACAGGAAGAACATGCAAACTTGACACAGAAAGGCCCCTGTCCAACACGGGAATCCAACCAGGAACCTTCTTACTGTGAGACACGTGCACTACCTGCTGCTCCACTGTGCTGTCCTAAGTTATTTCTTTTTTTTCAAACCAGTTTCCACTCAGGGACTTAAAGTGGAAGGAAACTCTGGCTACCCCCTAACCAGATCTTTAACCCTCAAACCTGAAGAGGTCAATTCTGTCCCCTTGATAGTCACATTTCTCTAATCATTTTTGAGAGGATTTGTTTTTCTATTGGACTGAGATCTGGTGACTGTAGACTGTCTGTTGATTTATTAACATTATTTTGAAGATTTTGTTTAATTATCTTTGATTTACAGCCAAAAAATAATTAATTATTACAACAATATCATTGTCCAGTGCTTACAGTAGCATTTTTGGTGCTAACAAACAAACAAAAAGACTAATAAATGCAACTAAATAAATAGAAAATAAACACATAGACAACATCTAAAAAGAAAAAATCCTGCCCCTTTGAAGTGCCCTGCCCCCGTGAAACGGCCTCCGCTGCACAGCCAGAGCTGTGGCTGCAGAGCCTCCGCTGCGGAGGCTCTTCCGCTGAGGCCGTTTCACGGCGCTATGCGAACTAGAGTCTTATTTAGCGGTGTTTTTGTGTGAAAGTAACGAGCTGAAAATTCTCTAAATAAAGCGTGAATGCAGACCGATATCAGACTTTTTCGGTGGGAGTCCGTTTATTTGTGTTTTTGGTCAAGTAAAATATGGCCCTGTCTGACTACAGCGGATTCAGCAGACGAGCAGATGTGAAGCATGAAGAGGGAGTTAGGTCCTAGCGCCCTGGGTTTCTTCTCCACAGAAACACTGCTGTAGAGGTAATTTCTGCCCTTACCCTTGTGATAGGACCCAACTTGTTCAATCCCGGAATACCACTTTAAAGCTGTGTTCACACCAAACTCTAAAAAGATATACATACCTTGATTTGGTGCCACAAAAATTGCACATTTGGTATGAGCACAACTTAAAGCTCCTTTCACTGGGGCCAGTCCAGCTGGTCAATTCAACGCTGCTCTGAACCATGTTGTCAACAACTTTGCATTCATTCTACCATCCCTGCTCTGCACTCGGCTTTCTAAGCCACTAGACCTAAAACAATGGTGGACATCACAGTGGTAGGACGATCAGGGAGGCTAGGAGACAAGAAGTTGTAGAGCACTGCTACTGCCATAAACATGCTGAGAAGGAAAACTGCTGATGCTGCAGGTTTTTGTCTTGTTCATAGAAGTGCTCCATCATACTGGGGAGACATGCTAGCCTTACTAAGGGGAAGTAAAAGTGAAAAAGCAGAATTTGGACTCCTGAAAGTTTGAATTGTCTTTTACATGAAGCAGCACAGAGCTGTGGCGTCTGAGAGTCTGTAAATAGAGGTGTACGTGTGGTCACCCAAACTCCTCCCTGTCCTGGAAAAACAGATTCAAAAACATCCTGCTGACAAATTCAACTCCCCTGAGATAACATCTGCTGTGGATAAAGAAATGGAAGATAAATATCACATGACATCTCCCGGGTTACATTCATTGGAAGTCAAAGCTGTTGACACTTCATGACATGTGCTGATACTTCATCTCCTGGTCAAACATGAACCTGAACTCTGTTTCAACAGGACCGACCTGATAAATCAAATTTGTTTTAACACTCTGACAGAAAACCATATTCTAAGCATCCAGGAAATCAAACACTCACCATCTTGATCTGCTTTTCATCCCTGTAAGTTAAAAATAAATTATTAAACAGATAAAAATGTGATGTTGGGCTAAAATATAACCATGAAAAACCTGCCATTCCCATTGCTGATTACTTAAAGGTGCTATGAGGAGAATCTATTATTGGTCACTTTAAGGGCCCTAATTTCGTGGTGCAGCGCAGGAGGAGCAAGCCTGGCGCACCCTGCACAGTGTTAATTTCATCTGGCGCACCGCCGTGCGCTGCCAATTTGACAATTTGGTAGACTGTCTGCGCAGAGATGGGTGTGACGGCGCACCGAGGGGAGGTGACGGCAGATTCATGTTGGCGCAGTGACAATTTCGTGCCAAAAACTGTGCGGAAAGTGCACTGAAAGCTCGCCAGCTTCAACCTGGTCTATTCTCGGCGCAGGGCGAAGCGCACCCTCCGCAGCTGTAATTTGGTGACAAGCGCACATGTGCGCACGCCTCAGAGGCAGGTTTCCAGAGTGTCAGGCACATTTTAATGCAATAAACAATCACAGCAATCACTATTTAATGTCCCCGTCTGAACCAGCATATACATTTGTATCTATATTAACTGTCCCGTCACATCTGATGTCGGATTAAAGCCGTTTGTCATCATGGAAACTTAACCTGACGGCAGCTGGAAGTTTGATGCACATCTTACAAGTCAACAATAAACAGCCTTAACATCTGATACTGAGTATAAATCTGGCTTCTCTCATTTCATGAAATTCAAGAAAAGAGGAAGAAAAAAGACGAAGAAAAAAAGAGAGAAAATAAATGTATGTTACTCTGGATGTACCTGTTATTTCCCATGTTCCTCTGTTTTAGTCTTTATTTTTAATGTGATCTAAAAAGATGGAGTACATTATTGTAAGGAGGATGAGGAGGAGACACCAGGAGAGTATACAGTATATCACTAAAGGCTCTGCTATTTGGCGATGACAAACCAGGAGTGCAGGTGGATCACAAGCATGATTGGATAAGACAGCTGTTGTGTAACTGTCTCTTATTTTTTTTACTCCTATTAATGACAAAGGAAGAGGCAGTCATTTGATTGGTGAAGACAGCGATCGGCTGTGTCAAACCCGTTCACGCCTCCGTCTCCTCCTCTCTCGATATGCGCTGAGGAGGTGTGGATGTGATGGTCTGCGCTGGTCTGTGCCTTGAGTGCGCCTCTCTTAGCACTGCAGGAAACTTGCAAAGTGCGCTGGTCACACCAGGAGTGCGAAGGCTGCTGCAGGGCAGGTGCGCCTGCGCTTGCGCCTGGTCTACGAAATTAGAGCCCTAAGACTCTGCTACCCATGGCATCATCTCCCACTTATTGACGTTCCAGTTGAAGTCAGAACAAAACATGCCGATCTACCAGGCTATTGTTAGCTGTTGTTAGCACGCCCTGTGTTGTTGTTCACAAATATCACATGAAGAATGTGATTATCACTATGGCAGCATTTTTGTAAATATAAGTCTAACAATACTATGTATACAGCTGATCTAGAGCCACACACCCCAGTCAGAAGTGACAATAAATGGATTATTACAGGAGCTAAATAACTGTTCACACTGGGGACATCCATCTTCCATTGTCAACTCGGGGGTGGTGAGGTTTCACCGAGTTCCCAGTAGGAAATTCACACCTCGGGGGGGGGGGGGGGGGGGTCTAGTTGCATTGTCCTATTCCAGAAATTCCTACTTCTGACTGCAACTGGAACGCACCAAAAGAAGTTACTGAAGCCAAAGTGTGTGTTTGTTGTGATGCTAATGAATGCAGCTCGGACCTTCCTCAGAACTCTGCATTGCTTTACAACTTCTTTTTTCAACAACTTACAGGATGCAAAGCCACGAGGTAATGTATCTCTTTCTAGTTACGTAGTGGTAGTTTTTGATGACAACAAGCAATTTTTGGAAAACTTAGTATTGTAGTTTTGTAGCCGGCTATATATGGCTACTTACAGCCCGGTGCTCTAAGACGTGTCTGAATAATATAAATTTGCTCTAGTTTTAATTGTCTTGTTCCTGAAGTTGAGTATCCAGGCCAGTCCAGTCCTGTCCAACCCGACCGCGAAGCTAAGGAATAGCATTTATAGATAACCTATTTTGATGCTATAAAACTCATCTTAAAGGAATACTCCGACTATTTTGGACCCACGCCCTTTCCCTATCATTGACAGAGTGAGACAAGCTCAAAAATACCTTTTTTGTGTCTCTGTGTCCAGTGGCTGGCTCCCAGCTGTTAGCATCGTAGGTAGCTCAGCTCAATCGCTGGAAGTCAATAGGAGTCAGAGCCAGACTGACAAAAGTGGACAAAATACTCCTTGCAGTGGTCCTGTGGAGGGCGTATTAGCACGTGAAGTAAATCCAAATGGTTATAAAACATTTTAAAAGACGTGTTTTCTTTCTTAAATCCGTTAAAATAACGTTTTGATACACACACAGACCTGCGCAAAGGACATCTCAGGCCCAATTATGGTCCCTTTTAATTAATTAAAAAGCAATGCAATGACCTAGGAGGCTGAAATTAAGTATATTCATCATGGGGACATGTAGAATCAGTGTGCCAAAGATTGTATACTCGCAGCATTTCCAAAGGGCAAAGGTCAGCAAAAAGCATGTCTGCGGCTTTCATGAAATCCCTTTTTTTTAATTACAATTCAGTGCTTTGACCTAGGACGCTGAAATTAGAGTATGTTCATCGTGGGGACATGTAGAATCAGTGTGCAAAAGATTGGAGACATGCGTCCTTTCCAAGGGGCAAAGGTCAGCAAAGAGCACATCTTAAAGGAAAAGTTCGGTTCCTGCAGCTTTTACATTGTTTATAGAATGAAGTAGAACAATATACTCACCCTGAAGGCTTTCCTGATCCAAACAGTGCTTCAGGAGATATTTAGATCCAAAATCAAGCAGCGGACATCCAAACAAACGTAGCACAATAGGGCATGTATAGCGCCGCTCCTAAAACTGCATTAATCGTCCAAAAACTCATTATTTCACCAATATTCCATCATGGTCCAGTCGCGCTACTCCTCCAAGGCAGTCTGAGTCGCTCCAGACATATCTCTGAGCCTCTGCTGACCTCTGAACTGACGAAGAAGACCGGGTGCCTCCACACATGCGCAGTACGGCTTATTGTTCCAGGGAAGACAGCCGGCTACACAACAACTTTCTTCCTCCAGTTTTGTGCAAAATGGACGAATATCTATGGGATGAGGATGTTGTGGAGGAGAATTCTCTGGTTTTATTTCCACTATAAACATAACAAACATGATCTGTTGTCCTCGGGGCCTTTATCATTTAAGATGCTGATGTTTTACTTTTTTGAAGAAACTAGAAGAAAAATATCTATATTTTATATCATATTTATTTTTACCTGGTTGTATTCTTGATGATTCAATGCCGGTTGGTGTACCATCACAACTGCTGTTACTGCTCCGCATGTTGCAACATCATCTGCAGAGGGTCTGTGGGGATTGGGGAAGATTGTGGAAGAATAAGAGATAAAAACGCTTAACTTTTCAGCTGAATTTCAGTATCTGACTGCCTATTTTCCTCTAATAACTGTCATTAGTCTGTTCTCTTGCCGCTCAGTTTCGCAGCTCTCGTTTGCGCAGAGTGTGACGTAACGTCCATACTGTCTATACAGAGAGCCTGCTAACATGCTAATCACGGTTAGCATCATGACTTAACAAAGAAACAAAAACAGCAAACTGGGTCACAATTAAGTAAAAAAAAAAAAAGAGAAAAACAATCACGACTTGTTCGATCCAAATAAACTTTTACCTCAATTAATTGCTCTCTGCTAACCTGAAGAATCACAATAAAAATATCTGTCACTAACCGATAAAAAGCTAACTTTTGTTATCTCAGTGTCTTATCAGCAGCTCCTATTGTAGAGGAAAAGGGCTTTTAAAAGATCAATTTGAGGTAAATAGTATATCACCTCAATAACTTTTGGCTAACAGCCAGAATGGCAACATTTCAGTTCCTTGAAGATACTAAAAAATAAATATACACCTGTGAATGTCCAAGTTTTACCAGCAGGGCACAAAGAGTGGCAGTTAACAGAGCTGATATGAACCGGCTCAAACTGGTTCTGCCTGAGCCTGGCATAGAAAGGCTATCCTGTTACAGCCTGGTGTTCCACTTTTTATTAGGGTCCTCGCCCAAGTGGAAGGACCTCTTCTTGCTAGAGCGAGAAGAAGGACCCTATTGTTCCTGTAGCGTTTCTTTCTTTCTTTCTTCTTATTAGGGTCCTCACCCAAGGGAAAGGACCTCTTCTTGCTAGAGCGAGAAGAAGGACCCCGTTGTTCCTGTAGCGTTTCTTTCTTTCTTTCTTCTTATTAGGGTCCTCACCCAAGGGAAAGGACCTCTTCTTGCTAGAGCGAGGAGAAGGACCCTGTTGTTCCTGTAGCGTTTCTTTCTTTCTTTCTTGTTATTAGGGCCTCGCCCAAGGGAAAGGACCTCTTCTTGCTAGAGCGAGAAGAAGGACCCCGTTGTTCCTGTAGCGTTTCTTTCTTTCTTTCTTTCTTTCTTCTTATTAGGGTCCTTACCCAAGGGAAAGGACCTCTTCTTGCTAGAGCGAGAAGAAGGACCCCATTGTTCCTGTAGCGTTTCTTTCTTTCTTCTTATTAGGGTCCTTACCCAAGGGAAAGGACCTCTTCTTGCTAGAGCGAGAAGAAGGACCCCATTGTTCCTGTAGCGTTTCTTTCTTTCTTTCTTTCTTCTTATTAGGGTCCTTACCCAAGGGAAAGGACCTCTTCTTGCTAGAGCGAGAAGAAGGACCCCATTGTTCCTGTAGCGTTTCTTTCTTTCTTTCTTCTTATTAGGTCCTTACTAAGGGAAAGGACCTCTTCTTGCTAGAGCGAGAAGAAGGACCCCATTGTTCCTGTAGCGTTTCTTTCTTTCTTTCGTCTTATTAGGGTCCTTACCCAAGGGAAAGGACCTCTTCTTGCTAGAGCGAGAAGAAGGACCCCATTGTTCCTGTAGCGTTTCTTTCTTTCTTTCTTTCTTCTTATAAGGGTCCTTACCCAAGGGAAAGGACCTCTTCTTGCTAGAGTGAGAAGAAGGACCCTATTGTTCCTGTAGCGTTTCTTTCTTCTTTTTATTATTATTATTCTTATGCCCTGGGTATTTAAACCCTAATTTGACCCCCTAAGCATGATCAAAAACTCACCAAATTTGGCAAGCCCCTCAGAATCATTTAAAAAATTTTATAAAATGGAAAAATAACCACGAGCCCTCAAAGATAGTCATGCTGGAACAGTCCTCGTAGCTCTGCCCATTGACTCAAATGGAGGACTGACAGAACAGTAAGGGACATCCTGTGTCAGTTGGGCCGCTACAGAAAAAACAAAACAAAATTCAGCTTTATAAGTTACATTACTGGATTCCTGACAAAATTTCACAGAAAAAGGTCATATTTTTAGAGAGATTAGGTCAAAATTGTGGCAACTATGAGGAGTTGTTTTAAAAAGTTGGAGCGCATGATTTCTCATTCCAACTGCGGCTGTTCATCCAGGATAAACATCATCAAGGATGACATCATCAAGGATGACATCATCCAGGATGACATCATCAAGGATGACATCATCCTTCTGTCTCGTTGATGTTGCAGCTTCTGCTGTGTCAGTAGAATGTCTCATACACAGCCATTATGAGCTGCAGAAACACACATCAGTCTAACTCAAAGCAGTTTAAAGAGATGAAAAGGGATAAAACCCTCAAAATGGAGGTCAACAGTTATGAGGTACCTGCGAGACAGCGAGGACCCGACCAACGCTGCATGCAGCTTTAATTTTGTTGTAAAATGTTTCAGTGAGTTCTTCAGGGGGTGACGGGCTTCATTGAATTTGTCTGTTTTTATTTTAAGGTCAACAGCAGCATGCCTCTCAATGGGTCTGGTGTTTGACTACTTTGGATAAATTTAGTCTTTATATTTTCTTTAATTTTCTGCAAGAATGTTCGGAGTACATTAACTTGCCCATAAGAGCACTTTAGTCAGAGTGACAACATTTTAAAAAGCTAAAGATCCTCCTAAAAAGCACAAAAGTCTTCTTCATGATGTCACTGTTGACACTGTGTATCTAAAATTAAGATTTAAAAAAAAGCCTAAAGAGGCTGGGAATGCATCATCTGATTATTTAAAAGAATTTTACATGCAGAAAATGCAGTCAAAATTAATCTCCCAACACTCTAAAAGCTCAGGGGTCTTGCTTCTTGATTTCAAATGAAAACACTTCCTCATTACAGGTCAAATCTGCGGTTTTCTTCAAACACTGGTGTGTTTTTGAGGTCGCCCATTTCTACTTCCTTGAACATGACTGATAGTGATGGTGATTTCACACAGCGGAGGTTAGTAAACAGAGTGTGGAGGTATGTGTGGGTGGAGTCTGAGCTCTTCAGGAATGTCAGCGTGTTCTGCCACATTCCTGAAGTCAGCAAACCTGCACGTCTTCTCCTGCAAACATGAGACTCCCACACTCATTCAAGCCTCCATTCACAGTCTGCACAGGAACAAAAACAAGTTTCTCTATAAAAGGACCCCTGAAGACCTGAAACCAGGACATTTAGTCAGACAAATACTCACTCAAGAGCGGGTTACACATTAACTTTTAGTGTACCATATACTGCTGCAGATGGATTAAACTTTATTTTATTAACCCTGAGGAGTTTCTTTAAAAACATGATGCATTTATCTCTAATGACAAAAAAAATCTGCTAACCAAAAACTGTAAAATAAACATTTTTCTCATTTAAAACTGAAGTGCACATACTAAACTGTGATAACATTTCAGTTTTAAACTCTTTAAAAGCCAGTAAGTTCACATAAGTCAACATACTGACATAACAAAAAGCCTATGAAATACATTTCAAAGAGTATTTGCTTACTATCATTAGGCCCTGAGATGAGTCAATGACTGGCAGTAAGAGTGATCTTAATGCAGTGTTAGTTTTTGTTTTTTTTGCTGTCAGTTGTAATAAAAACTCACACTTACAGTTCTTTGGGTAAAAATACCAGCTTTATAAAACCAGCTGTAAAATTTTACAAACAACTTTACCAATTTAATGGAGTCATTCTTTTAATACCATTTCAGTTTGATTATACAAATCATTTTTTTATTTTTACCCATTTAAGGCCAGTATGTTTACATAATTCCATCTTAAAGTGCAACCATAGTTCTTTCCATGAAGCACATTTCATGGAGCACTTTATTATAAGTAGGCACTGCTGGGTCAATGATTGGCAGTAGAATATGGGACATGGTTAAAATCTAATATCATGCATCCCAAAGTGAAACACTTTAACTCAGCTGAACAGTGCAGAGTTTTTACCCATTTTCAGTTTGTCTTTTCTATTAAATTCATTATGGAAAATGTAGATATTTTTTCCATTTACATTAAAAGGGCCCATATTATGCAAAAACCACTTAATTAAGTCTTTTGGTGAAATTTTGGGGTCTGTGGCTTTCCCCCCAGCCCCAAAAATGTGATATTTAGTGACAAATCCTGTGCTTTGTAGTGCTTGTGAATGTAAAACCCCGCCCCCTAATGAGGCATTTTTTCATTTGAGTTGTACCATGGATTTACCGGCAGTGAGAGATCGGAGTTCAGAATGCTGTAGTGCTGTAGTTACTGCTGCAGTGTTGTGGGCTGTAACAAGCCACACACTTCCTTGCACAAACTTCCTACCTCTGAAGACCTAAAGACCAAGTGGCTGGAGTTCATCTATCATGGAAATGTGCTAGCAAAACAAAGTAAAAATGTGTACCTATGTGACACGTTTGCAGTTAGGACCCAGAAGCAAGCAGTAGGATGTGAACAACGAGCAGTCTTTATTTTACAGAAAGTCAAAGCACAGTTCCAAGCGGGGTTTGAACCCACACACACAGTTCAGCAGAAGAGGGCTATGTCTTGAGCGGGGATCGAACCCGCGATAGCAGGCTTCGAAGACGGGTGCTCTACCGACTTAGCCACACGGGAGATGAACAGACAGGGCTCACACAGTCTTTTCAGAGGGAAGCTGCTGCTTGAGTGGGGGTTGAACCCGCGACAGCTGGCTTTAAAAGGCGAGTGCCTTCTCGACTGCGCCACACAGAAGATGAGCCAAAACAGAGGTTCACACAGTTCAGCAGAAGAATGGCTATGTCTTGAGCGGGGATTGAACCCGCAATAGCTAGCTACGTACACAAGCACTCTACTGACTGAGCCACGGAGGGGATGTACAGGCAGTAGTTCACACAGTCTTAAAAAGAGAAGGCGATGGGAGCTTGACTCACTCTCAGATGAGCAGAGGCGCTCAGGAACACTCAGAGAAGGGATTCAAGCCAACTCACGTAGTCGAGGACAGGCAGGGATCAGATACCAGGCGAGGAACACAGCGTAGGACAGGCTGGACTCGGCAACAGGTGACAGGCAGGGATCAGATACCAGGCGAAGAACACAGCGTAGGACAGCCTACAGATCGTAGGACGGGCAGGACTCGGCAACAGGTGACAGGAAACAGGATCGATAGCCGGGGATTCAAACAGGTGGGTAAATGCAGGACAGAAGGTAGTCGATACCTTGAAGTCAAGCCGAGGGTCAGGCATATGAGGCAAAGTCTGGGACGAAACTTGTCGGCAACGGGTGATCAATCCGGGAAACAAGTCTGGAGTGCTCAGCATGAGTGCGAAGACAGTCTGACACTGACTGAGTGTGGAGCTGGGGCTTTTGTAGCTGGCTTGATTGCGGGAGATGAGGTGCAGGTGTGAGCAGAAACCCAGGTGAGGTGAGTCTGGGCTAATTAGAGTGCAGCAGGGAGTGACAGGCTGCGGGAGAGGCTGTGGCTGAAAACTGAGATTGTGACACCTATGTGCTAAGCACTTCAAGGCCGACTGCTTTGCAAACTTCGGACAGTACACAAGAGGGCTAGCAAATCCTTAATCCAGGATCAGTGCCAACCATCCACCAACAAACCTCAGACCCTGGAAATGTGAGTATTTCAAATGCTGTGTGCTGTTATTTTGCTAATTGCTACGAGCTGCTAACAGCAGAGGGAAGAGGAGCAGATGTAAGAGCTATTCCTCTGTGTTAGCTTCAGGAGGCTAAGCTTAGCTGCAGTTAGCCTGTTGTGTTAGCCTGTGATATTACAATAAACGAGCTTCGCTGTATTCTAAACATGCGGATTTACAATTGTGTCTCTGCTAATATTAGTCTCTGTTGTGTATTACTTTGCTGGCTGCTGTTAAATGTACAGTGGTTTGAGAACAAGGCATGCAGCTTTGTACTCACTAAGGCATTGTAATAATAAATTATCTCATAATGTATCAAAACTCATTTGGTGTCTAAACTGTGGACGAGAGAAATGATCAGTGGATGCTGTTTCTCTGTATTTTGCAGCAGATCATGTAAATATTGATAACAGGGGAAAGTATATAACTACGCTAAGGCCGGCTAAAATCAGTGTATCTGTAGATGTGATAACTGACTTTATTGGCCACAGCATCGTTATCACCAAAGTAGTTTAATCAGATTTAGATGTTTGAATATTCCCACAGTAGTCAAGAGGAGTTTAACAGCCGGAGGATTATTATTATTATTATTCCTTGTACAGCCCTCCTCTCCCCCCTGCATCTGTGTTAGCTCTCGGGGGCTAAGCTTAGCTGCGGTTAGCCTGTTGTGTTAGCCTGTAATGTTACGAGAAACCAGCTTCGCTGTTTTGTAATATAGGCTATGTAATCGATAAATTATCTCAGAAGGTATCCAAACTCATTTCGTGTCTAAGCTGTGGACGAGGGAAACTCTCAGGCTTTGTTCCTCTGTATGTTACAGCAGATCATGTAAATATTGATAACAACAGGGAGTGTATATGACGTGTGACGCTGTGTGAATATGAGGATAAGTTACAATTACTAACAGGTCAGTGATTTAAGAAAAACGGAGGGAGGCAAATAAGATGTCTGATTTAATTATCCTCCCGTTTTCTTTACTAACAATATATAGGCATAGACATTTTATAATGCATCACATAATGTGACATTTGTAAGTAAAACTCATTAACCCTTGAAAAGCTTGTTGTATCTTATTTGAGACTTACTTTTGGTATGTGTCTGATCAAAATTATCAAAGAATATCACAAAAAACCCAAATGAATACAGTCAGATAAATGATAAATATGAAAGTCCTCAGCTGAATTATCACTTCCCAGAAATACCTAATGTATCTATTGAGTAACAGTAACTATTTGTAACATCTCATGTAATTTATTTAGATTTTAGTACAACGTGAAATTAACATTTTGTCTAAAAAAGGTAAAAATGCATGGCTATTATTTGTGTTTTCATGCACTAACAGGTTAAATATTTTTCTTTCTTGTGTCTATGCTGGTCGACCTCAGGCAGCATCTTCTGATGGTGAACCGCTGGTTACAGTCAGCTTCTCAAAATCCAAGGAGGAAGGATGTACAGCAAAGCCAGTGAGAGCAGAGCCAGCTTTCCGTAAGTTAAACAATTCTTTATTAAAAATCAACACATTTAAAAACATGGCAAATAGGCATAGCATGGAAATGAAAAGATAAAGGAAACTGGAATAAAAATGTTACCAAAATGCAATTGAGAATATATAATCCTAAAGGACATTGTGTCAATAAAAGACTATGACAAAAGAGTACAACACTGCAGTGAGGTGTTTTGGTTCATTTCTTGTAAACATATATTTTTGTGTCTTGTATTTCAGATCATGCAGATGCACTGTTGGACCTTGTCTTTGAGAAGGTTTTCCAGGACCATGCCCCTCACCCCACAGCCCTAGCTTACCCGCTCCTTCACACATCAACACACTCAGGACTTTGAGTGGCATGCCCGCCAGGTGCAGTGGAGGAGTCCTTAGAGACCACTCCTACTGCACCCTGATAGGACTTGCTCCCCAGTTTTAATTGCACGTAGATATCACCACATATTACCTACTACACTACACAACATACACCCAGGGCCTTGGAGGGACAGACCCGGTGGTTTATGGTGGGCGTGGCTCTTCAGGCTGACTACCTGGAGGGCGTCGCCTCCAGAGCTGTATGGTCGTTTGCCCCTCAATTTTAACCTTTTTTAACTGCATTAGGAACACAACCATCCACCTACTATTGAGCAGGAGAGCTGGGGTAAGGGGTCCTTTCCACACCCCTTTTTCCTGGGTGCACCCTGGGGCACAGGGCAAAGGGGACCCACCGGCTTGGGCTATGGGCGGCTTACGCAGCTGGGGTCCGGTAGTGCCTGGAGGTGTCCATTGCCCTCTGTCCTGGAGGGGGGGCAACAGAGGTGGAGGTGTGCGTTATGTTGTTGTGTTGTTGTGTTGTGAATCAATATGTAGAGGTGTGGGTCATCAGTTTCAGGGCGGTGCGGTGCAGTGCGATGTCGATCCTTTGGGCGGCGATGCGGTGTTTGCCGGTGTCGCGGAGTCTGGCGCAGTTCGATCTCAATGCGGTGTAGTTCGGGAGCCTTTGATCGATTTGGTGCGGCACTGTGTGCTCGCTGTGCGCGATCAGCTGCATTTGACCAGGGGCGGGGGAGAGATACGGGACAGTTTTGGTGGTTTTGTTGCTGGGGTGTGGGGCGGTGTGCTGGCCTATGGGTATGGTGGTTTGTGGAGGATTGTAGCCATCCCTGTGGTCTGGTCGTGTTGTGGAGTTGGGGCGGGTTTGGTTCGAGTGGGGTGCTTTCTTTTTTAGCCCCCGCTGTTGCATTGTGGGTCTTATTTTTCTGCTGTGGTGTCTGTTTGTTGTGTAGGGTGGTGGTGCGGCACTGTGAGGGAGGTGACTGGGCTATTGTTTGGGCTTTGCTGTTGTTGGCCTCCGGCGTTTGACTGTGTTCTGTCGGGCCGGGGATGTGTAGCTGTGGTTTGGGTTGGATCCGGGCATTTCTCATGTACGGGGTTGGAGCTATTGACATGGCTGGCTTGGTGTGATGGTTTTGTTTTGCTGTGGTGCCTGGCGGCCTCAGCCCCTGGGCCCCTGGGGTCCTTACACCGCAGAGTCGGGTGTCTGCCTCCTGCTTCCCCCTGCCTCTTCTCCCGGCCTTCTCCTCAGTTGGTGCGCCCCTGGCTGCTCTGTGGCGGGCTGCCTCTGCTCTGTGCTCTGTCGTGGCGGCCGGCTGCATGGCGCTGGGGGCCCTCTCAGTGTGCGTCTGGCCCCTAGAGGCAATCTGCACGATCACTCTGCATGATCACTAAATACAAAGCACAACTTAACCCGAATAATCTGCACTCTCAGCTCGGGCTGAACGATTTTAGGAAGAGAGTGAATTGCGATTTTTCTAGCAGATATTGCGATTTCAATTCGATTCACGATTTTCTTCACTCGTTTTCTCCCACATCGCTGACTACACCTTTAACACATTATTCACCTTCAATAGTGATGATAAATAATCTGTTTTCATTCACTTCTACTCCTAAACAGAGGCTTTGTGTTGTTGACCTGCTTACCAGCACTTTTAACATATAGATTGTCTACAAATTTGTCAAACAGTATGTGTATAATACTTGACACAACAGATCCTGAGTCAGTCAGGAGCGCTGCAAAAAAATTGCAGCTTTGGCGATCACAAAATTGCATTGCCTAAAATTGCGATTTCGATCTGAAAACAATAAATTGTTCAGCCCTACTCTCGGCTATGCCCCTTCAGATGCTGATATCTGTGTGTTTATGTACATATATGTACATCTACAATTGTTGTTGCTGTGCTCATTGTTGCTAACGATCTCTCCAGTTCTTCTCTCCTCAGGTGCTCCTTGTGATTGTAGTGTCAAAGACCTCAGGATACGGTTTCTTCTCAGGTTCAGCAGCTGGTTGTTTGGTTCTCCTGTTTGTATGCATCTGCTCAGTTATTGTGGTTGTTCTTTACTGTTGTGTTGTTGTTTCTCTCTCACTTTCTGTCTATTTTCTTCCCTCTCTCTTATCTATGATCACCCTTGTTCAGTCAAGCAATAATCTTCCAACTTGGCAATATATGGTATCGACAAAAATAAAATAAAAAAAATAAAAAAAATTACAAAAACACTAATAAAGAGTTTCACTTAAAACTCAAGGGGAGCATTACATACAAATGGCTCCTCTTGGCAGATGACAGCCAGCCAGCCAGACCATAATTCTGCTGTTGCAATGCTGAACTTGACAAGTTAGAAAAAAAAAAAAAGAAAGAAAAACCGGATCTCCTGCAGGCTTATTTAACCCAGGAGCTACAGACCAACTGCACAGAAGACGACTGTGAGAATGGAGATGACAGTGTGTTTCCTGCTGCTGCTCCTCTGCTCTCCCTCCACGGCTCAGCTTCAGAGCCACACTGACAACCACATTACTGCTCCTGGAGAGCAAACTGAGGGAGCAACAGCTGATGCTTTAATCCACGAACAGATATGTCTACAAGACATCCCAACTATTCTGAGAGAGCTGAGGGCCTCTGTGGCTGAACAGAGAGTGAAGATGAGACACTTACAGAGAGAGAATGAAGGTACAGTGGAGTCATGCTGCAGCTGCTCACAGGAAAAGCTTCTTCATCCAATGTTGAGTTTGTGTTACATCTCCAAGAAGTTGAGTTTTCTCAGTCGTGGTTGAGATATTTCATATTAGTTAATGGTGATATTAGTAAAAACTAATAAAAGACTGTTTCATTCTGTTTTGCAGCACAAGAAGCCAAACTGGAGTCACAGAGAGCAGAGGTGGAGAGACAGAAACAAAAAAATGAAGGTACAATTTTGAATTCTGATGATATGAGCATTTTTTTCTTACTTGAACTCATTAAAGATATTAAAACCTGAAGTAAAATAATGTTTAAGCTTTTCAGAAATTGTTTTTTTATTACAAATTCATAATATTGAAAAGAAGTTCAATTATCACATGGTATCATGTATGTAATTAACGCACCTGCTTGTTAAATTTTACATACCTTAAATGGTTTACAATCACAATTGAAGATTTATAAATGCTAATTCATAGAAAATGCTCTCACAAACTTTAAAAATACATGTAAAAACCACATATATATTTGTGTGCATAGTTTTGAGACAAATCTCTCCCCATACATTTGAGGAAAACCTTTTTTTTTTTTCAGAACAAGAAGCCAAACTGGAGTCACAGAGAGCAGAGGTGGAGTCACAGAGAGCAGAGGTGGAGAGGCAGAAACAAAAAAATGAAGGTACAATTTCTGTATCTGATTCATTAGTAAGTAATGTTTAAGCTTTTCTGACAATATTTTTTAAATGAAAACTTTATAATATTTAAAAGAAGTTCCATTATCACATGGTATCATTTAACAGAGAGAATGAAGGTACAGTGGAGTCATGCTGCAGCTGCTCACAGGAAAAGTTTCTTCATCCACTGTGAAATTTGTGTTGCATCTCAAAGAAGTTGAAATTTTTCAGTCGTGGTTGAGATATTTCATATTAGTTAATGGTGATATTAGTAAAAACGAACAAAAGATTGTTTCTATTTGTTTTGCAGCTCAAGAAGCCAAACTGAGAGAACTGGAGTCACAGAGAGCAGAGGTGGAGAGGCAGAAACAAAAACTTGAAGGTACAATTTTGAATTCTGATGAAATGATTTTTTTTTTTACTTGAATTCATTAAAGATGTTAAAACCTGAAGTAAAATAATGTTTAAGCTTTTCAGAAATTGTTTTTTTATTACAACTTGATAATATTTAGAAGAAGTTCCATTATCACATGGTATCATGTATCATTTATAATCATTTGTAAATTTCAGTTGTGCTTGTAAATCATTTCAAGTACAACTGAAGATTTAAGTTAGTGGATCAACTGGCACGTGCAGTTTCACAAAAATTCACACACTCAGGTTAACAATATTCACATGTGGAGAGACATTCACCCTCCATCCACTAGGCAGCGGTGTTGGTCTCTCTGTATAACAGTGGGCATCAATGGCAAACGGCCTGTTTCAGCTCAGTGCAGTTTAAGAAGAAGGAAACTCCTTCAAGAGCAGAAACGCACCTCAACTTAGAAACTAAAGCAGCCTAATGTGGTCCACCAGGTTCAGGGAAAAAACAATTTACTCATCCCCTTTGGCTTAGATATGTACGAATCTGTTACATCGAGCTACTTCCCACTGCTTCTTGGCATAAGACAAGGTTACTGTGTGTCACTGTTCCTTTTTAGCTATTGCTTTGAGAATGGATGATAAGATAAATGGAGTGTCAACATAGGGCAACACACACGAGGTATCACTCTATACGTGTTCTTATCGTACCCTTTATAATCTCTACCAGCCCTCATTGATACACTACAGCAGGACTATTCAATTAGAAATTCAGCAGGACCAGATTTTCAGACTTTGGACTGAGCTGGGCCGGACATTTTTGGGAGACAGTAAGCAAAGTTAACCACGTTAAAGAAACACAAATAGATAACAAACACACTGGATGTTTATTAATTTACTGCCACATCCAAAAGGGCATGAACTCAATAAAGAGCAGTACTTAGACTAATCTTCTGCTGTTTCTTTAAATTTTATACTTCAAAGAGATAACTTTAACATGTTCTGACAGGTAAATACACACATGTTAAGGTTTGTATGAACATAATAAAAGTACAGATTAAAGAACCATCTTTTCAAAGTGCTTAGATTTGAAGGTGAATTAAAAGTAAATTGCTTAATATCAACCTTTCAGAACGTGTTGTATTCAATGTCTGTAATAAATGTTGGAATTTTTGTAAGGCCTTGTCATTGTTTGTAAAAGTTTTTTCTATTTTTGTCACCGGACCCAAGTCCCAATCATGTTGATTTGGGGACACTCGAGGGTTGATTTTGGGCTGCATTTGGCCCACAGGCTGCTAATTGAATAGGGCTGAACTACAGTCATACAGCAGGATATCAGGTTATAAATTTAATTTTTCAAAAAGTATTCTTTTGCCTATTAAGCAGTCTGCAAAAACTTTAGACTTTAGCCCTTTCCCTTTTATCCTAACTGAAGAGTTTACCTATCTTGGAGTTAAAATCACACACCTTTATAAAGATCTTTATCAACATAACTTTAAGACCTTACTAGAGTGCACCAATCAGGATCTGTCATGTTGGTCTTTATTGCCAATCTCATTGGCTGGTAAAGTGAACAAAGTTCAGATGACTGTATTATCATGTTTTTTTCTATTTCTTTTATATGATTCCCTTATTTTTACCTAAGTCTATATTTAAACAGATAGATAGTTTGATCTCTTCTTTTGTGTGGACCAGATCTGTCCCGAGAATGAGAAAGCATTGTTTGAAACTGTCCAAGTCTTCAGGTGGTTACCGAGCTTCTCCCAATAACATTGGGCAGAAAACAGAAGCAAAGTTATTTACTGGATCTCCTCTTGGGGTAAAGACCAGATCTGGGCTTCAGTGGAGTTGGAAAGCAATCCAGCTGTCAATCTCATTTTGTTATTTAGTTCATCAGAACCTCGGGGCCCTGCACTCTCCGATCCTTAGTCCTGTTGTTATACATTCCTTAAAAATCTGGGCTTTTTTGTTTTAATAAATCATCTCTGTTTTCTCCCCAAGTAAACAACCATCTTTTCCAGCCATCTTAAACTGACTCAGCATTTAAAATATGACAAGGAAATGACCTGTTTTTTGTTTTTTCAAAGACCCTTTTGTTATAAGAACTCTTAAGTAATTTGAAACAATGCAAAAACAGATACAATATTCCCAAAACTAATTTCTTCAGATTTCCACAAACCAGAGGCTTTGTTAATAAATATTTAGATCCCCACATTCACTGATTGAAAATGTTATTGATGTCAGACTCGCCTCAACCCCTCCACAAAAGGCTGTATATCTTAAATTTACTCAATGATTCAGAGCATCAACCCACCCCAGTGACAAAACAAAACTGAAATGAGAACTGGACCTTAAAATTGAACTTTCTGGGAAGTTTTGGCAGCTTTGCCTAAGTTATATTTGTACTTCTTTCATTTGTATTCGGCAACGCCGAATGCAATTTAAAATACTGCATCCCCTTCATTTTTCAAAGAATCTACCCTAATGTCAGTCCAGCATGTTTAAGATGTCTTCAAAGGTTAGACACTTTTGATTATGTTTTGGCAGTGATGCACTTAAAGGATAACTTCGGTTCCTGCAGCTTTTACATTGTTTCTAGAATGAAGAACAACAATATACTCACCCAGAAGGCTTTCCTGATGCAAACGGTGCTTCGGGAGATATTTAGATCCAAAATCGAGCAGCGGACACCGATATAATGGTAGCCTGTAGGGCATAGATCGCCGCTCCTAAAAACTGCATTAATCGTCCAAAAACTCATGTTTTTCACCAATATTCCATCATGATTCGCGCCGAATGGACCGCCATTGCAGCCTGTGTCTCTCCACACAGCTGTGTGGCTGAACCAACGAGTTTGTTTACATGCTCTTTCAAGCAAGATGAAAGTGCTCATTGTTACAGGGCAGCTACAAATCGACTTTCTTCTTCCAGTTTTGTGCAAAATGGACGAATATCTATGGGATGAAGATGTTGTGGAGGAGGACTTTGAATATGATGGGTGTCCTTACAGTTTGGAGCCACAGTATACAGATAAGGAGCTCTTAGAAATGAAGAAGTGATCGCAACGCCCGGAGAGTACATGCGCAGAGGTACCCGGTCTTCTTCGTCAGTACAGAGGTTAGTTCAGCCACACAGCGCTGTGTGGAGAGACACAGGCTGCAATGGCCGTCCATTCGGCGCGAATCATGATGGAATATCGGTGAAAAACATGAGTTTTTGGACGATTAATGCAGTTTTTAGGAGCGGCGATCTATGCCCTACAGGCTACATTATATCGGTGTCCGCTGCTCGATTTTGGATCTAAATATCTCCCGAAGCACCGTTTGCATCAGGAAAGCCTTCTGGGTGAGTATATTGTTGTTCTTCATTCTAGAAACAATGTAAAAGCTGCAGGAACCGAAGTTATCCTTTAAAAGAGTTTCTGGAAAAACATTTTTGAGGTCCTTTCATAAACACTACTCACAATAAGTTAGGGATATTGTGAGAGACTCAGTGGATTTCAGACATCATGTGTTTGTTTCACTTCAGTGATTTTTGGGATAGAGAAGCAGTTGTATTAGGGTGATAGACACACTTATTTATGTTTTCTGCATTCTGGTCTCAGTGTCTTCAGTGCACCTCTTGGGGCCACTAACATAAATAACAAAAGACATTCTTTTCAGTGTGGCATCAGTTTCAACATTCTGGGGCTGATATTGTTAGTAAGTCATTCACAGTTCATCATTTAAGCAGCCGTGAACACACAACGTCACTTAACTGACGAGCAGCACCACCTCGCCATAGCGCCTTCAGGCTGGTAGCAGGCAGTCAGATGTTGCTTGTGAACTTGGTGAGTCTCCAAGTGTCATCAGCAGTCATGAAACAAGACGCAGGACTACTGGCAGTGTTTGTGACAGACCCAGGAGTGAGGGACCACAATGATGACCAGTATCTAAGAACCGATACACCAGACATCGTTATGCAACTGCCACACAGCTGCAGGCTCTTTTATAAGAAATGAGGGGGACGAGAAAAAAAAAACTGATTTTTACATTGGTAAAAGTCGCTTGGGGGCTAAATATCCATCTTTGAACAATGCCAGAAGCATAAATCAGTTTATGGCAAGCAAAAAAAGCTGATTTTTAGATTGTAATGTCCCTTTACTCATTTTTCAGGGGTAAAAAGTATTTGTTGGAGTCAAATCTTGCAAATGTCCCTCTGTTGTCTTTAAAAAAAAATCATATTGGAGCTAAATATCCATTTATGTACAATACCAGAGGAATTAATCAGTTTTTGGAAAACAAAAAAACAGATTTTTACATTGTAATGTCCCTTTACTCACATTTCAAACCATACAAATCACTGTTTGGGGTCAGTTACTCTGTTAAGGGATCTAATCCAGTCAGCTGTCTCCTGGCCTCCTTGTGTCTCTGAGGCTGACAGCGCCCCCTTCTGGTTTGGCAAACTTCAGACGAAGCGAGTCGTCATGCAGCTGTTTTGGTTTTGCTGTTGCTTTCAGATTTTTCATCATTTTGTGCTTGGCGTGGTTTACCTAATCACACAGCATTTGGTGAGGATGCTTTTGCTTTTGTTCTTCCATGGCGTTCGTATTTTTATACCTCATTTACACTTTGCATCATGTTTGTGTTTTGTAACTTGTTTACACTTTTTAGTGAGTTGGTTTATTTGCATCACTTCCCTGATGGCAGCGTGTTTGGTGAGGAGGCTTTTGCTTTAATTCCTGTTTTATTCATTTGCACCGTTTTCTTCCTGCAACGCGTTTGCATTTGACTCTATGAAGCGCGTTTGACCCTTTTCGGCCACCGTAGATATCTATCCAAAGGAACAAGCAAAGGCTGGAGCTTTTGCCTCATTAATATCACAAAGACTCATTCTTCTGCAGTGGAAGTCTGATAAAGCTCCCTCATTCAACAGCTAGATTAAAGAAATATTTTCCTTAATGACACTAGAAAAACTGAGATATAGTCGAGCCAACTGTCCTGAGAAAAACAACGCCATTTAGTCACCTTTCATTGAACACATTAAAAGCCTGAGTCAATCATGATGCTCTCATTTTGGTTTAGGAAATGTAATTGTTAACGTTGCATTGTATTTTTTATGTATGTAAAGGAGGAATTATTATTTTATAATTTTATTTTTTATTATTTATGTCCTCTATGATTTTTTTAAGTAGGTATTTTCTTGTTAATCTTAAAATCTATTTTTATCAGTGATTATTATTATGTAGTTACTTTAAAAACTATTAACTTCGTAGCTGTGTGTTATTTGTCCTCTCTCATTCTTGTTGTTTTTATTTCTACGTTTAGGGTGGGTGGGTATTTTGTTTGGATTTAGGGTATAAATGTCCCCATTTGTTAAATGAAAAACTATAAATAAAGTTTTTTTTAAAAATGAACGCACCTGCTGGATAAATTTTACATACCTTAAATGGTTTACAATCACAATTGAAGATTTGTAAATGCTAATTTATAGGAAATGCTCTCACAAACTTTAAAAATACATGTAAAAACCACATATATATTTGTGTGCATAGTTTTTGAGACAAATCTCTCCCCATACATTTGAGGAAAACCTTTTTTTTTTTTTCAGAACAAGAAGCCAAACTGGAGTCACAGAGAGCAGAGGTGGAGAGGCAGAAACAAAAAAATGAAGGTACAATTTCTGTATCTGATTCATTAGTCAGTAATGTTTAAGCTTTCCTGAAAATATTTTTTAAATGAAAACTTTATAATATTTAAAAGAAGTTCCATTATCACATGGTATCATTTAACAGAGAGAATGAAGGTACAGTGGAGTCATGCTGCAGCTGCTCACAGGAAAAGTTTCTTCATCCACTGTGAAATTTGTGTTGCATCTCAAAGAAGTTGAAATCTTTTTTCAGTTACGGTTGAGATACTTCATATCAGATAATGGTGTCAAATAAAAACGAACAAAAGATTGTTTCTTTTTGTTTTGCAGCTCAAGAAGCCAAACTTAGAGAACTGGAGTCACAGAGAGCAGAGGTGGAGAGGCAGAAACAAAAACTTGAAGGTACAATTTTGAATTCTGATGATATGAGTTTTTTTTTCTTACTTGAATTCATTAAAGATGTTAAAACCTGAAGTAAAATAATGTTTAAGCTTTTCAGAAATTGTTTTTTTATTACAACTTGATAATATTTAGAAGAAGTTCCATTATCACATGCTATCATGTATCATTTATAATCATTTGTAAATTTCAGTTGTGCTTGTAAATCATTTCAAGTACAACTGAAGATTTAAGTTAGTAGATCAACTGGCACGTGCAGTTTCACAAAAATTCACACACTCAGGTTAACAATATTCACATGTGGAGAGACATTCCCCCTCCATCCACTAGGCGGCGGTGTTGGTCTCTCTGTATAACAGTGGGCATCAATGGCAAACGGCCTGTTTCAGCTCAGTGCAGTTTAAGAAGAAGGAAACTCCTTCAAGAGCAGAAACACACCTCAACTTAGAAACTAAAGCAGCCTAATGTGGTCCACCAGGCTCAGGAAAAAAACAATTTACTCATCCTCTTTGGCTTAGATACGTATGAAATCTGTTACATCGAGCTACTTCCCACTGCTTCTTGGCATAAGACAAGGTTACTGTGTGTGGCTGTTCCTTTTTAGCTATTGCTTTGAGAATGGATGATAAGATAAGTGGAGTGTCAACACAGGGCAACACACACAAGGTATCACTCTATACGTGTTCTTATCGTACCCTTTGTAATCTCTACCAGCTCTCATTGATACACTACAGCAGGACTATTCAATTAGAAATTCAGTAGGGCCAGATTTTCAGACTGAGGACATGAGCTGGGCCGGACATTTTTGGGAGACAGAGAGCAAAGTTAACCACGTTAAAGAAACACAAATAGATCACAAACACACTGGATGTTTATTAATTTACTGCCACATCCAAAAGGGCATGAACTCAATAAAGAGCAGTACTTAGACTAATCTTCTGCTGTTTCTTTAAATTCTATACTTCAAACAGATAACTTTAACATGTTCTGACAGGTAAATACACACATGTTAAGGTTTGTATGAACATAATAAAAGTGCAGATTAAAGAACCATCTTTTCAAAGTGCTTAGATTTGAAGGTGCATTTAAAGTAAATTGCTTAATATCAACCTTTCAGAACGTGTTGTATTCAATGTCTGTAATAAATGTTGGAATTTTTGTAAGGCCTTGTCAGTGATTGTAAAAGTTTTTTTCTGTTTTTCTCACCGGACCCAAGTCCCAATCATGTTGATTTGGGGACACTCGAGGGTTGATTTTGGGCTGCATTTGGCCCACAGGCTGCTAATTGAATAGGGCTGAACTACAGTCATACAGCAGGATATCAGGTTATAAATTTAATTTTTCAAAAAGTATTCTTTCCCCTATTAACCAGTCTGCAAAAACTTTAGACTTTAGCCCATTCCCTTTTATCCTAACCTAAGAGTTTACCTATCTTGGAGTTAAAATCACACACCTTTATAAAGATCTTTATCAACATAACTTTAAGACCTTATTAGAGTGCACCAATCAGGATCTGTCATGTTGGTCTTTATTGTCAATCTCATTGGCTGGTAGAGTGAACAAAGTTCAGATGACTGTATAATCACATATTTTTTTTTAATTTCTTTTATATGATTCCCTTATTTTTACCTAAGTCTATATTTAAACAGATAGATAGTTTGATCTCTTCTTTTATATTGAACAGATCTGTCCCGAGAATGAGAAAGCATTTTTTGAAACTGTCCAAGTCTTCAATCAATCAATCAATCAATCAATCTTTATTTGTATAGCGCCAATTCATAACAAGTGTTATCTCAAGACACTTTACAATAGAGCATAAAGCTCTTCATTTTATGGATACACATATATGCATAGATACATATATACATATAGAATACACATATACATATATATACAAATATATACATCCAACACCCAACATGAATCCATATAGCCAATCATGGATCCCTCCATCATGGCGGCAAGAAAAAACCTTCTGTTAAGCAGCAGGAAATCTTGAATGTGGATCCCAGTCTCATGATGAACAGCAAATCCACACCATGCTGTGTTGGTGTGAGGGCAAAGGAAGGGAAGTAAGAGGAGACAAGTGGACGAAGTAAGAACTAAAGTTAGGGACAGGTCCATGTATCATCGGCCTGTCGTCTGATTTATTAGAGGTTAGCCTCTTGAGATGCTACATCTCATTTCTGGAGGGTCCTCATGTCTGAATGGTTGTGGTGATCATTTTCTAGAAGTATAATCTTAGATATTCAAACTGAAAATAAGAACTTATGGTAGTGACGAACTCATGGGTGCCCAGACCACAAGTGCATCCCAACCATATTTGTCTCCGTATATAAATGTGTTAAAGGCCTCTTGAGATGTGACATCCCATTTTCAAGAGGGACTTCATGACTATGTGGTAATAAGAAATAGATACTGTAGGTGTAACGATCATGGATATGGAGATCATGCTAATATCTACATGAACAGCTATAATGATAATGAGAATGGAGTGTTCCTAATAAAATGGCCAACTATGTGTGTCATGTTTATAGCTGTAGTTTTGAGGCTTCGTGACTCCACAGCAGCAGGCAGTCTCCACCAAGGATCCCAGGCCACCTACAAGACAAGAGCCAGAGACGAGTACAGGAGCAAACAAAAGGGGCAAAAACAGATGTGGAGAGAGAGAGAGAGAGAGAGTGATAGAGCCCATTGTGCCAGACCCCTCCCCCCCGGCAGTCTAGGCCTATTACATCTAAACTATGAGTCTAGTTTATGAACTAATTTATTTATTTATTTATTTATAACCTATAAGCTGGTCCCTAACTGAAAGCTTTATCAAAGAGGAATGTTTTAAGTCTAACCTTAAAGGTAGAGAGAGTGTCAGACTCCCGAACTGTGGTTGGTAAATTGTTCCAGAGAAGAGGAGCCTGATAACTGAAGGCTCTACCTCCCATACTACTTTTGGAGATTGATGGCACCACAAGTAGGCCAGCATCTTGGGAGCGTAATGTTCTAGAGGGGTTAGACGGGCACTACAAGCTCTTCAAGATAGACTGGTGCCTGTCCACTGAGAGCTTTATAGGTGAGGAGAAGAATCTTGAATTCTATTCTATATTTAATGGGAAGCCAATGCAGAGAAGCTAAAACAGGAGTAATGTGGTCTCTTCTCCTAGTTCTAGTCAGTACACGTGCTGCAGCATTAATGGACCAGCTGAAGCGTCTTAAGTGACTTGCTGGGACAGCCTGAAAGCAGAGAATTACAATAGTCCAGTCTAGAGGTAACAAAAGCATGGACTAGCTTTTCAGCATCGCTCTGGGACAGGATAGGCCTGATTTTAGCGATGTTGCGTAGATGAAAAAAGGCTGTTTTTGAAATTTGCTTTATGTGAGAGTTAAAGGATAAATCCTGATCAAATAGCACTCCTAGATTTCTAACAGTTGTGCTTGGTGCCAGGCTAATGCCATCTATGGCAGTTAAATCACTAGAAAAGGATTCTCTAAGGTGTCGAGGGCCCAGCACAATAACCTCTGTCTTGTCTGAGTTAAGAAGAAGAAAATTTCTGGCCATCCAGGTTCTGATGTCCTTTAAACAGGCATCTAGTTTATCTAAGTGGTTTGTCTCACCTGGCTTTAATGATACATAGAGCTGTGTGTCATCAGCGTAACAGTGAAAATTAACAGAGTATTTCCTCATGATATTACCAAGGGGAAGCATATATATAGAGAAGAGAATTGGACCTAGCACTGAACCTTGAGGAACCCCGTAACTTACTTTAGTGTACACAGAGGATTTGTTGTTCACGTGTACAAACTGATATCTATTGGATAAGTAGGACTTAAACCAGTTTAAGGCAGTCCCTGTAATCCCAAGTAACATCTCCAATCTCTGTATAAGAACATCATGATCAATGGTGTCAAAAGCTGCACTAAGATCTAACAAAACAAGAACAGAGAGCAGTCTTCAGGTGGTTACCGAGCTTCTCCCAATAACATTGGGCAGAAGACAGAAGCAAAGTTATTTACTGGATCTCCTCTTGGGGTAAAGACCAGATCTGGGCTTCAGTGGAGTTGGAAAGCAATCCAGCTGTCAATCTCATTTTGTTATTTAGTTCATCAGAACCTCGGGGCCCTGCACTCTCCGATCCTTAGTCCTGTTGTTATACATTCCTTAAAAATCTGGGCTTTTTTGTTTTAATAAATCATCTCTGTTTTCTCCCCAAGTAAACAACCATCTTTTCCAGCCATCTTAAACTGACTCAGCATTTAAAATATGACACAGGAATGACCTGTTTTTTGTTTTTTTTCAAAGACCTTTTTGTTATAAGAACTCTTAAGTAATTTGAAACAATGCAAAAACAGATACAATATTCCCAAAACTAATTTGTTCAGATTTCCACAAACCAGAAGCTTTGTTAATAAATATTTAGATCCCCACATTCACCAATTGAAAATGTTATTGATGTCAGACTCGCCTTAACCCCTCCACAAAAGACTGTATATCTTAAATTTACTCAATGATTCAGAGTATTAACCCACCCCAGTGGGACAAAACAAAACTGAAATGAGAACTGGACCTTAAAATTGAACTTTCTGGGAAGTTCTGGCAGCTTTGCCTAAGTAATATTGGTACTTCTTTCATTTGTATTCGGCAACGCCGAATGCAATTTAAAATACTGCATCCCCTTCATTATTCAAAGACAGACTTGCCAAGATCTACCCTAATGTTAGTCCAGCATGTTTAAGATGTCTTCAAAGGTTAGACACTCCTGATCATGTTTTGGCATTGATGCACTTAAAAGAGTTTCTGGAAAAACATTTTTGAGGTCCTTTCATAAACAGTACTCACAATAAGTTAGGGATATTGTGAGAGACTCAGTGGATTTCAGACATCATGTGTTTGTTTCACTTCAGTGATTTTTGGGATATAGAAGCAACTGTATTAGGGTGATAGACACACTTATTTATGTTTTCTGCATTATGGTCTCAGTGTGTTCAGTGCACCTCTTGGGGCCACTAACATAAATAACAAAAGACATTCTTTTCAGTGTGGCATCAGTTTCAACATTCTGGGGCTGATATTGTTAGTAAGTCATTCACAGTTCATCATTTAAGCAGCCGTGAACACACAACGTCACTTAACTGACGAGCAGCACCACCTCGCCATAGCGCCTTCAGGCTGGTAGCAGGCAGTCAGATGTTGCTTGTGGACTTGGTGTGTCTCCAAGTGTCATCAGCAGTCATGAAACAAGACGCAGGACTACTGACAGTGTTTGTGACAGACCCAGGAGTGAGGGACCACAATGATGACCAGTATCTAAGAACCGATACACCAGACATCGTTATGCAACTGCCACACAGCTGCAGGCTCTTTTACAAGAAGTGAGGGGGGCTAGAAAAGAAAAATGTTTCTTACATTGGTAAAAGTCGCTTGAGGGCTAAATATCCATCTTTGAACAATGCCAGAAGCATAAATCAGTTTATGGCAAGCAAAAAAAAGCTGATTTTTACATTGTAATGTCCCTTTACTCGTTTTTCAGGGGTAAAAAGTATTTGCTGGAGTCAAATCTTGTAAATATCAATCTGCTGTCTTAAAAAAATCATATTGGAGCTAAATATCCATTTATGTACAATACCAGAGGCATGAATCAGTTTGTGGAAAACAAAAAAACAGATTTTTACATTGTAATGTCCCTTTACTCACATTTCAAACCATACAAATCACTGTTTGGGGTCAGTTACTCTGTTAAGGGATCTAATCCAGTCAGCTGTCTCCTGGCCTCCTTGTGTCTCTGTGGCTGATAGCGCCCCCTTCAGGTTTGGCAAACTTCAGATGAAGCGAGTCGTCATGCAGCTGTTTTGGTTTTGCTGTTGCTTTCAGATTTTTCATTGTTTTGTGCTTGGCGTGGTTTACCTAATCACACAGCATTTGGTGATGATGCATTTGCTTTTGTTCTTCCATGGCGTTCGTCTTTTTATACCTCATTTACACTTTGCATCATGTTTGTGTTTTTGTTCCTCTTCATACTTTTTGAGTGAGTTGGTTTATTTGCATGGCTTCCCTGGATGCAGCGTGTTTGGTGAGGAGGCTTTTGCTTTTATTCCTGCACTGCGTTTTATTCATGTGCACCGTATTCTTCCTGCAACTCGTTTGCATTTGATTCTATGCAGCGAGTTTGACCCTTTTCGGCCACCGTAGATATCTATCCAAAGGTACAAGCAAAGGCTGGAGCTTTTGCCTCATTAATATCACAAAGACTCATTCTTCTGCAGTGGAAGTCTGATAAAGCTCCCTCATTCAACAGCTAGATTAAAGAAATATTTTCCTTAATAACACTAGAGAAACTGAGATATAGTCGAGCCAACTGTCCTGAGAAAAACAACGCCATTTAGTCACCTTTCATTGAACACATTAAAAGCCTGAGTCAATCATGATGCTCTCATTTTGGTTTAGGTAATGTAATTGTTAACGTTTCATTATAATTTTTGTGTATGTCAAGGAGGAATTATTGTTCTATCATTTTATTTTTATTATTTATTTATGTCCTCTATGTTTTTTTTTTACATAAGTATTTTCTTGTTAATCTTAAAATCTTTTTTAATTAGTGATTTTGTTATGCAATTACTTTAAAAACTATTAACTTCGTATCTGTGTGTTATTTGTCCTCTCTCATTCTTGTTGTTTTTATTTCTACGTTTAGGGTGGGTGGGTATTTTGTTTGGATTTAGGGTATAAATGTCCCCATTTGTTAAATGAAAAACTATAAATAAAGTTTTTTTTAAAAATGAACGCACCTGCTGGTTAAATTTTACATTCCTTAAATGGTTTACAATCACAACTGAAGATTTGTAAATGCTAATTTATAGGAAATGCTCTCACAAACTTTAAAAATACATGTAAAAAACCACATATATATTTGTGTGCATAGTTTTGAGACAAATCTCTCCCCATACATTTGAGGAAACCCTTCTTTTTTTTCAGAACAAGAAGCCAAACTGGAGTCACAGAGAGCAGAGGTGGAGTCACAGAGAGCAGAGGTGGAGAGGCAGAAGGTGGAGGTGGAGGAGCTAAAGCTAAACCTTGAAGGTATTTCATACACAACAGCAGGAGTCTATTACAGTTGATTGAAGTGACACAATATACCTCCATAAGCTGAAAAAACATGGTAGTTGTAAGAATGTAAGATACAGTTTATTTTTCACAAGTAAAGAACACATGTCATGATCACTTGATCTGAATATGTTCACAGTTTTACTAAGTTTGTTCCAAGATGGTGCCACGGATGGCCGCCTCGGTACTGCGCTCTCTTGTACTTTGTGCGTTTTTGTGTGTTTTTGGTGCACTCTGCTCTCCTTACCTGATCACTAACTCCAGGGAAGAGCTCATAAACATTGGCCTGACATCTGTAGGGAGTTTTACAGATGTTTTGGTCGGAGGAGCAGTAGCTCTGTGTGGAGTTTACAGAAGACGCCGGCGAGGGAAGCGAGCAGGTGCGCTCATGAAACTGAGGCAGTGAGGATTACGCACAGCGCTCCCGTCTATCCACCTGGCCAACGTCCGCTCTCTGTCAAACAAGATGGATGAACTGCTGCTCCTCAACAGAAAAAACTCTGACTTTGGCAGATCCGCCGCCCTGTGTTTCTCTGAAACTTGGCTCAGTGAAAACATCCCTGACAGCGCTCTAGACCTGCCCGGCTTCCAGCTCCTGCGGGCGGACCGCGTAACAGAGCTCTCGGGGAGGACAAGGGGAGGCGGAACGTGCTTCTATATTAACGAAGGTTGGTGTAGAGATGTCACAGTGTTGAAGAGAACATGTAGCCCCCATTTAGAACCTTTTTTTATAAACTATCGCCCGTGCTATTCACCGCGGGAGTTCTCCTCATTTGTGCTGGTCAGTGTTTACATTCCACCTCATGCGTGCGTAATGGAGGCGCAGCAGCAGCTCGCGGACCAGATCACAGACGTGGAGAGGAAGCATCCAGACTCCATTCTCATCATCTTAGGGGATTTTAACAGAGCAAACCTCAGTCATGAACTGAAAATATAGACAGCACGTCACGTGTCCCACCAGGGATGCAAATATTCTCGACCATTGCTACACCACAATAAAGGACGCCTATCGCTCTGTCCCCCATGCAGCTTTAGGACTCTCTGATCACTGTATGACTGCACACATTTGTGACTGTTGAAGCTACATCAGTTTTGTGTGTGTGTGTGTGTGCAGGCTTTTTGACTTTACAGCAACAATAAACCTTAAACCTGTGGGGTACTGGGGAACTGAGGCAGCTCCGCCCAGGAGGAGGCCTACAGTAGTGGGGACAGGACAGGCACAAACAGGCCAGGAACACGCTACAAAAGGAGATCAGAGCAGCTAAGAGGAGGCTACTCTGAGAAAGCTGAGAAGACAATCTCAGCTAACGATCTCCACCGGTGTGGAGAGGCCTTCAGGAGGCCGGCCTTCACAACAACAGACGACCCCCCCACCCTGTGGAAAACCCCCAACTGGCTGAGGAGCTGAATCTGTTTTACACCAGGTTCGAGTGACTTTTTCACACCCCCCACTAACCCCAACAACAAAGGACTACCTGCCCCCCTGGACAGCCCCCCCCCCCTCTCTGCAACCCCACCCGTGCTGACGATCCGTGAAGAGGATGTGTGCCAGCAGTTCCAGAGACAAAAGACCAAGAAGGCTCCAGGTCCTGACGGTGTCTCCCCCTCATGTCTGAGGGCCTGTGCTGACCAGCTGGCCCCCATCTTCACCCGGATCTTCAACAGATCTCTGGAGCTGTGCGAGGTGCCGTCCTGCTTCAAACGCTCCACCATCATCCCAGTCCCAAAGAAACCCTCCATAACAGGACTGAACGGCTACAGGCCCGTCGCCCTGACATCTGTAGTCATGAAGTCTTTCGAATGCCTGGTGCTGAGCTACCTGAAGGACATCACAGGACCCCTACTGGACCCCCTGCAGTTTGCCTACCGGGCAAACAGGTCCGCTGAGGATGCAGTCAACATGGGACTGCACTACATCCTACAGCACCTGGACTCTGCAGGGATGTATGTGAGGATCCTGTTTGTGGACTTCAGCTCTGCGTTCAACACCATCATCCCTGACATCCTCCACCACAAGCTCCTGGGATCCACCGTCTCCCGGGATCTGAAGTGGACCCCCCACATAGACTCCATCAGGAAGAAGGCACAGCAGAGGTTGTTCTTCCTCAGACAGCTCAGGAAGTTTAACCTGCCCCAGGACCTGCTCATCATCTTCTACACCTCCATCATCCAGTCTGTCCTGTGCAACTCCATCTCCGTTTGGTTTTCTTCAGCCTCCAAACACGACAGGCACAGACTGCAACGAACTGTCAGGGCTGCAGAAAAAATCATTGGAGCCAGCCTGCCCTCCATCCAGGACTTATACCGGTCCAGGACCAGGAAGTGAGCTGGCAACATCTCTGCAGACCCCTCACACCCTGGACACAAACAGTTTAAACTGCTCCCCTCTGGCCGGCGTTACAGAGCACTGTGTGTCAAGACATCCAGAGTCAGGAACAGTTTCTTCCCCCAGGCCGTCACTCTGATGAACACTTAACCTGCCATAAAACAACAACTCTTATACCTCATGTACAACCTGTCATGTCTGTTTCTTCTGTTTTTTCTTTGCACATTTATTTATCCTCCGTCTCACTATGTCTATTGCAAATTGCACAATTTTGTTCTGACATGTATCCAGTGCACTATTTTTTAACTTAAATTGTGTATATACTTTTTAAGCTCTATTTTAAGACTTTTTTAATATTTAGTGTTTCTTCTTAATGTTCTTTCTATTCATAATTGTACTTAGAGAGTGCAGTTGAAACCGGAGTCAAATTCCTTGTATTCCTGCTTATACTTGGCGAATAAAGCTGATTCTGATTCTGATAATAGATTGTTTAATGCCCAGAGCAAATCTCTTTAGACACATTGATGATGTTTTACTTTTTATTATTAAATATATCACAATAATGTTTTTTTTCCAGCTCAAGCAGCAGAGCTGGTCACAGTGAAATCCAGGACAAATGTTACAGAACACCAAGTGGAAGCCCTGAGGAGAGATGGAGAAGGTCAGACACAAATCTAAACCTGCAGTTTACATTTGGACTTTAGACTCTGAAAACTATTCTGAAGGAGGAGAGCAACAGATGTCAGGACTTGGTAACACAGCTCTCTCTCTCTCTCTCTCTCTCTCTCAGTCAAACAGGTGGCTTTCTCAGCCTCTCTGTCGGCCTCAGACCGTGTGACTTTGGGTCCGTATAACACTCACACTAATCTGGTGTTCAGACACGTTTTCTCAAACATTGGAAATGCCTACAGCCCAGACACAGGTACTTCTTACATTAACAGAAACAACCTTCAGACATTTGTTTTTGAGATGTTCAGTCTGGAGGAAAGAACTTCTTTTACACTCACTGTCAATTAAAATGTCCTCCAGGTGTCTTTACTGCACCAGTGAGAGGAGCCTACCACTTTGAGGTCTACATCGGAGGATTTGGAGATCGCTATGGTTCAGATGCAATTCTGTTGAAGAATGGAGAAATTGTGTTTAGTTCAAATGAGCGTCAGGATAAAGGGTTTGGTAAATCATCTAATGGTGTCACTCTACTTCTTGAAATTGGAGATGTTGTGTTTTTGCATCTGTGGCATAATACAAGAATATTTGATGATAAATATCATCATTCCACCTTCAGTGGTCACCTTCTCTTTACCATGTAAGATGGGCACATCATGTCATCCATGTCTACCTTAAAAAGTTAGCTCTTGCCTGTAAAGTTAATCAAGTATCATGCAGTTTTCTCTTTAATTTTAAGTCTGACTATTGTGTTGTCTAAGACTAAATTTAATTATGTTACAAATTATAATAAGTGTCTGATGCCAACAAAAGGATATTTTTGTCACAATCAATTTTTTTTTTCAAATCAAACATTAAAGTTTTAATAACACATTTAAAGGAGTAATGAGAGCTCATTTTTTACAGATTATTGACAGGGCTGGAGATTGTAATCTAAATCTTATCTGATGATTCTAAATTTGAAGTCAGAATTTGTTTGTTCCTCATAAATTCAGGTCAACCCTCAGACCCTGTCCACTGTCGGGCTTTAGAAAAGCCTACACAATTTTAATTTGTGCCTTAAAAATTTGCAGAATCGAATATTAATAATAATGATAATAACAGTACATTGTATTTTTAAAGCACATTTCATTTTACCCACACTGTGCAAATTTTAAAACAACAAAAATACTTCAGAGCAGCGCAACCAGTCATGAAAGCGTCCACTCACCCAGGGGTTGCTGAAAAGGAGACAGGAGGAGAGGGCAGGGAAAAAATTCCAAACTAGTCACCAGTCAGTACATCTTAGTGTGGGATTGGAAGAAAACGCTTCAGTATATGAGCAACATATTACAACAGACACAGAGACAAAGACATGAGAACAGAGAAGACATTTAGCTGGAGGAGAAAGTCTGAATGTCCAAAGTTGATGTGTCTGCATAAGCCCATGTCCTTGACTCAGCTTCAGTCCCACTCATTGCCTCTACCGCCTGACAACTGATGACATGAAGGCGGCCTTGGAGACAGTTCTGATCCAGAGGAATCTTTGAATCTTTTGGGGTGTGGGGAGTTGGGGGCAAACTTCTGTCTACATGACATTCCAGGAGAATGGAAATATACCAGTTATACCAGTCTCAGAGTCAGAACAAGGAAACAAAAAAGAGAAGAATTTTTCTGGGTCAGGCCAACTCTACTTTCCCATCAGCTTACCCCCAGCTTCAGCATCACCTTTATTCAGTAACTTTAAGATGTTTCTTTCACACACTCAAGGGTGTGGCAATCAACAAAACAGGCAGGTTAGATTTAAGACTACAACAAACACTGTTCTGCTATTTTTCAATCCTCAAAACAACATTATTGTTTGACTATAGCAATCCTGCTTCGAAGTCTTTTCCATGTAACAAAGAGTCATTTCATTGCAGTACTGTGAACAATAATCTGACCTTTGTACAATTTATGTATTCAGTCATGTATCCAACCTCTGTACAACTCTGTACACGTGTTCATGATCATTTAACCTTGTAACCTTTTCATGTATTTGACTCTGTATAACCCTGCTTAATCCTCTCATATAATCATGTTTGTAATCATTATCTAGCTACATCATATCAGCTAAGTTCCTGAACCAAACATACTGGTCTATGATTCAGGGCCTGGGCCGAATGTGAGTATGTTAAATTTCACAAATTTCCTTAGTACTAATGTTACCAAAAACACTCAAATTTATGGTCCCGTGCACCTGACTAAACATTTTCAGTTTGACTGTTTTTACAATAAAGACAATCCTCCTAATTTTACACCTATCCCCATGGGTACCGTTGATCTAGGATATTGCTCTAAGGTTCGTATGCCCTGCTTGAAGAATGGTTCGAATAGTTACGGGACTAATAAACCACCTGGGGTCATGTGTGCTGATTTCTTTACTGTTCCAGATGTTATGGTACTACACCACTAACTAATTTTGTATGGCTATGTGGGTCTTATATCTATCTGTCTTTGCCTACAGGATGGACTGGAGTCTGTGCTCCTGTTATCCCTGCTGATCACTCTTACATATATCTGCTACAAAGCTTACTGGTAAAAGACATAGACGTAATGTTGCTAAACATGATTCAGTTTGGGGAAGTGATGTTCCACATGATTATAAGTTATGGTCAGAAAGTTACCCTATCTTTATTTCCTTGGCTTGGTGTAGGTAAAGTAATGCTAAGATTAGAAACTCTTGAATATAGATTTGGTATTTTCTTAAATACAACCATAGCTGCACTTAAATCTGTCAATGAAGAGATCACTGCCCTTAGACTTATGGAATTACAGGATCGTACTGTTTTAGACCAACTCACTCCTCTGCTGGGGGAGTTTGTGCTATTATAGGCACCTCCTGTTGCACCTTTGTCCCAGACTGTGATGATAATCATGCTGCTATTGAGAGTGCTATTGCTAATCTAACCCAACTTAGAGATGCTGTAACACAGGACTATGTTTCCCAGGGTTCCCTTTTCTCCTGGTTTACAACTGGCTCATGGTGGCATATTCTCCTTAAGATCTTAACACCCTTCATAGCTATTGCAACTGTGTTTTGCCTACTGATTTCCTGTGTGATTCCATGTCTGAGGTCAATGGTTACTTCAATGATCACTAGAGCTAATGCTACGTTGCTTTACAGACAACATATCTATTTCACCTTACCCACAGCCCCACCAATTGAAGATAGAGAAACACAAATTTAGCTTCTCTGCAGATATTTTGCCTATATGATGCCTTTAAAATCTAAGTGAAGTTGTATAAGGTTGATGTGAGAAGTGCATTATTATCTGTTCAAATAAATGAAAAACAGCGGGGAATGTGAAGAATAATTTGACCTTTGTACAATTTATGTATTCAGTCATGTATCAAACCTCTGTACAACTCTGTACACATGTACATGATCATTTAACATTGTAACCTTTTCATGTATTTGACTCTGTATAACCCTGCTTAATCCTCTCATATAATCATGTTTGTAATCATTATCTAGCTTGTGCATATTTCTGACACTCACATGACACTCATCCACAAGCCTTAGACATCTCTTAGCACATATCTCATATACTGATTGTCTGACCTTAAGTGTCTGACCTCGTATGGAGGCTGTCTATTGACTCTTATCAGAGCGTCGAGGGACATCTTCCATACCAGGTCAGGACGGCTCGTTCCAAGGCTTAGGTACGGAGGTCGTCCCACACACACCCCTTCCCTGACACTCTCTTAAAAGGGAGGAAGACATGACAGGTTTTCAGATCAACATCCAGCTTCTTGTTGAGTGTTTGTATCTCCGGTGTCGTTAATTAAATCCCATCTTTTTGCCTTCAGTTGTCTCATCGTTCTTCATGTTTGAGTTATGTCAGGGGTTTTTGTGGTACGAACCGTCAAAGTTATACTGAGCTCTTAGTATTGCGAAGGGACAAAATCCTGACAATAACTGGAGCATAAATACAGCCTAGCTCACTTTTTGCTGGGGGAACCAGGTTCCAAGAACATCAACATCTTTCTTCAAATTAAATCAGTTTGTCCCACCCTTTGACTGTCAGCTTGAGCAAAAATGGATAAATGCTCTGATAATGCTGATTTCTTTTAGTTAAAATAGTAACCCAGTGATACCAGTGTTGTGTTACCATACCATGCCATCTTCTTGTCAATACTCAAACTTCTCCACTTGGGGTAGAATCTTGTCCCGACCTGAAGAGGGCACTCCACCGTCTCCTGGGCGAGGACCATGGACTCAGATTTAGAGGTGCTGATTTTCATCCCAGTCGCTTCACACTTGGCTACAAACCGATCCAGGTAGAGCTTCAGGTCATGGCTCGATGAAGCCAACAGGACCACATCATCTGCAAAAAGCAGTGACCCCATCCTGAGGTCAACAAACCAGAGCCTCTCAACACCCTGGCTGCTCCAAGAAATTCTGTCCATAAATTCTCTGATTACCAGCTTGATTTTATACGACCATGTGGAGTTGCTTTGCCATCAAAATCTTTGATTGTTGTACCCCATTTTTTTTATCAGGTTACAGATAGTAGAGATGCTGGAGGAGATGGAGGAAGAGAGGAGAAGGGTCCAGCTGAAGGCAGCACTCACGACCACACTCTCACACCCCTCAGTCTCACATGGGACAGTAAACTGTAACCCCTGACCCATCCCTTACCCTAAACCTAACCTTAGTTTTAAGAGCTTGCCTGAACCTAACTATAACCAAATCCACTTGCCTAAACCTAACCCTGTTTCTGCAGTCCTGCAAAGACAGCTTTAATTCACTGGGTGGCGCTGTTGTGAAAAAATACAGTCCTGAGAGTGCTGCCTGCAAGGCTGCAGCAGGATAATATTGTTTCATGCAGCACTCTCAAGATTGTAGTTGTTTTTTTTTAAATGTGGTTGTTGATTTAAGAGTACCTTTTTGTCATTGACTCCCTACGGCTGTAAATGCAACCTCTTAAACCTTTGGGGTCTGGTTTACAAAAACCCAATCTCAGCCATTGTTAACAGTATAAAATATTGTTTTCATGTTTTAATGGAATGAAATTGGCTAAAAATCCCAAATGACTTGATCTGACCTGAAATGTTAAAACTGAAGGCTCTTGACTCAACTTGATCTGCCTGCTTTAACTTGAAGACTCAACTTAACTTTCCTGTTGTCAGACTGAAAATGACTCAAAACAGGAGAGCAAAGACTTGTGACTAACTTACAGTTTGCCTGGACTGTCCATTTAATAGGAATGTCATATTGACTGTAGCATAGACAAACTTTAAACTAATTAAATAGTTACAATTACATCTTCAGGCATTTCTGATATACACAATTTTGACATGTTAAGTCAAAGCTTTGCCTTTGAAAAAAAACAGTAACTTTAATATTTGCAAGTTGTCCTTTGTAGACTACAGAAGAGAGATTTTTATAAGTATATAAGAAGTAACTCATACTCTGAGTATATTTTAAACAAGGCACCTTTAACTTTTACTTTAGTACATATTAAGAGCAGAACTTTTATTTACAGTTAAGTAAATTTTCATCCTAGTAGCGTTTTTTTACTTGAATAGAATATTTCAGTACTCGACTGAAAAAGTGATTTTGACCCCTAGTAAATGTTTCTTATATTTATTAACTATAATTTAATAGAAATATTTATGTTATTTAACTCAACTTATAAAATATAAGTAATTTCAACCTTTATCGTAAAAAAACATGATAATCTTATTTTATTTAGTTAAATGTAGCTAAAAAATTACCATCCAGTTTGGATTTTGAAGTTTGGGCATGTGCACAAACGTACGGCCTTTTGAGGATTTTGCGTGCACGTCGGTTACTCACTCTGGAGTCTGGACTCTCTGCAGGTGTGTGCTGCTGTTTCTACAGACTCAACTTCAAACTGCTGGGGAAAGTCTTTAATAATTATTGGTTTATCATGTAGATTTCACCACTGTGTCAGTCCTATTTGCTTTATTTAAATGATTATATACTCAAGTAGTTACAGCTATGGGCCTATCTAACTCAGTAGTTAAGCTAGCTATGTGAGGATGTGTTAGCCTCTTAATGCTCCTGGTATTTGATTGTCCATGTGGCTAAACACGAGGCACTATGGCTCCAGGCAGAGTACCAGAAACCATAGAAACGGTGAGTAAAGATCAACTGGGGTGGGCTGGGGCGGTGGGGACCACCGAGGAGAAGGCAGAGGAAGGCCGCAGTCCCCCCGTGTAGAGGGTGGGGGACCTGCACAGGCAGCAGGTGTGTGTGAGGGTGGGGGACCTGCACAGACAGCGGGTGTGTGTGAGGGTGGGGGACCTGCACAGGCAGCGGGTGTGTGTGAGGGTGGGGGACCTGCACAGGCAGCAGGTGTGTGTGAGGGTGGGGGACCTGCACAGACAGCAGGTGTGTGTGTGTGAGGGTGGGGGACCTGCAGGCAGCAGGTGTGTGTGAGGGGGGGGGACCTGCACAGACAGCAGGTGTGTGTGAGGGTGGGGGACCTGCACAGGCAGCAGGTGTGTGTGAGGGTGGGGGACCTGCACAGGCAGCAGGTGTGTGTGAGGGTGGGGGACCTGCACAGGCAGCAGGTGTGTGTGAAGGTGGGGGACCTGCACAGGCAGCAGGTGTGTGTGAAGGTGGGGGACCTGCACAGGCAGCATGTGTGTGTGTGAGGGTGGGGGACCTGCACAGACAGCAGGTGTGTGTGAGGGTGGGGGACCTGCACAGGCAGCAGGTGTGTGTGAAGGTGGGGGACCTGCACAGGCAGCAGGTGTGTGTGAGGGTGGGGGACCTGCACAGGCAGCAGGTGTGTGTGAGGGTGGGGGACCTGCACAGGCAGCAGGTGTGTGTGAGGGTGGGGGACCTGCAGCAGGTGTGTGTGAGGGTGGGGGACCTGCACAGGCAGCAGGTGTGTGTGAGGGTGGGGGACCTGCACAGGCAGCAGGTGTGTGTGAAGGTGGGGGACCTGCACAGGCAGCATGTGTGTGTGTGAGGGTGGGGGACCTGCACAGACAGCAGGTGTGTGTGAGGGTGGGGGACCTGCACAGGCAGCAGGTGTGTGTGAAGGTGGGGGACCTGCACAGGCAGCATGTGTGTGTGTGAGGGTGGGGGACCTGCACAGACAGCAGGTGTGTGTGAGGGTGGGGGACCTGCACAGGCAGCAGGTGTGTGTGAGGGTGGGGGACCTGCACAGGCAGCAGGTGTGTGTGAAGGTGGGGGACCTGCACAGGCAGCATGTGTGTGTGTGTCCGTCTCTCAGTGGACTGTCCGACTCACATGCTGCCCGGTCCCGCAGCTCACTCGTTTATTATGTTTCTGCATTTATCGTCGGTTTACCACTGAGGTGGACTCGTTTTACATGATCAGTGTTTTAAAAACAAAGATGTCTGTGTAGCTCCTGTTAACACTGGCATGCAGAAGTTTAATGCCATAGTGTACTGTGTTTAGTCAGACATGCCATGCAGCAGGGGACATGACATTTATTACAGATTTAAAAGATTAACTTTAGGCTTGTGAGCATCTCATTGCACTGTAAATATGTTCTCCAGAAAGGATGAAACAGCTCAAATTCTAGCATTTTTTGTACGTGGGACTTTATTTACTGTACTTAATATCAATGATTTAAAAAAAAAAAATCATCATTAATAATGTTAATAAATTAAATATACATTTTTTGATTAATAATTTTGGCATTTTTGAATGCTGTGAAGTGATCTTTAACCATTTATAATAAGTATAGCACATAAAAAGTTATCTAGTAGTGAATAAATAACACAGCATCTCCTTTCTTTCCCAAACTCTTGTGCATTTCCACGATGATTTCACTGTGTGTGTTACAGGAATCATCATTACGTAAATAACTGAGCACAGTGTTCTTTGTCTTCTGCCACTTCTTTTATGTGCATCAGAGAAATGCTGAATTTCAGTGAATCACAACATATCCACTCAGATGACTTTCATGGCACGGTTGGACAGTCTTCAGCATCAGCTGACATCAGTTTTTCAGAAAAAGGGAGGTGTCACTGGCCAGAAACTAACCAAACATCTGCAGATCTTACCAGAGGTAAGTGTTCATTCATTGTATATGTGTGCTTTATTGTGTTCTGTTTCAGTGAAGCCTGGATCATTAATGGAAGACACTTTCCAAAGTAATCTATTACTTGGTGACATGTTCCAGCCCTGTTTTCTCTGGTGGTACAGTTAATGTTCACCACCTGCACTGAGTAAGATTTTTGACCATGCTTATCACAAAATATTCATACATGTGATTGTAACCACTCCACAATCATTTTGTAATAAATGAATCAGATTATTTATAGTCTAACTGTGGGTAGAGAAGTTTAAATATTTCTGTGATTACTTTTGTTTTTCAACAGTTAAATGTCTTCACACAGGCTACAGGTGATGTTCATTCCAAAGGGGCAGCAGTCCTTAGAGCTCTTGGCCTCTACCTCGGGGAGGATGATGGACATCTGATCCATGAGTACAGGGGAAGTTTTATGTTCTGAATGTAACTCCTGTTTAACCTTTGTGGGATGTTTTGTCCTTTCTGACAATTTTGTGTTCAACTTTTGGCCACAACTTGTTTGTGTTGATCACTGGAATGATTTTTGTAGGATGGTGTTATTCATGAAGAGCCTTTAAATTTAAAGTTTATTTTTTTCAGAGGTCAAATGGTTAACTGGGGACAAATGTACAACCTTTTGATGTTACCAGAAAAAAACTGCTATAAAAACATAACTTTGTTTGCCCAAATAACTCAGTCAACTTCAGTCCTAATCCAAAAAACTAAATGTTTAATTATTCTTTATATTTTAACCCTTTAACTGCAGATTCAGTTACATAATATCAGTGTTTTTATGAATTAACTCATAAAAATTATTAATATTCAATAAAATAAACAGGGAATTTTAAAAGATCAGACATACAAATACATAAGATTAGTGATAACATTGATTTTCATGCCTTGTTATTTTTTTCAGTGTCAGATTTATAATTTTAGCTTTTTCAGGTCACTAGAGGACACAAGACACAAAAACCTCTAAAAAATAATGGATAACAAATTTAATTTCCTCTAACAGATCATTTGATCAACTTCAGCCTTAATCAAAAACATTATTTAACTGGTTTTATGAAAAACCACATCAGAGTCCATGTGATAAATTTTAGATGGCTGGAAATTTAAAAAAATATATCAGGCTTAATTATTCATGAGATTTGGAAAAATATATGTTTTTATGCCTTGTTATTTTTTTCAGTGTCAAATTTTACCTTTTTAGGTAAACAGCACAAAAATGTCCAGTTGAGTCTCTTTAGACACAATTCTTTTTAAATCCCACTACAAATTACACAATGAAATCATGCATGCTCTAATTTCAGGATTACATTTTGGAGAAAAGTAGGAAAAAAATCGTTTTTACTGTTTACTATGAGATGGGACAAATTTCCTATTGTGTGTCTGTGTCTAAAACAATGATCATTCATGATGCTAAAACAATATTAAAATAATGCAGCACTATTTTCCCCTGAATATGAACATATATCCTTTCATATTCCAACTATTATATAACTACAATCATCACTCAGAGCCAGCTGTACATGTTTGGATGTGTATGAAAGTATGCCAAAGACACATTATCAGACAATACAAGTCCTACAATAAGGTCAAAGGTCACTCTCAGAGTCACACACACATGGATCATGCAGAGACCTACAACAGGAACACTGAACCTGTGTGCTGAGCTCTCATCACTTCTTCAGATTGTTTGTTTCTTCTACGTACAGCTGGCTCTGAGTGATGATTGTAGTTATATAATAGTTGGAATATGAAAGGATATATGTTCATATTCAGGGGAAAATAGTGCTGCATTATTTTAATATTGTTTTAGCATCATGAATGATCATTGTTTTAGACACAGACACACAATAGGAAATTTGTCCCATCTCATAGTAAACAGTAAAAATGATTTTTTCCTACTTTTCTCCAAAATATAATCCTGAAATTAGAGCATGCATGATTTCATTGTGTAATTTGTTGTGGGATTTAAAAAGAATTGGGTCTAAAGGGACTCAACTGGTCATTTTTGTGCTGTTTACCTAAAAGGTTAGTTAGAAATTGACACTGAAAAAATAACAAGGCATGAAAATCAGCTTTGTTCTGTATAATTAAGCCTGATCTTTTATTTTTTAAGTCCCCAGCCCTCTAAAACTCATTATATTGAAAATAACTCTATAAATAACTGGTAATTAAAGGGTTAAAACAAAAGACATAATTAAATATTTGGTAGTTTTGATAAGGACTGAGGCTGATGATTTAAACAAAATAGAAGCAAACAGATGAATCTTTCATATGTTTTTTTAAGTTATTTTTTGGGGCTTTTATGGCCTTTATTACATAGGACAGCTGTAGATTGACAGGAAAGCAGGTGAAGAGAGGGGGGATGACATGCAGCAAAGGGCTGAGGCCGGGATTCGAACCAGCAGCCACTGCTGGGGGTTGGCAGCCCCAGAACATGGGGCGGACACTCTACCAACTGAGCTAATGTCCACCCCGAATCTTTCATATTTTATATCAGTTTTTGGGAGAGAACATTTTTGCCCTCTGGTGACCTCAAAGGTTCGTAAATTATGAATCTGACACTGATAAAAATAAAAAACATGCATGAAAATCAATTTAATCACTAATCTTAGGTATATTTAAGCTTGATACTAAAAGAAATCCCCAGCCCTCTAACATTTATTTTAATGCATATAACTCATGTTATGAGTTTTTCTGTTATGAAAACAGTGACATTATTTAATCAAACTGGCATTTGAAAGGGTTAAAACAATATAAACAATTACATATTTGGTATTTGGGCTGAAGTTAATTTAATGATTTGTGCAAAAGTACAAAAATATATTACTCTGTTGTATTTTTAGCAGTTTTTGTGAGAGGATTTATGTCCTCTGGTGACCTCAAAGGAGCTTAAATTAAAGCAAACCCACAAGGGTTTAGATTCTGAAGGTGTTTGTCCTGTAGTTTTGGCTCCCTCCTGGGTCTCTTCACTGTACAGCAGAGGTGTTGTTGTGTTAAAAAGAATAATTTGCTGTTCCTGTGCACCATTATGGAACCTTTGGAATGTCAGTTTAGTGAAATGTCTTTTTCCTGTTGCTTATAAGAGCCAGGCAAAGAGTCCAAGCACTAAAGAACACCTTAGAACACAGTGCCAGTAAAACACTTGATGCACCAGCAGACAGTACCTTTATGGAAATATGAAAATGTCTGTCATACAGATGCACAGTGTATGGTATAAAACAAATGTTTATTTGTGGCAAAGCATTCTGATGTTTGCTCTTTCTCCAATTTACTTAAAATATGCAGGACATGGAAGGAAATGCCATCCCAACATCATGCAGAAGTGGGCCATGGGCATTTACGTCATCGGCAAGGAGAATGGAGAATCTGGACATCATGAGGACATCAGAATTTCTGTTGATGGATCGATCATCTTGGACAGCATTGGATCTGCAGCGCAGGCTTGTGCAGTGATGCTTGGGGTCATCTACGCATTAAACCTGGCCTACCCCAAGGAACTGAGACACTATTGGGAGTTCATTCAAAAAGTACTCATGGGAAAGCTTTCCCCCCAAAGTCCTTGGACTACAGAACTAAATCTGTGTTGGACTGTAGAAATTCTACAGCCACAATTTTTTTTTGTGTTTTTGTGAATTATTTAATGAATATTTAATGTTATCTGAACATCAGTATCACTAAGAGTTCAACACAGATGAGAAATGCTTTTTTAGAGGACAGTATTCACGCAGTCAGTGGTGAGGACACTACAACAAATAAACTTTCTGATAGTTCTCTGTGTTAGGGCAGTAATAAAGGATCGGCTTTTGTTCTTGCTCTCCTGTTTAAGGCCAACATCTAAAAGAGTGTCAGGATATGCACTTGAATAAATCTTATTATACTCAACAAAGCCACTTGGTTTATCAGTCCAGTTGCCTCAGTGAAACATTGCCTTTCAATAATGTTTTGTCATTTCAGAGTCAGAGAACCTGTGTGTTTTTCCAGATGTGGCCCACATAGTATGGTTTGAGTTTTGATTGTTAAAGTTTTTGTTTTTTTACTCTGGGTAATGTTCTCAATTGAAGGCATAGGTGTATTTTTGCATAAAAAGCTGTAAAGTAAACTATCAAGAGTAAAAGCCACTGAACATGTAACTGGGATGGAACTATTCTGCTGCCTAGTCTCTGATCAGGACTCTACACAAAAGACTTTATTTTGTTCGTTCCATCCTTTTGGTTATGGTTGACAGTATCTGATTAGTGGGTTTCTGCTTTCTTGTGTTTAAAACCTTTAGTAGAGGCATTTATGATGTAAGGGTTTAAAGCTAAAACAAGTATTGTTGTTTCTGCAGTTTGCATTTCACAGTTTCTTGTCTTATAAGAAGTTTTGTACATGTTGAGAGCAAGCGTTGCCTTCTGTCTTATCGCATGTCAAGAGACTTCATCTAACTTGTGTAAGTTTATTCTTTATTAACGGTTGGTTACACAACCTGAGAAACATTTTTCTTCTCCAAACAGTTTAATGTATCTGTGTATCTGTTAATAGTGTTGCAATCTATGAGTATTTTACAGTTTTTCATGATAAAAACATTCATGGGCATTAGACAGCTCTGATGTAAGGTGTTAATATTTATACTATAATAAAGTTGGTTGTCTAAACACATTTTTGATTCTGTGTGATGTATGATATCTACAAATATTTCATTATGATCAGTTTAAAAAAATAAAATTTAAACAATTTAATTGATTTGAAAATGCACAAAAAACATAATTTATCTAAGTAAATTTAAAATGGGATTAATAGAAAATTTGAGTAAAGTCAACTCAAAATAGTTGAGGAGGATTTGCATAATAAAACTTAATTAGATTTACTTAAAAAAGTTAGTTCAGTCAACATAAAAACATCTGGCTTCAGATAAAAGTATTACGTGCAACTGCTAAAATTAATAAAATTATGTTCATTCAACAAAACATTTTTTTCAGTGTAAATACAAAGTTCTGTGTAATGTTATTTCAGCTGGGGGAATCAAATGAAAGATCTGATTTAAAGCAACAATATGTAACTTTAACACCTTATCTTAAAGGGCCCATATTATGCAAAAACCACTTTATTAAGTCTTTTGGTGAAATTTTGAGGTCTGTGGCTTTCCCCCCAGCCCAAAAAATGTGATATTTAGTGACAAATCCTGTGCTGCGTGGTGCTGGTGAATGTAAAATCCCGCCCCCTATTGAGGCATTCTTTCATTTGAGTTGTACCGACGTCACAGGGGAATTTTTTGACCAGTCAGGAGCAGACACCCCCACCCCGTCCCCGCCCACTCCTCTCTCCCTGCTGGTGAGATCGCTATGTGCAGAGCAGCCATGATGGATTTACCGGCAGTGAGACATCGGACTTCAGCATGAGTTACTGCTGCAGTGTTGTGGGCTGTAACAAGCCACAAACTTCCTTACACAAGCTGCCTGACTCTGAAGATTTAAAAACTAAGTGGCTGGAGTTCATATATGATGGAAAAGTGCCAGAAAAACAAAGAAAAAATGTGCATGTTTGTGCCAGTCGCTTCACGGCTGACAGTTCTGCAAACTTTGGACGGTACACAAAGGGGCTCACAAATAGACTGGTCCTTAACCCAGGATCAGTGCCAACCATCCACCAGCAAACCTCGGACCCTGGAAATGTGAGTATTTCAAATGCTGTGTGCTGTTATTTTGCTAATTGCTACGAGCTGCTAACAGCAGAGGGAAGAGGAGCAGATGTAAGAGCTATTCCTGTGTTAGCGTCAGGAGGCTAAGCTTAGCTGCGGTTAGCCTGTTGTTTTAGCCTGTAATGTTACAACAAACGAGCTTTGCTGTTTTCTAACCATATCGTGTCTTTTCTAAGCCATAATATTAGTCTCTGTGTCTATTACTTTGCTGCTGTGAGATGTACCGCTGTGTGAGTAGAGGCCTGCTACTCTCTCTGAGGCATTGTAATTAATAAATCATCTCATAAAGTATCAAAACTCATTTCGTGTCCAAACTGAGGACATGGGAAACGACCAGTGAAGGCTGTGTCTCTCTGTGTTTTGCAGCGCAGCATGTAAATATTGATAACAGGTGAAAGTATATTTCTACGCTAACGTCGGCTCAAAACAGTGTATCTGTAGATGTGATAACTGACTTTATTGGCCACAGCATCGTCATCACCAACAGGTTTAATCAGATTTAGATATATGAATATTCTCACAGTAGTAGAGGAGTATAACAGCTGGAGGATAATTATTATTATTCCTTGTACAGCCCTCCTCTCCCCGATGCATCTGTGTTAGCTCTCGGGGGCTAAGCTTAGCTGCGGTTAGCCTGTTGTGTTAGCCTGTAATGTTACGAGAAACGAGCTTCGCTGTTTTGTAATAAAGGCTATGTAATCGATAGATTATCTCAGAAGGTATCCAAACTCATTTCGTGTCTAAACTGTGGAAAAAATTTAATCTGATTTAGATGTATGAATATTCCCACAGTAATCAAGAGGAGTTTAACAGCTCGAGGATTATATTTACTCCTCATACACCGTCTCCTGTGTTAGCTTCAGGAGGCTAAGCTTAGCTGCGGTTAGCCTGTTGTTTTGGCCCTTTACATTACAATAAATGAGCTTTGCTGTATTGTGAACATGAGGACCATACAGGCTATGTAATCGATAAATTATCTCAGAAGGTATCCAAACTCATTTCGTGTCTAAGCTGTGGATGAGGGAAACGATCAGGCTTTGTTCCTCTGTGTGTTACAGCAGATCATGTAAATATTGATAACAGGGAGTGTATATGACGTGTGACGCTAACGCTGCAGATGTCGTTATCACCAAACTAATTTAATCAGATTTCTGTGAGTTTAAACACTCAGGAATGCCCACAGAATGCTGTCATACGAGCTGTGTGACTGGGGATAAGTTACAATTACTAACAGGTCAGTGATTTATGAAAAACGGAGGGAGGCAATTAAGATGTCTGATTTAATTATCCTCCCGTTTTCTTTACTAACAATATATAGGCATAGACATTTTATAATGCATCACATAATGTGACATTTGTAAGTAAAAATTCATTAACCCTTGAAAAGCTTGTATCTTGTTTGAGACTTACTTTTGATACATGTGTCTGATCAAAATTATCAAAGAATATCACAAAGAAACCCAAATGAATACAGTCAGATAAATGATAAATATAAAAGTCCTCAGCTGAATTATCAGTTTCCAGAAATACCTAATGAATCTATTGAGTAACAGTAACTATTTGTAACATCTCATGTTATTTATTTAGATTTTAGTACAACATGAAATAAACATTTTATCAACAAAAGAGGTAAAAATGCATGGCTATTATTTGTGTTTTCATGCACTAACAGGTTAAACATTTTTCTTTCTTGTGTCTATGCTGGTCGACCTCAGGCAGCATCTTCTGATGGTGAACCGCTGGTTACAGTCAGCTTCTCAAAATCCAAGGAGGAAGGATGTACAGCAAAGACAGTGAGAGCAGAGCCAGCTTTCTGTAAGTTAAACAATTCTTTATTAAAATCACACATTTAAAAACATTGGCAAATAGGCATAGCATGGAAAGGAAAAGATAAAGGAAACTGGAATAAAAATGTTATCAAAATGGAATTGAGAATATATAATCAATAAGGATATTGTGTCAATAAAAGACTATGTAAAAAAATGACAACACTGCAGTGAGGTGTTTTGGTTCATGTCTTGTAAACATATATTTTTGTGTCTTGTATTTCAGATCATGCAGATGCACTGTTGGACCTTGTCTTTGAGAAGGTTTTCCAGGACCCTGCTCCACACCTGAAGGAGCTGCAGAAAATACCAGACCATATGCTCCTTTTCCAAATACCAGGAAGAACTGACCCTCTCATACTGGTCTTCTGCATCAGGAAACTCTGCAGTACAACACAGGCAGCATCAGCTCACAAAGGCTCTGTAGGCCAGGCATCTGTAAGGGCTGGACATGATAAGATTATGTTAGAAATGAAAATTACTGTCATAGGTGTTTTTATCTATATGTTCATATTTTTATCAATATGGTTCTATGGCTTGTGTTTAAAAATTCCTTTTCTTTGTTTATGTCTTTTTTACCTCCTTCATGTAAAAATGTCTACAGTACCAGCCGGTACATTTGGTGATTTATATGTCAAAATATCTTTCACAATAAAAAGTCTACATGAACTGTTTTGTGTGTTTTCAGTTTTCCATATGTTACATGTAATGTTAATAATTAAATAACAAGAAAGACAAAAAATGAGATGGAGGAAACAGTTCTTTAATCTTTACTGTTTTGTTCAACAGTCATGGAAGTGTTTATATCAAAATACTTATGCATTACTCCTCTTAGATGTAAAGGCTCATAGTCTGATCTATAAATATAGAATGCATGTTGTAGTGAAAAACACACTCAGAGTCAGAGTCCAGGATGGTTGGACTGGGAGTTTCTGCAGTTTTCCTCTGACCTACTTAATTAAAACAGGTAAGTCAGGGACACAGTACAGGAAAGGTTATGTACTAATTGTTATTTAGCACTAATTTTTCACAATACCTTTGGTATCTCCATTCAACAAACATTTTCAGGCTGTAGGAATTTTCACACAATTGCCACAGGAGCACCTCTGTAGGAGAAGAGTGAAAACAGGATGTTCAGGAGAATTTGTATATAAAGGAAATGTTCTGTTATTGTATAAGAATATACACAGAGCTGTCGTAACATACAATAATGCAAGTGAAGAGGTTTTAAGACAGCTACTGTGTGGTATATAGAAAAGAAAATAACCTTTTAAAATAAGGTTCACAGAAAACTGTTGGCTGCTCACAGTTACAGGTAAAACGTTCTCTGTTACTGTTACTGTCACTAAAGGCTATGGCTCTATTAAATGCTGTATTCTGATGGGTCAGTCACATTACTAATGTTATTTCTGTAAAACAGACTGTTGCTCTGATCGGCCCTGAAGAGCCCAGACATTATTTACACATCACAACAACAGAGAAGACCCCTCTCTCTGTCTTATTTCACTATCAGTAGCAACGGCCCCTTCAGTGTTACTTAGAAGTGAAAGTTATTTCACATCGGGGTTTTAGTTAATTCACGTCTCTGCAGTAACCCGCTCACTCTACATTAGCTCTTACTAGACTCTATCTAACACCAGTCTAAGCACTGCACGTCTGCTAACAGACATGCTAACATCAACAACAGGGGGAGGGGGAGAGGAACGGCAGAACAACTTTGATTCGTCAACATTATAGCATTAAAGAAACAAACTTTATATACAGACCACTGAGAAACATCCTGGTTTATCCTTTGTCCTCGATTCTCTCCTGGTTCCTCTTATTTTCGGGTTCTGACTCGGTTAAAGCGTTCAGTGCTGCGGTCCTCATGTAGCAACACAGACGCTAACACAGAGCTCTGTTGACATAGTCACGCGCATGCGCTGACTGCGCCGACACGGAAGTGCGGGGCGGTTTCAGCGGTGCGTCATGAACATATAGTTACGCCCACAAAATCCAAGCGTTGTGCATAGAGGAGCAAAGACAGCATGTAAACTAAGCTCCTGTGCTTGTTTTATTGGGTTTTTTGACCAAAGCATGCTACTAAGGCTTCATGAAGACATCAAAGATCAATATCACACTGCAGAAAAAGAGCATCATATGGGATCTTTAAGTTCTTGGTACAGTCTGTGTACAATGTTCTCCCTAGCCCTAGCAACCTGTTTACCTGGGGCCAGACAGACTCACCTGTGTACCAGCTGTGCCAGAAGAGGGGATTATTGGAACATATCCTCAGCTGCTGCTCAAAGGCCTTAGGAGATGGTAGGTATCATTGGCACCATGACCAGGTCCTGTGATCAATAGCAGACACCATCTGCACTGGTATTAAAAACAGCAAGCTGCAGCAGCAACCAAGAGCTTGATTGCCTTTGTCCAAGCAGGAGAACAATAGCAACCCTCTTAGAAGACCCAGGGGGCCTTCTCACAACATCGGGGGACTGGCATCTCCTGGTTGAGACAGTTAAGCGAACATGATCGCTACTACAACACTCCGGCATGAATCCTCACCAAGCGCCTGCTCAGCTCTACACCCTGCGCCCCACACTCCCTCTCAAAGTGGTGAACAGCTCCCCTGGATTCATAAACCTGTGTGACGCTCTGAATGCCGTAACGCCATGGACATGGTCCTGATGTCCATGGCCAGTAAGCAGGTGGTGCGTCTTGAGCTAACCGTCCTCTGAGAGGACCAGATGGAGAAAGTACAGGAGAGTAAGAGGGCTTGTTCGCAAACCTTGTTGCTGAGGGTTGGAGGAATGGGTGGAAGGCCCGCTGCAAGCCTATTGAGGTGGACTGCAGGGGCTTTGCAGGTAAGTCCTTGCACCGGGTCCTGGGACTCGTAGGCATTGGTGGACTGCACAGACAAAGAGCCATCAAAAACATCTTGGAAGCAGCAGAGAAGGCTTCACGGTGGCACTGGTTGAGGAGGGAATCCAAAGACAAAAGGATATTACAGTGGTCCTCTGCTGTAGTGATAAATATTTTGACTTGCAGTGCTCAGGCAATGTCAAAAAGAACAATGGATTTTTAGAACACTGACTATTTTTTATGAGAAAGGGTTTAGTTTTAAAGAGTAAGTGAACAGTTTTAAGAGAGATAAGAGCTTTCAGAAGTGAGCTATGGTGATGGGCTGAACTGCTTTGCCGAAATCATCTTAAAATTTTCAGAATGTAATTTCTGTTTCAAGAAATCAACCAAACCAATGTGAAAAACTGTACTAAGGTGAATGAATATAAAGGTCTTCTTGTCTGAATTTTCTCTTGACTTATTTTTTGTTGACCAAAGACCTTATTATCAGTACTGATGTGAAAACACAGTGGTAATCCCAAAGGCTTTTAGTCGAGGGAACGACACAATGCAAACTTCCATGTTAGCCTCCAACAGTAAGTCATCCCTTCACCTCTCTTTGACCCTCTGATACAACCTCTGCAGACAGAGCAAACAGAGGTCAAATCATTGACCTCTACATCTCTGCAGGTTCAGAGTGGAACAGAAATGAGTCCACTATTCTGTTTTCCTTGTTTTATTTGAGATTTCCATGTTATTATCAATGAAGTTTTTGATAGAATTCCCACACAAGGCCAAAATAAAGCAAACACAACAAGGTGAGCACAGAATGAGAAGAGATTTGACTGTTGTTGTATTTTGTGTAATCAAACAATGACTGGGGTTCATATTTGAATCAGTCTGCACCAGAGCTCTGTTTCTGTGCTGTTTTATCTTTGTTGGTTCAGTGTGACTCAGGTTACGTAATTCGATCTCCTGCACGTGGTTATTTGTGTTAATGATTGATGGATCTTAGACTTTATAAAAGGCTGAATAAAGACAGGAGCTACAGACCAACTGCACAGAAGACGACTGTGAGAATGGAGATGACAGTGTGTTTCCTGCTGCTGCTCCTCTGCTCTCCCTCCACGGCTCAGCTTCAGAGCCACACTGACAACCACATTACTGATCCTGGAGAGCAAACTGAGGGAGAAACAGCTGATGCTTCAAACCAGGAACAGACAAGTCCACAAGACATCCGTGCTGTTCTGAGAGAGCTGAGCGCCTCTGTGGCTGAACAGAGGGTGGAGATGAGTCGCTTACAGAGAGAGAATGAAGGTACAGTGGAGTCATGCTGACTTGGAGCTCACAGGAAATTATTTTTTGTCATCCACAGTGAAGTTTACGTTTTATTTTGTAGTCGTGGGAATCTTCTTTCCTCAGCTGTGGTTGAGACATTTCATATCAGATCATGGTGATGTAAGTAAAAGCTAACAAAACATTGTTTAATTGTTTAATTCTTTTTTGCAGTACAAGATGCCAAACTGGAGTCACAGAGAGCAGAGGTGGAGAAGCTAAAGCAAAACCTTGAAGGTATTTCATGAGCAAAAACTGGAATCTATTACTTATGTTTAAAGTGACACAATATACCTCCATACACTGTAAGTTCATTTGTGTGATTTTGTTAACATGTTGAATTTTCATTTGAAAAAGCTGAAATGTAAGATACAGTTTATTTTTGACAAGGAAGGAACACATATCATGATCACTTGATCTGAGTATGCTAATTGTTTTACTATAATAGTTTTTTTTTTAATGTCCAGAGCACACCTCTTTACTTTTTGATGTTAATTATAATGCAATGTTGCTTTATTTCCAGCTCAAGCAGCACAGCTGGTCACAATGAAATCCAGGACAAATGTTACAGAAAACCAAGTGGAAGCCCTGAGGAGAGATGGAGAAGGTCAGACACAAATCTAAACCTGCAGTTTACATTTGGACTTTAGACTCTGAAAACTATTCTGAAGGTGGAGAGCAACAGATGTCAGGACTTGGTAACACAGCTCTCTCTCTCTCTCTCTCTCTCTCTCTCTGTCTCTCTCTCTGTCTCTCTCTCTCTCTCTCTCTCTCTGTCTGTCTCTCTCAGTCAAACAGGTGGCTTTCTCAGCCTCCCTGGTGGCCTCAGGCTCTGTGACTTTGGGACCGTATAACACTGAGACTAATGTGGTGTTCAAGCGCATTATCTCAAACATTGGAAATGCCTACAGTCCAGACACAGGTACTTCTTACACTAACAGAAACAACCTTCAGACATTTGTTTTTGAGATGTTCAGTCTGGAGGAAAGAACTTCTTTTACACTCACTGTCAATTAAAATGTCCTCCAGGTCTCTTTACTGCACCAGTGAGAGGAGCCTACCACTTTGAGGCCTACATTGGAGCATATGGACATTCTAGCTATGGACCAGCTGCAGGTCTGGTGAAGAATGGAGAACATGTATGTGCTGCATATGAGAATCAGACTAATGGGTTTAGTAAAGCAGCTAATGGTGTCACTCTGCTCCTAGAGGTTGGAGATGTTGTGTTTGTGCGTCTGGCTGCTAATAACAGAATATTTGATAATCAAAATCACCATACAACCTTCAGTGGTCACCTTCTTTTTATCATGTAAGATGGACATAGTCATCCATGTTTTCTAGCTACCTTAAAAATGTAGTCCTTGCCAGAAAAGTCAATCAGCTATCATGTTGTTTTCTCTTTACTTTTTTAATGCAACACTCTCTTGATAGTCATGCCATGACATAGGAAAGTCTGTGTTTTTATGATGATTGTATAATGGAAAAATAAATGTATATATGTTCAAAATAATTTGTGTCTGAATTGTTCTTTCATCACCATAAAATAAAGACTCTTGAAATAATTCCAGTTTCAAAAATCAACCCTCGATAGCATGAATTATTTCCTAGAAGAAAACAAAAAAATCGACCCAGCTTTCAGGAGCTTCAGGGTCCCAACAGATGTTGTTTTGGTGCCTCAGGGCTCCATGAAATAAAGAAAAAGTCTTATTTACAGTCTTTGTCAGACAAAGAAGAAACAGAAACAGTTTTAAAAAACTTATTCACAGTGCTGGGGATTGAAATGAAAATCTTACCTCATGATTCTTGATGTCAGAATTTGTTCTTTCCTCTTAAATTAGAGTCAACCCTGAGACTCTGTCCTATGGAGGACTTTACAAATTCTGCATGTACTAAATAAAGAAATCGATAATACTTGTTTTAAAAAGAATAAGACATGGCTTACACAGATGAATACATTTATGGTGTGCTGAGGTGGAAAGTGTACCAAAATATTCAAGTTAAAGTACCACTACTGAGGTAAAAATACAAATAAGTAAAGTATAAGTAAGTAAGTATAAGTAAAAGTACTGCTCTGTACTCAAGTAAAAGTTAAAGGTAGCTTTTTTAAAATGTACTCACAGCTGAGTTCCTTCTTAAATATTTATTTACCTGTCTCTTCTGTTATCTAAAAAGGACAAGTTATAAATATTAAATCAAAGAACGTGATTTTATTTAAAGGCAAACCTTTGACTTTACCTGTCAAAATTACATATATCAGAAATGCCTGAAGATGTAATTATAACTAGATAAGTAGTGAAAAGTTTGTTTTCCTATTTGTCAGAGGTGGGACCAAGTCATTGTTCTGCAAGTCTTAAGTTAGTCACAAGTCTTAGCTCTCCTGTTTTGAGTCAAGTTCAGTCTGACAGCAGGAAAGTTAAGTTGAGTCTTCAAGTAAAAGCAGGCAGATCAAGTCGAGTCCAGAGCCTTCAGTTTTAACATTTCAGGTCAGATCAAGTCATTTGTGATTTTTAGCCAATTTCATTCCATTTAAACATTAAAACAATATTTTATAGGCTACTGGTAAGATTGGCTGAGAGTGGGTTTTTGTAAATCAGACCCCAATGGTTTAAGGGGTTGCATTTACAGCCATAGGGAGTCAATGACAAAAAGGTACTCTTAAATCAACAATCACATTTTATTAAAAAAAAAAACTACCATCTTGAGAGTGCTGCCTGAAACAATAGTATCCTTTTTTTTTTTTTTTTTTTTCCCCTTGTCTGCATTATCTTTACAGCTGAGCACTGTGTCTGGTGGCAGCGTTGGAAAGACTAATGCATTTTTTTTCTAGCAGTGAGAGATATGTGAATATGATTCACTGCTATAGTGACCATCACCAGCTCTCCCTGTAGGCTATAGGCCATCATATAAAACTTTATTTAACCCCTGATGGGAGCTGAAGGGGAGGGCCGTGCCACACCACAGTGTGAAAGAAGAGGAAATAGTGACAGACAAGACAGGACAAGACAAGACAACTGGGAGAAGAACAAACAGGTATTGTAGCTAGTTTAAGATAGTAGTTCAAGTGCTGTGCTGATGCAAGTCCATACTGGAAGTATGTGGTGTGTATGAAGAGGGTGGCTCATGTGTAGAGTGTGGGGGGAGAGGGGGGGAGTGAGATGAAGACCCTGGTTCGGGTAGTGGAGGTGGAGGGGAGGTTAGGAGAGGGATGAAGACCCTGGTTCGGGTAGTGGGTGTGGGAGGGGGATACTGAAGGTCTGATGGCGGATGGCACACAGTCCTTGACCGGCTGGCAGAGCTTCGGTCGGAGCTCTGGTCGTTCAGCCCATGCTGCGGCCGGCCGTTCGGTAACCAGCAGCCGGCGCAGTGTTCAACAATCCCAAATCATTCTGCAGCTTCTTCCACCTTACGATAATCCAATGTTGAGTCTCCGTTGGGACCTGTATTGCTCATATTTCTTCCTTACTTCAGCCTTTTCCTCCAAACTTTTACGTTTCCTTCTCTTTGATGTGGAGGGTAACAAAAGCAGCCCCCCGGCTCCATGATGCTTCAGTAGCTAATGCTGCTAGCTGATCGACTGTCCATAAGAGCAGTAGAGTGGAGGAGGCGGGACCATGGGCAAGACGCTGTTTAGCAGGGGAGACAGGGGATTGGATGGACTCAAGGACCAATCCGAACTGCCGTCCCCGGTGGTTCGGATTGGACAACTATTATGCTGCTTTTCATTCTTTTTGGACTTTATATTGCCTAGCTAGCACCATAGGACCATAACAGCCTTGTAAACGGTGTTATTAAGATGTACAGAGCTTCCAAAACGTACACCATAGCTTTAAGTGGAAGGTTTTAAAAATCCAAATCTTTGCTTTGTTGAGGCTCTACAGTTGTTTAGGTTGATAATAACAACAACAACAATAAGAATGAGAAGAAGCAGGAGGAGGAAAAGAAGAAAGGGTAGAAAGAAGGGTTACAAAAAGAAGGATAAGAAGAAGGAGTAGGAGGAGAAGAACAAAATTTACAATGTTATTGAGAGATTTGTAACTTATTTGGAGGATCTTGAAGTAGATTAAGAGGCAGTGAAGGTGCTGCAGGATGGTGTGATGCATTCCTTCACTCTGACTTCTGAAGAAATCTCTTTGGTCAACTTTTTTTTCCAACATCCTGGCTGCAACTTATTACCAAACACAGGCACACATTGATTCAATGTAGGCTAAATGAAACCTCTTCTATAAAAAGGTGACAGAGCAATGCGGTACTTGATCCTACTTTCCACTCTGTGTATCCTCCTGTCTCACCTACTGCCTTCTTCTACAATCTCCATCATGATTCTCCGCTACACATCACTCTGGCTCTACCAGCTTAAAACTCACAGCACGCACTTGTCTGACCACAACTTTTAAACTGTCGACACACCAAAAGTGACTTGTGCTTCCTCTACCTCTCACTCTTCATGTAAAGTCAGTGTACTGCCACAATGTGGTGAGGATAACTCTCCAGCAATGTGACAGTCAGTTTGTCCCACTACTGCTCAAAGTTTAAAAAATTGATATTCAGGTGTGTAGCCTCAGTGCGACAGCCAATCAGCCTTGTGCTGACGTCATTATGGTTTTTCAAAACATGGAGGAGACGCTTATCACCATAACGTCTGGGTTTCCCATCCTTTATAACCCATAAAAATGTCAAAAATCAGGACAGTGTTGCCAAAGAGGAGGCCTGGACACAGGTAGCAGCAGAGGTCGGACTGTCTGGTAAGTTTTGTAAATGTGTCTTGCTTTTTTTTTTTAATTTATACGACTGTACGAAGTCCCATTCAACCTGGAAAGCTGCCTCACTTGCACGCCCAGCTGTTTCTATTTACGTGTGTGCATGTGTGTGTGTGCATGTGCGCATCCACATCTATTCTGCAGTGGACATTTGCCCGAGGAGTTAGACGGGACTCCAGGACATTTACCTGCGGGAGACGAAGAAGCAGGGGGGAGGAAGCAGGTCAGCGGGGGGGCCAGTGAAGAAGTGGAGGTTCTCTGCATCCTGTCATTCCTCGACCCGTTTAGAACCCCGAGGAAGATGAGCAGAAACCTCATTTGAGAGGTTGAGGATGACCATGTAGCGTCAGGAATAAAAGACACCCCATCATTTTCTTTCTCATCTTTCCTCTCCCCTCTCTCCAACCCTGAGAAGACCACCATAACATGTGGACATGGGGAGCCATAAATGGTCTCTTTTTCCTGCTAGTTGGTGTGACCCCTGTTTGGGCCGCTCTTTACACCCCCCCAGGACCAGACTCCCCTCTTGATTTAATGGACTTTCTTCAGGCATTGGACAGTCCAGCAATGCCTGATTGGCTGAGACTTTGTAAGGCACAGAGAAGTCTCATTAGCCACATCCTGAACTGTCTTATCTTCTGAGATAAACAGCTTACTCATCATGTCTTATTCCCTCTGTCTCTGTGAACGGTGAATTGTCCATTGCAGCTGCAGGTTGTAAATTCCAACACTTCAATCTCACAGGACATAAACATTCTCTTACATTCCAAAGCATCCAGAACAATCTCAGATGATAAAGAAACCTTAAAGGACTGGTATCAAAGTTCCAAATCATAAACTGTGTGTTGATTTGAAGTCAGTGTGTGTTGTACATCCCTATGTTCTTTCAACAGCCTCTCTATCACCTCCCTGAGTGAAGTTAATAAAATCTCAGATTTAATCTAAATTCTGTGAAAGACCAATAGCTCCACCTAGTGACGTCTCTTGGTAAAGAACAACTATAGGCATGATTAATATATGCTGTGATGGATATCAGGACTTAATGAAAATGCAGTGTGTCCTACAATGTGTTCTAACAGTGCCTATTAGCGTAATATCCATTTATCTGCAGTTGTACACAAGAATATGTTGGTAATTCACAAGTCTGACAGTAACTGTGCTATTGTTACTGTGTTTTCATTAATGTGTCAGAACTGTTTGATATCATCCTCTTATCATTTGTTCATGTGTTGTCTAAGACCTTATACTTATGGTGGGTCGAGTGATATGAGTAATTTGTTCATTAAAGTTAAACTTAGTCCACATATTGGTGCATAGTTGATGAAAGTTGTCGCTTTGTCTGTTACGTCAGCATCCTCCCACCCAAAGATGCTTGAAAAACTCTTGCCAACTTTTCATCACTCTCTTGTCTTCACTTTGCCTCTCTTACTCTTACCCCCTTACTTTACTGTTACTTTTACGTCTTAACTCTTCATTCTTGTACTTCTTTGTTGCACCATTAGGCCTCTGCCTTATAAGCACATGAAACCTTTTCTTTTGCTTGCGGATCACGTTTTCTAAGTTAACCATTTTAATCCTCGACTTAAACATGTCCTCATTTAAATTCATCTAAATGCTCTCTGCTCTTCAAATAAAGGTTCATTTATAGTTTCTATGAAGGTCTAGTTTATAATGCATTAGAAGCACATGCATAGGACGTTATAATGCTGTATAATGCTTCATAAGTGTCATTATAATGGTGTATAACCATGTATAAGAACTTGTACCAAGGTTTATAAAGTATTACAAGTGTGGACATAATGTATTATTATCAAGCCTTTATAATGTTTTATACCTGCATACTCAAGTGACAAGAGTTTAGAATGAAGAATCTGAAGTCCTGGGTCACATTAGAACCATCCTAACTCTAGACAGGAGTAAAGATGCATAGAACTGCTCAACATAGAATAGACACTAAATTCTTGGTTACAGAAAGGGCGTACTGACATAGAAGTATCAATACGATGTTATAGGATGACTTTAAGAGCTTTTATTAAAGTGACAACACTGTATAAAGTTATAAGCAATTGCAGACATGATAACACAATTAGAATCATTTAGGAGCAGTATTTTGCTGGCTGGATGTCAAATGTTAGATGTTAGAAATTAAACACCATAAAAATGATCTTTAAATCAACTTTATTTTGCAAAAACAAAATATAAAGAATGTTGCACAATATTCTCTACATATCAATACAATTGAAATCTGTAAAAAAAAAAACCTGCATAGCTCACAAATTAAAATTCTAGCACCTGAGAGGACTGAAGAGTGCCATTTCTAACAAATTAAAACTTGGAACAGACTAGCTGTTTTGCACGTTTAATGTGAACACTGAACACTATATATAGTTGTTAGCAATTGTATGACATTATAACAAAATTCTGTTCTCTTAGGAACAGTATTTTGCTGACTGTAAGTAAAGTGTAAGTCAAACATAATGATGTTTAACGCAACTCTGCATTTTGCAGATATAAAATGTTTTACTGAACTGTGGAGAGAATATAGGTCATTAAAAAACAGGTCACTTACCAAACCAATAAATAAAGCAATAGAACCAAAAAAGCGACTCTGTTAGATACTGTATGTTGCTCATATAATGAGGCTTTTTTCCAATCCCACACTGTGCTGTAGTGACTGATGCCTACTTTGGAATTTTGTTCCCCTCTCCTCTCCTCCCGTCTCTTTTTCTACATCCACAGGGTGAGTGGACGCTGGCACGACTGTTTGCACTGCTCTCCAGTATTTTTGTTGTTTTAAATTTTGCAGTGTCCTTGGGTGCTATCAAATGTGCTTTAAAAATAAAATGTCTTATTATTATCATTATTATTATTATTAATAAACAATTCTGCAAATTTCTAAGGCACAAACTTTTCTCAAGGTACACCATGAAACACCATGTGAGAACAACTGTTTTGGAACAATGAATTAATTTGCCAAATGTCCAACAAACACAGAATAAATGTTAAACACATAGAAATATCTTATTCTTTTAAAAATGACTATTATGAATTTGTTCACTAAAAATGTGTAGGCTTTGCAAAAGTCCTACAGAGGACAGAGCCTGAGGGTTGACTTAATTTATGATGAACAAACAAATTCTGACTTCAGTTTAAGAATCATCAGAAAAGATTTTTATTAAAATCTCCAGCTCTGTCAAAAATGTGTAGAAAATGTGCTCCCATTTCTCCTTTGTCTGATAAATTGTGTAAATAAGATTTAATGTGTGATTTAAAAAAAAACTATTTGATGGTGACAATACATCTTTTTTTTTTGCATCAGATACTTAGTATAATCTAAACATGAATTAAATTCAGTTTTGGACAAAACAATAGGAAGATTTCCTACAGTGGCGATTGCTCTAAGACTGCAAGGGAAGCTCAGCTTCCCCTAAAATGTCCCCCAAAAAAGTGGTGATATGTCCTGCTGTGTGCACATTTCATTGACTAAATATACGCTTGAATACCTTCATCTTTTGTTCAGAATCAGCTACTTATCACAGTAGCAGCTACTTATAACTGGAGCGACTTCCTTTTCATTCATCCCCACTGCATCTCAGCGCTTTAACACAGTTGGACGCTGAGCGTCTTCTGACTTCGATGGGGAAGCGTAGAGTGGGTTGTTCCACTGTGGAAACTGGACGGTCATTGGATAAACGCTGGGCTTTGTCCCGCCCATCGGACGCTCAGCGTCTCTGGGGGTCTATGAGGCAGTGGGCTGGCCTGGACGCTCAGCTTCTGCATGATGATTGGATGATCTGTCTGAGGCCGAATCCTTTTTTGATTGACAGTGAAATGAGCCAATCAGCGATCTTGAAGGCTCACCCTTCACCGGGGCAACTTCTAAGTTTTACATTCAGTTGTTCTGGACTGATTCGGAGGCTTTATCGATCACCAACGACTTTATCTTTCTTAAAAACGACTAGCGCTGTGTTTGAAGATTCTCTCCTGTCACTTTTTCTTTTCACAAACGAGCAGCTGTAGCTGGGGAGCTTCTCTCCCTGTCACTCACACTCACAGCCTGTCAAACAGTAGTCTCACGTAGCAGCTCCAGCTGCTAGCAAGCTGCACATAATGGCAGATAGTATGAATGTTGTAGACCAGATTTTGGCGAGGCCATTTGATAGTCTTCCTTACGAAGAGAAAATTAGAGTTAAACAGCAGGGCAGATCAACTCCTAAGGTTGATTTAGTGCAAAGGTGGGGAAAAGAAACAGGTCTGGTGTGACAAGGTGAGCTGGCTCACTGGAAGTGCTGTCACAAATAAAATGTGTTGTCTGGTCAAAAGTGGGTTTTTGGGGAATAAAATCCCTGGAAAAGACACCTAGTTGGTACAACAGGGTCACAGATCATTTACATAAATACATAAATTTATGATGTAGGCCAGAAAAAAATGAGCTTCCCCTCCCTGACTGACCAGCAGCCGCCACTGATTTCCTCTGCCATGTTATGTAAATAAAGAGAATGATGCAGGAAGAAATTAAAGAGAATACATCATATTTGACCAACATTACAGGCAAGAGCTAACTTTTTTAAGGTAGACATGGATGACTGTGTCCATCTTACATGGTGAAAAGAAGGTAACCACTGAAGATGGAATGGTGATATACATTATCATATATTCTTGTATTAACAAACAGACGCAAAAACACAACATCTCCAACCTCTAGGAGCAGAGTGGCACCATTAGCTGATTTACCAAATCCATTAGTCTGATGCTCCGTTGCAAAAAACATCACTTCTCCATTCTTCACCAGACCTGCAGCTGAACCATAGGTAGCATGTCCATGTGCTCCGATGTAGGCCTCAAAGTGGTAGGCTCCTCTCACTGGTGCAGTAAAGAGACCTGGAGGACATTTTAATTGACAGTGAGTGTAAAAGAAGTTCTTTCCTCCAGACTGAACATCTCAAAAGCAAATGTCTGAAGGTTGTTTCTGTTAGTGTAAGAAGTACCTGTGTCTGGACTGTAGGCATTTCCAATGTTTGAGAAAACGTGTCTGAACACCAGAGGAGTGTGAGTGTTAAACGGTCCCAAAGTCACTTCACCTGAGGCCGACAGAGAGGCTGAGAAAGCCACCTGTTTGACTGAGAGAGAGAGAGAGAGAGAGAGAGAGAGAGAGAGAGAGAGAGAGAGAGAGAGAGAGAGAGAGAGAGAGAGAGAGAGAGAGAGAGAGCTGTGTTACCAAGTCCTGACATCTGTTGCTCTCCACCTTCAGAATAGTTTTCAGAGTCTAAAGTCCAAATGTAAACTGCAGGTTTAGATTTGTGTCTGACCTTCTCCATCTCTCCTCAGGGCTTCCACTTGGTGTTCTGTCACATTTGTCCTGGATTTCAGTGAGACCAGCTCTGCTGCTTGAACTGGAAATAAAACATTATTGTGATATATTTAATAATAAAAGTAAAACATCACCAATGTCTCTAAAGAGGTGTGCTCTGGACATTAAAAAAACTATTATGATAAAACTGTGAACATATTCAGATCAAGTGATCATGACATGTGTTCTTTACTTGTGAAAAATAAACTGTATCTTACACTCTTACAACTACCATGTTTTTCAGCTTATGGAAGTATATTGTGTCACTTTAATCAAATGTAATAGATTACTGCTGTTGTGTAGGAAATACCTTCAAGGTTTTGCTTTAGCTCCTCCACCTCCACCTTCTGCCTCTCCACCTCTGCTGTCTGTGACTCCAGTTTGGCTTCTTGTGCTGAAATCAAAAAGTTTTACCTCAAATGTATGGGGAGAGATTTGTCTCAAAACTATGCACACAAATATATTGTAGTGATTATTTTCTGGATATTACTGGATATTAATTAAATTAATTAATATTCATTTAATAACCAGGTTTGCTCTCGTTAATTAAAGGGGGCACCATCTTTTTTATACAAAAAAGGCAAAATTAACTTAATTAGCTGATTTATTAATTTATTTCATTTAAATTAGATAAATCAATTAAGTCAAACTTATCAGTTTAATCAATTAAGTCAAACTTCAGTTGTTTAATCAATCTCAAATCTAAAGACAGAACTCTCATGCAGTGATGTCAATCTTCCAAATAGAATACCAACAGACAGAACTTTAAATATATAAGGGTGATTTATTAAAATGAATATATAAGACAAAATAAAATAAAATAAACACTTAAGAAGGAACAAATGTCAGAGATGTACTAAATCAATGATGCTATCAATCAGGAAAGAAGATATGAACCCTCAAGGAACATTTAAGCATATGGAGTGGTTATAGTGGATTAATTTCTGAATTAACCTACTTGTAAAAGGTCAAATCAAGGGGAAATTATTAGAGAATTGAACCAAGACACGCTCAAGCCCATCTGAAAGAAGATAGAACTGCCTCTTACGAATCGGGCCTCATCTGGTCCTGGAGCTACTGGAGAGAAGAACTGTTCTGGTTCTGGGTGTCGTCAAGAGGGCTGAAGTCCACACTCTATCCAGTGCGATGGATCCAAAGAGGTTGTCCGATGTGGTCCCAGGTTTCCCGGGAGAGAAGTCTTAGATTGGACTGGCAGATTCTGTCAAGGTGAAGCTGGAGCTTGGGCGTTGGTGTCTCGATTGTATAAAAAGTGGATTTGTAACTAATTCCAAAAATCAAGAATTCATTGGCCAAACAAATTCTATTCTGAAATTAATAACGAAAGTCCATTTACTATGAAGCAAATCTTTGAAGTCTTACTGGCTTATAAAGAAAGAATCGGCGGGCATGTCACAAAACTTAGACAAAAGAGTCTAGGAAAAATATGTGAGCCAAAAATCAAAAGTGGTGACGAAGATGAGGAGGAAGAAGGAGACGGACAAGAGAAGAGGGGAGCAGAGAGAGAAGAGCAGAGAGCGAGAAGACCGCATGTTTCTCTGTTTTGTCTCCTGATGAGGATCTCAGAGGAGGAGGGCCTTTGGATGAGTTAACAACACTTTATCAACTAATATTTGGCCAATATTAAGTTGTATTTTGATTAAACATCCAATATAAGCACTCCAACTGGATAGGAAATCTCATGGTGATCAATTTGATACCAAATACTGTATATCTGAAGTATAAGAAAGAATTAAACAATTCAAATCCTATTAAACAGTCAATTAAACACAATAGAGGTGGTTAACTTAAGATATATCAGTCAACATGCCCTTAAGATGGTTTGCAACCAAAACTTAAGGTGTAGAAATCCTATTATAAGCATTCTTCAATGAAACAGAGTGATAACCCAACTTTCTCCTAACTTGGGGATCTTTAGGACTAAAAACACACAAGTCACATCATTAGAAAGCATTTTTCATGACAGGACAAAATATTACATTATTACACATGTCCATTATTTCATTTAAACAGTTTGAAAGTTTTGTGGTTTTCTGTGCTAGACAGAGACCACATCTGGAGTGGATGAGGGGACCAAGATGTCCAGGAGGTCAAAGGTCAACTTAGGTGTCACCGAATTGTTATTTATGACCTCAAAACGGACTCTCTTCGAACATACTATTTGGTCTCAGCCAATCGCTGTTTAGGAAGAAGAGTAAACATCCACACCGATGTCTGTTTGGGGTAGTTCGGAGGGGGCGAAACAGATTTAATGGCAACACATGTTTTAGGTGATTTACAGTCATGAGGCACAGAGTCAGAGAGGAATGTTCTTGGTCCTTTTAGAGTTTCCTTAAAGTTGATCAGTTTGATATCGCTACATATCCCCCCTTCGTCGCGTTGTCTTGATCCAAAGGTCAACGGGACGACCAGGCAAGATGATCAAACAGGAGTTCTTAGACAGGCTTGGTGTCTGGTTCTTAGGGAAGGGCCAAGAACTAATTACCTTAAAGAGGTTATGTCTAGTAACAATTAAGTGTGTAATAAAATTACAAATCTAACAATGTTACTTATTGCTTAACTGTAATCTATTATAAATTCTGCCCAAGTTCAAGTTCTGTTGGTACTTAATTCAGAATTTAAAGTACAACTTAAAGATTTCTTGAATGTTACAAGAATAGATAGCTTTTAACATATAATCACCAGATAAGGTTGATTGTTTGGGTGCTGTAAAATTGAGAGTTTTAGGATTCACTTACAGCGTGTGTACTTGTCAAAAGTCTTTTGGGGTTCCAATTTCGTTTAGATTAGTTGAACATTACAATTAACAAACCAAGGTGGTTTGTGAGTGGGAGCATGGTCAGTTCGCTGAGGATAAAGATATTTTGAGTCCCAGGCTGACTTTTCAGCAGGGATTTGGTCAGGTTTTAAGAGGTGGTCTTTTAAGACACCTTCCAATCCAAAGAGTAGAGGTTTCATTTTCAGAGCCAATAAGGGGTCTTTCGCAAATGAGGTTTGATTCTTACTGATAACATTGCTATGTTTGTTATGTTCTTCTGCCTTTTGGAGAACACAAGTTGGAATGACACTCTGGCCCACCTGAGTCATAGAGTCAGACTCGATTTTAGGTGTGGGTTCAGGTGTATTAGGTTTTTCAGGAGTCTGATTTACATCCCCTAAATCGAATGTTATCTGATTGTCACAGGTAGATTCCTGTGTCAGAGTGAAACACTGAGCTGTGTTGATTTGGGAAAATGACACAGGTAGAGGCTTTGGAACCTGTGACCATAACCTCAGTCGTTTGAAATCGATTACTGGATCAAACCTGTTGAGCAGGTCTTTGCCAACAAGAAAAGGAATTGAATCCAGAGGTGAAATGTACACAGGGTGTACAAAGTGCATGGGACCAATGGTTAGGTCTAGCATCATCATTTTTGTAAAGGTAGTGCTTCCCAAGGTATATGGTTGCACATCAAGATCACATGGGAGCAAGTTCAAGTCCCTGTTGGATTTCTTTACGTGTGCACGTAACCTGTTAAAGAGAGCTGCGGACATAAGGGTGATGTCTGCGGCGGTGTCAAGAAGGGCTTCTTGGTCAAGTTCATGTTCAAGAGTGATATTCAAGTAGAACTTTTGTGCAGTGCCTTTCTCAGTGAGGTTACCAAGAAACTGGCAAAAAGGTGGCACAACTTTGACGATTGCTGGATCATCAAAAGATGGATCACTAGTTGAGTCACTTTGCGAAACATTGAGTTCATTAGTAAGGTCTGACATGGTTAGGGTCTCAGGTTCAGGTACTGACTGAAAGGGGTCGATTTCCTCCTTGTTGTTCTGTACAAGGGAATCTTGATGAAAAGGTAGGTCTGAATCAGTGGTGGAAATTGGAAGAAGATCCACCTTTTTGTCTCTTTGTCGACGTAGTTTTTGGATTAACTCGTTAAGAGTATCAAGTTCTTCATCACTCAGTCTTGACTCTATTGAGTCCTTTTCAGAGTGATGGCTCTTCTCTGAAGAGTCTGGATTTTCAGAACTTTTCATCTCCTGAGTGGAGGATGATGTACAGGGCGAGTTTGTGGACCGTTGCCTCCGGTAGTGAGGGTCATAACGGTCAGGCCCTTCATGTTTCACACCCCCCTTGTAGGGTTGGTGTTTTCTTGGGACAGTCCCAAAACGTTGGGATTTTGGAGGAAAACGTTTGGGGTCAAATTTGGATGGTTGTCGACCCTTGTTTAACCATGGCGTTTGATGATGAGTGGAGGTGTGGCCAGAACGTTTAGGCCAGCACGGTTTAAAATCCTTGAGTCTTCCAGCTGGGGTCTCATTGGCATGTGAGAGGTTGCTATGAGAGACGCCTTTAAGTTCCATGGGCAGGAACTTTGCTTCTAGAGCCAATACGGAAGATGGCTCTGCTTTCTTAGCAGTGATTTGCCTTTGCTTTGCAAAACCCTTTACAGCTAACTCGCGAAGTTGGCGACTCGTCAGAGTTTTAGGGCATGCTGCAACTCCAAGATGGTGGCTGACTGTGGGATGGAGGTTTTGAACAAACAGAGTTTTGAAATGTTGGTCCTCCTCCATTCCTGGTTCGTTCTTGGAACCAAAGTAAGCCTGACGTAGGCGAGTGTAGTATTGGTTTGGAGATTCAGATCTCCCCTGTTTGACAGTTAGAGCGGCTGACAAGCCAGCTGGTGTCAATGGGTCTGTAAACTCGCAGATCAGAGCTTGACATAACGCGCCATAATCATTTCTGATTTGGAATGGCTGACGTTCGATGAAGCTGCTTACCTCTCGATTTGAGGTTGCTTTAATGAGATAGATCTTGTCGTCGGTTGTAGCACCTGGAAATCTTCTAAGATAAAAGTCGATATCCTTCAAGTAGATTTCTACGTCATGAGTGCCTTGATGACCAGGCTCGAAGCGTGCTATGTTTCTAGCAATTTTGTCGAGGTCCCTGTCAGAGGGGCAAGGCAAGAGAGGATCATTAGAGAACGAATATGATCTCTGAGATGGTGGCGACGTGCCAGGGTCAAGAAATGTTCGATCGCGATGTTGCGATGAATAGTCAAGTGTAGTCGGAGATGTGGGCAAAAAGGCCCGTTCCAAAGGACGAGTGTCCCTTCTTTCTTGGAAGAAATTTTGATCAAATTGACAGAGGCTCAGCTGTCTCTGAGCTTCTCTGAACTGATATTGCAGCATCGAAGTGTGCTTTTCTTCAGCTTGTAGAGCTGTTGCATGAACTTTGACCTGTGTTTTTAAGAGATTTAACTCCCCAGCTGTATGTTCAAGAAGGGACTCTGCCCTTTCCAGCTTATGGGTAGTTCTCTCAAGCTTTCTGGTTGTTTCCAACAGCTCGTTTTCCTTTTTCTCAAGGTCTTCATCAAGTTTCTCAGCCTTTTCTTTGAGAAAAAGTTTCTCCTTGACGTCCATAGGTGCAGGCAGTTGTGCTGTTTTCAATTCAGCAATTTGTGTTTCTGCCTTGTCAAGAGATTGCTGAGTCTCATCCAGCGCTCTTTTCAGCGCAACGTTTTCTTCTCTTTGTGCCTTTAGTTTATCTGTGGTGTGTACAAGCAAATTTTCTTTTTGCTTTAACTGTGATGCCATCACAAAGAACATGCGTCTCAGGATGTGAGTGGGCTCCTCGTCTTGAAAAGACGAAAGTGAAGCCTTCACTAGAAATTCAGCCATAACGTCTTCCAGATTAGTGGGGTTGGTCTTTTGAGCTGTAGACACATAATCTGGAATCAGCTGATTGGTCATTTCTGCTAATATTGTGCCATTGTCCTCCATTGGGTTTCCATGGATGGACTCTCTGGTGTCTGTCATGGTTGGTTTGGTTTGAAAACAAAAGGGGTTAAGATTTTGTGTGTGTAAGATGTTTGGTTCAATAGTTTAATTCTTTATAGGTTAAATGATTACACAAAGTGTCAATTAAAGTTGTTAAGAATCAATAGCATTTCTATGATCTAAACTTTGACAAGCAAAATGTCTCAGAGGACAGGGATTAAGCTTGGATAAATGTTGAATAAATCAACATGACTGCTGAAATTAATTGAAAATAAAACTCTAACTTAGTAGGCATAGCCACAAGTATGATGAACTTGTCTAAAAATACTAAGGTATATTAAACTGGAGTGGCATCTGAGGATGAGGAAACTCCAGAATTAACTCTTAGTAAACGGGAAGAAATTATTCAAAATAGGATCAAATCTGAGACTGTGGATTAAGATTAAGGTTTTAAGGTGATCTGTAGTTTTAAAGTATAAAACTTGTACAGAAGATAAACCACAGAATAGAGTGATCATCAGTTTTAAAGTTGTCAATGACAAGATGTGATCAAATTAAAAAGAATAATTTAGGACAATTAAGAGAGCTGAAAAGCAATCAAATATAAATAGAACAATAAGAAAATCCAAATGTAAGGTTGAATTTAAGCTTAATTAATTGTTCTACAGTAAGATACGAGCACAAAATCAAATTGTAGAGTCTGAGTATCATTAAAGAATTAAAACAAAGAGGAACCAAAATCTCTAATGAAGATCTGGATTTGTTCTGATCTTAAATCAAAATCACACTAATGTAGAAGAGGGAATAAACTGTATAACAGTCAATTAACTCTGAAGGAAGCTTTGAAGCTTTACAGAAAACAAAAGGGAGAAAATCCTTGTAATTAATTTGGTAACTCTGTCAAAGTGCACAAAATATTAACCGAAGTTAAAATAATTGTTGAAGCAGTATTAAATTACATAAAGTCAATAAAGCATTGGAAGAAATTGAACTGGCACTGTTACCAGTGTAAATCGTATCAATGTTTACAGGCTGTAAACTAAGCTTAAACAGTGGATTAAACCAAATTAAAGTCTATTAAACTTTAAATAAAGCCTTAATGTCATTCAAAGAACTGTGAATCACACTGATTGTTTTTCAATGCTTACAGAATAAAGACAATTTAAGCTTCAATTTAAGTAATCGAAGAAGAGTGACTTTATGTGTCAATTAATTACTGCATAGAAGTTAGAATGATTAAATTCTAAACTTTAGTTTAAGTATGAAAGTTACAGGCAAGTCTGCATGTTACACAATGTCGACTATGTCCACTTTTCAAAAACAATGTGCAGAGAAATAAGTGTTATCAAAACCAACCAAGCAGGACAGTGTTATAGGGAGGACTTGTGTCACAAAACTTCACCAGAGGGCAAATGCAAAGAAACAAGAGTTGGTTGTCCGGTAATCAAAGCAGCAATGCAGTCCGTCTCACCACTAGACGGCGATAACAAGTAAAAAGTTCTCAGTTAGCCACAGGAAGAAGCTGGTTGTCTAGCAACCAGTCTGGTTATGCTATGTGTAGCACAATAGCATGCTAACAGCTAATAGAAATAGCTCAAAGGCTAACAGCTAGCCACTGGGAATGACTGGTCACTTAAGATGCAGGATGTGGAGTTTGACTCCACCTCCCTGAAGGACGTCGTTTGTCGAACACAATACGACTCATTCACTTTTCAGACCTCTGAGGGCCAACAGCAGGCTGTGCGTGCAGCCTGACACACAGTGATGAACAAGACAAACTCTCAGGGGCCCAAGTCCCAAAGCAGCGGCCTCAGCCAAACACAAACACAGCGGTTTGTGGAAAAACACAATTCAACAAGCGCAGTGTTTCACAGCGGTCCAAGCGGACAATTTAGAGCTCACCAACACTTTAAATGTTGTGCGGCTACGAACAATCAATGAGTTAAACTCACATTAATCCTCCCGCTAAGAGCGGTCTCTCGAATCAGGTAGCTAATCTGAGACGGAGAGATGAGGGGTTAATTTTCTTATATAGAAACCAGAGTCTCGTGGTAACTATTTTATCACTGATATCGGCGTATCAGCTTTAGGCCTTTAAACACTGTAAGGACTCGTTCACGTGGTGCACGTTCAGCACGCAGAGTCACAGAATGCAGCCAGGACGGCTTTACACATTAACGTGATTAAACTCGAGTATAAAACAAACAAACACGGCTCACCACAACACAAAGCACAGTGCAATTTTGCAGAATAAAGAAAAACATTTAAACATAGCCCAACACGTTTCAGCAAGCACAGCAGCAAGAATAAAAGCAGGGATCGCTTTATTGCTATTCAAAGAGGTATGATTTTTGTCTTAAATATCAATTTATGTTGAGAATGTTTTCTATCAGTTGCACCCAAATAATATGTCTGGTGTTGTTTTGGAAGTTTCTATTTGCAGGGCCTCACACGGGGCACCATAATATACTGTAGTGATTATTTTCTGGGTATTACTGGACATTAATTAAATTAATTAATATTCATTTAATAACCAGGTTTGCTCTCGTTAATTAAAGGGGGCACCATCCTTTTTATACAAAAAAGGCAAAATTAACTTAATTAGCTGATTTATTAATTTATTTCATTTAAATTAGATAAATCAATTAAGTCAAACTTATCAGTTTAATCAATTAAGTCAAACTTCAGTTGTTTAATCAATTAAGTCAAACTTATCAGTTTAATCAATCTCAAATCTAAAGACAGAACTCTCATGCAGTGATGTCAATCTTCCAAATAGAATACCAACAGACAGAACTTTAAATATATAAGGGTGATTTATTAAAATGAATATATAAGACAAAATAAAATAAAATAAACACTTAAGAAGGAACAAATGTCAGAGATGTACTAAATCAATGATGCTATCAATCAGGAAAGAAGATATGAACCCTCAAGGAACATTTAAGCATATGGAGTGGTTATAGTGGATTAATTTCCGAATTAACCTACTTGTAAAAGGTCAAATCAAAGGGAAATTATTAGAGAATTGAACCAAGACACGCTCAAGCCCATCTGAAAGAAGATAGAACTGCCTCTTACGAATCGGGCCTCATCTGGTCCTGGAGCTACTGGAGAGAAGAACTGTTCTGGTTCTGGTTGTCGTCCAGAGGGCTGAAGTCCACACTCTATCCAGTGCGATGGATCCAAAGAGGTTGTCCGATGTGGTCCCAGGTTTCCTGGGGGAGAAGTCTTAGATTGGACTGGCAGATTCTGTCAAGGTGAAGCTGGAGCTTGGGCGTTGGTGTCTCGATTGTATAAAAAGTGGATTTGTAACTAATTCCAAAAATCAAGAATTCATTGGCCAAACGAATACTATTCTGAAATTAATAACGAAAGTCCATTTACTATGAAGCAAATCTTTGAAGTCTTACTGGCTTATAAAGAAAGAATCTGCGGAATCGGCGGGCATGTCACAAAACTTAGACAAAAGAGTCTAGGAAAAATATGTGAGCCAAAAATCAAAAGTGGTGACGAAGACGAGGAGGAAGAAGGAGACGGACAAGAGAAGAGGGGAGCAGAGAGAGCAAGAAGAGCGAGAAGACCGCATGTTTCTCTGTTTTGTCTCCTGATGAGGATCTCAGAGGAGGAGGGCCTTTGGATGAGTTAACAACACTTTATCAACTAATATTTGGCCAATATTAAGTTGTATTTTGATTAAACATCCAATATAAGCACTCCAACTGGATAGGAAATCTCATGGTGATCAATTTGATACCAAATACTGTATATCTAAAGAATAAGAAAGAATTAAACAATTCAAATCCTATTAAACAGTCAATTAAACACAATAGAGGTGGTTAACTTAAGATATATCAGTCAACATGCCCTTAAGATGGTTTGCAACCAAAACTTAAGGTGTAGAAATCCTATTATAAGCATTCTTCAATGAAACAGAGTGATAACCTAACTTTCTCCTAACTTGGGGATCTTTAGGGCTAAAAACACACAAGTCACATCATTAGAAAGCATTTTTCATGACAGGACAAAATATTACATTATTACACATGTCCATTATTTCATTTAAACAGTTTTAAAATGTTTGTGGTTCTCTGGGCTAGACAGAGACCACATCTGGAGCGGATGAGGGGTCCAAGATGGCCAGGGAGATCAAAGGTAAACTTAGATGTCACCTAAGAAGTTTATGACTTTGGAACGGACTCTCTCAGCCAATCAGAAGTAAACACATCGGATGCCTATGTCTTCTTGTTGTGGTCCTTAGGAGAAAAACACAGGCTTCATGGCGCTACAGGCCTCTTGAAGATTTACGGTCGTGGAGGCACAGAGTCAGAGAGGAATGTTCTTTATCCTTTTAGAGTTTCCTTAAAGTTGATCAGTTTGATATCGCTACACTGTGTTTAGCTCAAAGTATTTAGTTTTATTAATTACACTTTATTTAAATACAATGTATGGCTGTTCAAAATATGACTGCTGCTGTAATACTTTGAACAAAAACTTTGAAGAGATGCATTGGCCTTGTTTAAAGTCTTAATTTACTTATTTTGTTTATTTCTTCCTAAATAAGGTCATCATAGCTTAAAAACTCTGCAAGTTGCAACTTGTGTCCTGATATTTTATTTAATTTTTCATGCATGTCTTTGTTATGTTCCCTCTGCTTTACTGTTGAAACAACTGAATTTCCCATTTAAGAAGAATAATTTGTGATTCTGACACATTGTCCGTGTCTTTCTCCTTCAGTCTCCTTCAGCATTCAGGTCTTCTGATCAGAGCTCCCAGCTCAGGTGAATTATTAACGCTCTATAAACACAAACTGAATCAATCCAAAGTGACACTTTCAGTCAGTGATAGTAGCAGGAAGTAATAACACCTGTGCCGAGCCTCTCTGAGTGACTTTAGTGCAGCCCTGTTCCTGCTCCTGCTGTTGTTGCTCCTCCCCCTCCCTCTGTGGGGGCGTGGCTTCCCCACCTGAAGCTCCTGCTGAATCACACCTGGCTCTCAGCTCACCTTCATCAGCTCCTCACAGACTTGACGTGACCACCAGATGATTCCTTCACACTTTCATTTGTTTGTTGTTATCAAACATTTTCTTTTACACTCTGTCCACACAAACATGACCGCTGACAGACCCGGCCTCCTTTGTGAATACTCAATTCTCATTGGCCAAAAGTTTTCCCCTACACTGTCCCCCACAGGTAACTTTGATCACACCCCCCTCTGCTGGTTACACAAGTCATTACATCCTTCAAAGTTTGACCCTCCTGAATCTGGTCCTGATGTGTAAACCACACTTTTGTCTCAGTGCTCACGACCTACTCTTAACAAAGTTCACAGGTCACTTTCTCTCGCCTCTTTGTTCATTCCTGTGAGATTTAGGGCTCTAATTTCGTCGACCAGGCGCAAGCGCAGGCGCACCTGCCTGCGCCGGCCTTCGCCGTGTGGACTGGGTGTGAGCTGCGCACTTTGCAAGTTTCCTGCAGTGCCAAGAGAGGCGAACTAAAGGCGCAGAGGAGCGCAGAGGTTCCCCTCCTCCTGGGGGCCTGTCACACCGGGAGCTGATTCTGGTCCACTGATTGGGGCGCTGGCTCTGGCCCTGGTGGCTACAGAGCTCTACACCTTGGTGTGGAGCCTCCTGTCTGCCTGGGCTGACATTCCAAGCTTCTGTCTGCATGACATTCCAGGAAAATGTAGATATACCACCCTCAGGGTCAGAACAAGGGAGACAAAACAGATTAAATTGTTTGGGTCAGGTTGACTGTAACTTCCCATCAGTATTATCACTAAACTTCATAGCATCTGATGAATGACCTTTATTCAGTAACTTTAAGATGTTCCTTCAACACACTCAAGGGTGTGGCAATCAACAAAACAGGCAGGTTGGATTTAAGACTAAAACAAACACTGTTCTGCTATTTTTAAATCCTCAAAATAACATTATTGTTTGACAATAGCAATCCTGCTTTTAAGTCTTTTCCATGTGACAAAGAGTCATTTCATTGCAGTACTGGTGCATAAAATAGCCTAGCTCACTTTTTGCTGGGGGAACCAGGTTCCAAGCACATCAACATCATTCTTCAAATTAAATCAGTATGTCCCACTCTGACTTTCAGCTTGAGCAAAAATGGATAAATGCACTGATAATGCTCATTTCTTTCAGTTAAAATAGTAACCCAGTGATACCAGTGTTCAATCAATCAATCAATCAATCTTTATTTGTATAGCGCCAATTCATAACAAGTGTTATCTCAAGACACTTTACAATAGAGCATAAAGCTCTTCATTTTATGGATACACATATATGCATAGATACATATATACATATAAAATACACATATACATATAATACAAATATATCTATCCAACACCAACATGAATCCAAATAGCCAATCATGAATCCCTCCATCATGGCTCAAGAAAAAACCTTCTGTTAAGCAGCAGGAAATCTTGAATGTGGATCCCAGTCTCATGATGAACAGCAAATCCACACCATGCTGTGTTGGTGTGAGGGTGAAGGAAGGGAGGTAAGAGGAGACAAGTGGACTAAAGTAAGAACTAAAATTAGGGACAGGTCCATGTACCATAGACCTGTCGTCTGATTTATTAGAGGTTAGCCTCTTGAGATGATGCATCTCATTTTCAGGAGGGTCCTCATGTCTGAATGGTTGTGGTGATCATTTTATAGAAGTATAATCTTAGATATTCTAACTGAAAATAAGAACTTATGGTAGTGACGAACTCATGGTGCCCAGACCACAAGTGCATCCCAACCATATTTGTCTCCGTTAAATATAAATGTGTTAAAGGCCTCTTGAGATGTGACATCCCATTTTCAGAGGGACTTCATGACTATGTGGTAATAAAAAATAGATACTGTAGGTGTAACGATCATGGATATGGAGATCATGCTAATATCTACATGAACAGCTATGATGATAATGGGAATGGAGTGTTCCTAATAAAATGGCCAACTATGTGTCATGTTTATAATTGTAGTTTTGAGGCTTCATGACTCCACAGCAGCAGGCAGTCTCCACCAAGGATCCCAGACCACCTACAAGACAAGAGCCAGAGACGAGTACAGGAGCAAACAAAAGGGGCAAAAGAGAGAGAGAGAGAGAGAGAGTGATGAGAGCCCGATCTAGAGCCTATTACGGCAGTCCCCTATAGTCTAATTTATGAACTAATTTATTTATTTATATATAAACTATGAGCTGGTCCCTAACTGAAAGCTTTATCAAAGAGGAAAGTTTTAAGTCTAACCTTAAAGGTAGAGAGAGTGTCAGACTCCAGAACTGTGGTCAGTAAATTGTTCCAGAGAAGAGGAGCCTGATAACTGAAGGCTCTACCTCCCATACTACTTTTGGAGATTAATGGTACCACAAGTAGGCCAGCATTTTGGGAGCATAATGTTCTAGAGGGGTTGTATGGCACTACAAGCTCTTTAAGATAGACTGGTGCCTGTCCACTGAGAGCTTTATAGGTGAGGAGAAGAATCTTGAATTCTATTCTATATTTAATGGGAAGCCAATGCAGAGAAGCTAAAACAGGAGTAATGTGGTCTCTTCTCCTAGTTCTAGTCAGTACACGTGCTGCAGCATTTTGGACCAGCTGAAGCGTCTTAAGTGACTTGCTGGGACAGCCTGAAAGCAGAGAATTACAATAGTCCAGTCTAGAGGTAACAAAAGCATGGACTAGCTTTTCAGCATCGCTCTGGGACAGGATAGGCCTGATTTTAGCGATGCTACGAAGATGAAAAAAGGCTGTTTTTGAAATTTGCTTTATGTGGGAGTTAAAGGATAAATCCTGATCAAATAGCACTCCTAGATTTCTAACAGTTGTGCTTGGTGCCAGGCTAATGCCATCTATGGCAGTTAAATCACTAGAAAAGGATTCTCTAAGGTGTCGAGGGCCCAGCACAATAATCTCTGTCTTGTCTGAGTTAAGAAGAAGAAAATTTCTGGCCATCCAGGATCTGATGTCCTTTAAACAGGCATCTAGTTTATCTAACTGGTTTGTCTCACCTGGCTTCAGTGATACATAAAGCTGTGTATCATCAGCGTAGCAGTGAAAATTAACAGAGTATTTCCTCATGATTTCACCAAGGGGAAGCATATATATAGAGAAGAGAATTGGACCTAGCACTGAACCTTGAGGAACCCCGTAACTTACTTTAGTGTACACAGAGGACTTGTTCACATGTACAAACTGATATCTATTAGATAAGTAGGACTTAAACCAATTTAAGGCAGTCTCTGTAATCCCAAGTAACATCTCTAATCTCTGTATAAGAACATCATGGTCAATGGTGTCAAAAGCAGCACTTAGATCTAACAAAACAAGAACAGAGAGCAGTCCTTTATCTGAAGCTGAAAGTAGATCATTGGTTACTTTAACTAGAGCAGTCTCTGTGCTGTGATGAGCTCTAAATCCTGACTGAAAGTCCTCAAGCAGGCTATTGTCTTGAAGGAAGTCACCTAGCTGATCAGCTACTACTTTCTCCAGCATCTTTGAGGCAAATGGAAAGTTAGAAATAGGCCTGTAGTTAGCTAATGTTCCTGAATCGAGGTTAGGTTTTTTAAGGAGGGGTTTGATTACTGCTGTTTTAAAAGACTGTGGTACGTAGCCTGTTGATAGAGATAAATTTACTGTCTCCAGCAACATTGGACAAACTAGAGGAAAGACCTCCTTAAACAGTTTAGTTGGAATTGGTCTAAAAGGCAGGTTGATGATTTAGAGGAGGAGACAAGAGAATTTAGCTCCTGAAGGCTAATCGTAGAGAAACTGTCTAACTCAGGTCTAACTACTACTACATTTAGAGGTAAGGCAGGTTCAGCTGGAGATAGAGAGTTGCTAATTTTATCTCTAATTTTCAGAATTTTAATATTGAAAAAGTTCATAAAGTCCTCACAGCTCAGGGCTAGAGGAATCACAGGCTCAATAGAGCTCTGACTCTGTGTCAGCCTGGCTACAGTGCTGAAAAGGTATCTGGGGTTGCTTCTATTTTCTTCAATAAGTGAGGAGTAGTAGGCAGCTCGAGCATGTTTTAAGGCTCTCATGTAGTTATTATGACTCTCTCGCCAAAGTATATGTGACTCTTCTCTTTTATCAGAGCGCCACATTCTCTCTAATTTACAGGTTGTTTGTTTAAGTGTACGAGTTTCTGAGTTAAACCAAGGAGCTGTCCTCTGACGTTTAATACGTTTTTGTCTCAGTGGGGCAATTGAGTCCAAAGTGGATCTTAGTAGACTGGCCGAGTCATCAACAAACTGATCCAGCTGAGCGGGGCTAAAGCTAATATCACAGTTATCAGTTGGCCAATTTGTGTTACCATGCCATGCCATCTTCTTGTCAATACTCAAACTTCTCCACTTGGGGCAGAATCTTGTCCTGACATGAAGAGGGCACTCCACCCTCTCCCGGGCGAGGACCATGGACTCAGATTTAGAGGTGCTGATTTTCATCCCAGTCGCTTCACACTTGGCTGCAAACTGATCCAGGTAGAGCTGCAGGTAACGGCTCGATGAAGCCAACAGGACCACATCATCTGCAAAAAGCAGTGACCCCATCCTGAGGTCACCAAACCAGAGCCTCTCAACACCCTGGCTGCTCCAAGAAATTCTGTCCATAAAAGTAATGAACAGAATCGGTGACAAAGTGCAGCCCTGGTGAGTCCAACCCTCACTGGAGAGAACTCAGATGTACTGCTGGTAATGTGGACCAGGCTCTGGTCATACAGGGGGTCCACTACCCCATACTTATCAAACATTAAAATCACATGTAGACTGGTTGGGCAAACTCCCATGCACCCTCGAGCACCTTATGCACTGAAAAAAGTAAAACTTTGCTGTTGTTCATTTAATGTATAAATTCACATTATAAGGGGTCAAAATAAATCATTTTCAGATTTAAGCTATATTTTCTGGTTTGTACTTCTGACTGAATAAATGTTTTTTATTTCGTTTCAATACGAATTTTCAATTTGACATCAAAATGAAATGACTCATTCGATCAACATGAACGAATCAGGTTTTACTCGTTGTGCGCATGCGTGTTCCGGAGAACGAAACCTAAGGATCTGATGGCAACGGCCGAGTCCATCTTTAGCCTCTGCAGCTCTTGGGTGGAGGGAAACTTTGTCACAGGTAAGAAAAAACAGAAATACGTTTTTAGACTGTGACATTAACCATGTTTTTATCATCTCGTTCATCCATTAAACCTCCCTTTGGGTCGCCTGCATCATTTAGCGGGAGCTATGGTATCACCAGACTGTCTTGTTGAACTCGTTTGCTAGCTTATAGCCCACTACAAATAACAAGCTTTAATTTTTCGACAGTGCACATTCAATCCCTGTTTTAATTACTGGTTAACGTAGTATGCAACTCTGAGTCGTGTCAAATGTTTGTTTGGTAGCGTAAACGTGTTATTGCTGTGAACGGCAGCCATGAGCGGTGTAGCGGTTGAACGAGTGACCGTGTTAACGAGTGACCTACAGCCGAACGCGGGTTTTTCGCCGTCACACTGCTTGTTGATACCCGGTATGGACCTCGCCTCCATAGGTAGTTACCTTTATTAATAAGAAAATGTACTCATCAGCATTTCTTTTTAAATGTTAAATTAAAGATGGAGGCAACTGTTAGGTAATTTTCAGTCGCTGTTCTAACTGCAGCGGATTTGGCCGGAAGTCACCATTTATTACGGTCACTCTTTGACCCGAAACACCGGTGTATGTCGCTATACTGCGTGAGCTAGTCGACCGTGAAGTACAAGTTTGGACAAGTTTAACAACACGTGGAGTGCCAGCAGGTACATGCAAATAAAACTACGGAGGCAAACACGTTTCTGGGTTATGTGTGTGTATGTTTGGGGAGAGAGATTATGTGCACGCTTGTAAGTGTCAGGATGGAGGCATTGTCCTTGTTCTGTGACAATGCAAGAACTATCAGAGCTTTATCTTAACTTTAGTAACTTAACTTGCCCATATTTTCTGTGAGTACTGGCTGTCTTCTTAAAAAAGGGAAAATAACTAATAAATGATATCTTATGTGAGTATGAAATAGCTCTTGTTCAAAATTGTCTGAATAACTTCAGCTAAAGTTAACTTAAGTTTTTTTTATCTTGCAGTGTAACCTCTGAAAAGCTTCCAGACTTGTCAATTGTGGTAAGTTAGTTGTTCAAATCTTTTAAAAATGTGATTTGTCATTCACTGTCCAAATAATATTTTGTCCAAAACTTACTATGCATAGTTTTACAGGGTTTAGATAATTCTCACTAGAAAGGTTTGCTTTTGTTACACTATGACTGCAGGATGTGCACTTGAAATGTACTAAATTGTTTGCTATTTATGTATTGTACAATGTATCCATTCTCAACATAAAGTCTAAACATATGTATAACCAGTTTACATTATATATTGATTGTTCCCAATTTGTACATAGCACCTACTAAATGTGTTGGCTTATTAATAACGAGAGAATATTGTTTTCTTCCTCAAGGAAAATAGCTGCTCTGAGGCCTATCCTCATTACTTGTGGTAAGTTCCTTCACAATATCATTAGAACATTTTTGATTCATTGGACACTTAATTTGGCCCAATAATAGCACTGAATCAAATGAAATCTGATGAACTGATTTAGCAGTTTTCCAGGTCTATTCTATGAACTTAATGTATTGAAGTCTTGTTTTATGGGTGTAATGACTGTGCGTTTGCTTATAACTTTTGAATGTGCCGCTGTCTTTTCCAGGACCCTCTTGAAAAAGAGATTTTTAATCTCAATCAGTTCTTTTTGTGGTAAATTAAAAAAATGTCAATGTAAACTTATGGCGTTGTTACCCCAGCAACTTAAAAATATCTCTTGTTTTTCTCTTGTATTTCATGTTTCATCAGTTATCCATGCATGTGGAAATGTAAAGACTGTGACAACTCATTTTCAAGAAGATCTGAACTTCTAAAACACTATAAACTTTATCATCTGCATTATGGGCGGGGCCATCCTTACCCCTGTGTTTATGAGAATTGCCCGTGCACATGTAAGACTTGGAAAGCTCTACTAACGCACCTAAGCAAATATCATCCTTCTCAACAATCATCACAGAAAGAAAGCTTTTTACAATTCAAGTGCCATATTTGTAACAGTCAAGAACTTTTTACTGAGACAGACTATTTTCAACACATTGGGAAACATTTAAGAAAACGAGACTGTCAGTTGTATGTTCTCTGGTTGCTCATATAAGACCAATATCTATGGAGCGTTCCATACTCATAAATGGAGAAAACATACACCCCATACAATCCAAGATTTAAAAGCTGGGATTGTTGATTGTGTTCTTGGTGATCCTGTTGTTGAAGAATCATTTGAAGGGAGCACCTCTCAGCAGTTTAATGAGAATACACCACCAGAAGAACCACCTGAAGAAGAATTAAAAGACTTAGCTAAAGTAATTGAACTCAAATTAGCGGCAGTCTTACTGAAGTTAGAAAATGTTTTCCTGGTGCCCAGTTCAGCTGTAAATGAACTACTTGAAGAGTTGCAGTATTTACTTGGTACTGTAACAGCACCAGTCACTCAAGAGACTATAATCCACTTCTTACGAGATCACAACTGCCAAGTTGATGAATCACTTATAAAGGAGTTGTCTACTGTACTTTGTATTTGAATCCCATTCGTTCTGCTATAGCAAACCATGGTCCACTGTCAAGCTCCTGGAAACGAAAAAGCTTACTACAAAAGACATTTCACTGTTGTTGAACCAGTAGAGTATGTGCTAGACCAAACAAATAAGAAGTCTTTTCAGTATATACCTTTATTAGAATCTTTGCAACAACTTCTAAATTGTGAAACTGTTATAGATAAGACAGTAAATTTAAAAGAAAAATACAAGCCAGGAGACAGTGACAAACCAGTGTTCAAATCCTTTTGGGATGGGGTTCTCTTTAACAGAAATGCTCTTCTTTCTACAGGGTGTGCAATTTCTTTGATTTTGTATGTGGACGATTTTGAAATATGCAACCCCCTTGGCACATCTCGTAAGAAACACAAAATCTGTGCCATTTATTGGATTTTAGGTAATCTACTGCCTGGTTGTCACTCATCATTGTCTTCTATCCATCTGGCTGCTTTGATCAAAAGCAATGATGTAAAGGTTTATGGCTTTGATAAAGTGTTAGAGCCTTTGGTTATTGATCTGATAACATTAGAGCAACATGGGATCTTCATTGAAAAGCTAGGTAAAACTTTGAGAGGCACAGTACAGTGTATTGTTGCTGACAACCTAGGCGCACACAGCATTGCCGGCTTTGTGCAGAGTTTTTCAGGCCGATACGTGTGCAGGTTTTGTACAGCAGAAAGGTCAGATTTTCAGTCCAAGCAAGTTGGAGCTGAATGTTTCCTTCGGAGAACTGAGGAAACTCACTCAAGTCATCTTAAAACACTTGAAGAAAGTTCTTTGGAAAACTGTTGTGGTGTCAAGAGTAAATGTGTTTTGTCAGAAAAACTTGCTCATTTCAGTGTTACTACTGGTTTTCCTCCGGATATTGTCCACGATTTGTTTGAGGGTATTGTTCCTTCTGAAATAGCTCTCTGTCTGACTGTGTTTATTTCTAAGAAGTATTTTACTTTAGCCACTTTAAACAAGGCAATTGAAGATTTCCCCTATAAATGGACTGATAGAACAAATCGCCCCCATCCTGTTCCACAGACATTTGCATGCAGGAAAACAATCGGTGGAAATGCACATGAAAACTGGGGTTTACTGAGATTTTTTCCACTACTTATTGGACGGTTAGTGCCCACTGATGAACCAGCCTGGGAAGTTCTTGCTGATTTGAAGGACATTGTGGACCTTGTTGTTTCTCCAGTTCAAACTGACGAATCAATTGCATATTTGAACTTTAAGATCACTGAGCACAGAGTTCGATTTAAAGAAGTTTTTCCAGAGTCAAACTTACTTCCTAAACACCATTTTTTGGAACATTATCCTCAGTTAATCTCTGAGTTTGGACCACTGGTGGCACTATGGACTATGCGCTTCGAAGCGAAGCATAGCTTTTTCAAAAGAGTTGTGCGGCATACAGCCTGCTTTAAAAATGTTCTGTTGTCTTTAGCACAAAGACATCAGTTTCTTATGGCACATCACCTCTACATGCACAGCTTGCCAAAATCCCCCTTGGAAGTATCAAATGTTTCAACCCTACCCATTGATGTTTTGAAAGAGGACATATCATTTGTTATCAAGCAGAGGCACCCAGACTTGGGTTGTGTATGCTTAGCGAAAAGTGCAACTTACAGTGGACTTGACTACAGGACTGGAATGATCCTCTCACATGGCTCATTGGCAGGAATGCCTGAATTTACTGAAATAATCCAGATGATTGTTGTAAAGGATGAGCTGCTTTTCATTGTTAGAAAGCTAAGTGCATGGTACAGGGAACATTACCGGGCCTATGAGCTGAAAACTTGCTCTACGATGGAGATGGAACTTCTTGGGCTGAACGAGCTGACTGATCCTTACCCGTTGGCTGACTATACAGTTGGGGGAATGCGGCTGATAACTCTCAAAAAGATACATACCGTATAAGGTCAGAATTCTGTGAATTCTGTCAGTTTCATATTCTTTTGAGCAAAGGAGGATTAGGGCCATAGAAATATTTGATATAGTTTTTTTTTTATGATTGTGCTCCCCAGAAACTCTTCAGATTTCTCCCGCAAGAATTCAGACACTCTTTCCAGAATATGACTTTTTACCTCCTCGGAGTCCTGACTTTTTCCTTTTTTTTCACTTTTTCTCAGATTGGTGACTTTTTTTTCCCAGGATGGTTAGAGTATAACATCAAACTTCTGAGAGAAAATGTTACTATTTAGGAAAATAAAGTTCTGACCATTTTTGTCTGTGGCCTTATCCTCTCTTGTACCGATTGTTCCTGGAGAGAAATACAGTTAAATTAATTGAATTAAAGAATTATTATGTAAATCAAATTACACTCCGTGCTAGGGCTGAATGATTTATTGTTTTCAGATTAAAAATCGCAATTTCAGACAGTGTGAATATTGACCCAAGCTTGATTTGAAGACAATCTGAATCAAATTGAAACTGCAATATCTGCTAGAAAAATCCCAGTTAGATCTTTTCCTAAAACCGTTCAGCCCTAGTCCATGCATGCGTTCTATACATACTAACATACACACACAATTACAGTCTCATCCCACACAAACTAACTTGCTCTCTCACACAGCCCACTAACTCATGCATGTACTAACATAAACCCATACTAACACCTCAGACACACACTAACACTGTCTTTCCCTCTCTTACTCTCTCTCCTTTCACTCAAGGCACCATGGCAGATATTGCTTCAGTTCGATTGCTGGTCATCTTGAGTGAAGACGACAGTGTCAGAATGGAACTATGCAATGGGATTCCCAACTCAACAGAAGAGCTCATTGAGGAGGTCAAGAATGCATGTGGATTAGGAGGGTACATAAGGCTACAGTACAGAGATGCTGACTTTGGGAACATCTTTGTAAATCTGACTTCTACAAGCGTCATCAAGGATCTGTCAGTTATTAAGGTTATCCAGTTAGATCCAGATTCCTCAACTGTTGTCCTGTATCCAGTTGATAACTTAACAAGTGGCATCTCTGCACCTGGAATGACCAGTGAAGACTCCTTCTCAGGGTCTGCCCATACAGATGACACAGTGCTGCTGAGCCATTCCCCTGACTCGTTAAGGACACAGCAGTGGCCAAAAGATTTTCCCATTCCACTTTTCTCTTTTGACACTGAATCTCAACTACAGAGAGGAAATGCAGAGTATGCAAGAAACCAATCCAGACTGACACCTGGCTCAAGAATGCTTTCAGACATACTGGAGAAACTCGCTGAGAAGGTCTATGAATACAATACAATACAAAGCATACCCTACAGATGCAGACTTCAGTGACGTTGCAGTTGCACTGACAAGTAAGCACCCATGCCTGAGAGAACCAGGTTCCTTCAATGAGAGCTATGGATGGAAACAAAGACTTAAGGTAAAAATGGCCAATTATCGGACTCTACTTAAAGCACATGGCACATCTCCAGAGGTCGCTGTTAATTCTTTGAAGACCAAGTCTACAGAAGAGGCCTATCCAGCAAAGAATTTGAAGAGGCCTAGACGAGCCGAGGTCAACCATTTTCCATCCTTGCCACTTGGTGAGAGTGAAGAAAGCCTGGAACAAGAGAGGATTTCCCTCTTGGCTGAACTGAAGAAAAGAAACAACCGACAAACAATTAAAGAGAAGATGGCAAAGACTTTTGGATACAGAAGACAAGAAATAGTGCATCAGAAGCCAGGCATTGGAGAAATCTTAGAGATGGCCTGCACTTTTTCAGATGGAAGAAGTATGTATGTTTTTGGATTTAAATCACCCCTGACACACTTGCTCATTAATTTTGCACACCTATTTTTTTGCAAATCTGACTTTGGTGTATTTTACAGACATGACACTTAGAGAAAGATCTATTCAATCTAGGGATGCAACGGATCAAAAAAGATACAGTTTGGATCATATCCCAATTTTAGTAATGGATCAGCTCATTTATTGAATCAGCAAAAAAAAAAGAGCAAAGACAAGACAAATATAACTATCCTCCTTTTATTTTGTAAAACACTTCTGCCCCTCAAAAAAAGACAACATTCCATTTAAAATGTCCAATATGACCATTTAAATGATTTTAAAACAACTTAAAGTGCAGCATAGGGGCAATCTTCTTCCTTTAAACATGGAAAGTTAATTAAAAAACAGTCTATGTCCACATTATTTTCACACAGACATTTGTGCCTGCAACTCATGGAGGGTGTGTCTGCAGCACAGGGCCCTCATCTCCCACTCTGCTGTGATGTAGTGAGCAGCGGTGCTGGCAACTTGAGGACTTTTTTTTCTTTTCAAAAAAGCAACTAGTGACAAATCTAGTGACTTTTCTGGACTTTGGAGACTGGCGTGAAAGCTCATATTGTTCTTATGCTGCGTTCACACCGCACGCAACCTTTACTCTTCTCAACAAGCAGTGGATGCCCTGTCCAAAACATTCACAGGCAGACAAGTCCCCTTCTCTCATGCTGCAGTCCCTCTCAGCTGCTGCCAGAGCAATGACTGCGCTTGACCAAGTGTAGATTTTACATGCCGCCTTCACATTAACATGCACAAGGTGGAGAGACATCCATACAGATTGTGGCTCAATGATGATCTGTTGCACCACTAATTCAGTCTACATGAGGAAAAGTCTTATAGCTTATAACCAGGATAAAATAAAAACAATTATAACTGTTTATACATTTCTGAGAATTTATTTTTATGGGAAATACAATAGTGTAACTTATTACTTTTTTTCTTTTCAGGTTTGAATGTCATACCATCTTAAAAATACAACATTGAACCAGGGCCATAATATACATGTTGATGTCTACTTTATGTACAAATTTGTTGCTTTGCATCGATTTCATTGATGATGTCCTTATTTTCAGGTGGTCAGCTGTGATTGTAGCTGTAAGAAATATATGTTTTCAAGCTTCATCTTGAATGCGCTTCTGTTTTTGTTTTATAGATCAATGCTGAGTTTATGAGAATAACAACAGTCCCCTTGGAGACTAAGCTATTGGCACAGTTAGACCAGCACTCCGCCAAACTATTGGAGGTCATCAGGCGGAAGGGAGGAGCTGTAAGACAGAAGACGTCTGGTGTCTTGCAGCTTTTGGATGAGGTATCTATGAAGGGGTTTCTTGTCAGTGGGATTCATGCTGAATATTTATTTTGTTTTGTTTGTGATTGTACTTAATACCAATTTTTCTGAATCAGACTTTGGACATCAACACAAGAAGAGAGTGTATCCTCACATCTCTGATGATCTACCTGGGGGAACCTGTTGAGCACCTGATCAAAGAATATCAGGTAAGGGCATCTCACTCACATATAGGGAAGAGGCTTTAACCTGGAGTGCAAAAACATTTTTATACAGTATGTTTAGGTTTCATAAATGGCTACTGCGCATATATAGCTACACATGAATATATACAAAGTCTTTGATCTCTCAAGCCTCAGTGTTACAGTCATACTCAGTTTATGAGACTTGCTCATAATGCAAAAATGAGCGAGTTGGACAGGTAACTATATGAAAGTAGCATTAATGGGCTATGACTGTAGAGGTGATATTTGTGATTTGAATAAATCATGTTATATTGTCATGGCTTGAACTCTAAGGACTAAAAGAACTTAAATAAGAAGGTGAAGCAAGTCTGTGAGGCTAAAGGCAAGGTTTATCAACAGCCCAAGATCTAGTACACAAAAGCAGGCAGAGCTAGGCAAAGGTATCAAAAACACCAGGCAAAAAGAAAGATCTGAACAAAAAGCGCATTGTTGGCGAACTATGTTTATAGAGGGAGCACTGCACAGTGACACAAAGGAACAAAAATCTGGCAACAAGACAAGGGAAGACATAAGGCTTAAGGAAATGAGGTGACTGGGAGTGAGGAGACAGCTGGGGAAGCACGATCAGGAATCAGGTGTGACAATGCCAGGCAGGAAACAAAACCTACAGAAATGAGAGATGTGTGAACTTTCACAATAAAACAACACTTTGACAAGACATGAAACAAGAACAAAAGGGGGAACTTGACTAAAGAAAAAGCAGGATCATGACATGGATTAAAATACCTTGAGATGAAAGGCAAAAAGTTCCACACATTTTTACCTCCGCCTAGGAGGTTATGTTTTCGGGAGAGTTTGTTTGTCTGTCTGTCTTTCTGTGTACAAAATAACTCCAAAAGTTATGGATGGATTTTTGATGAAATTTTCAGGAAATGTTCAGCATGAGAAAAGGAAGAAGTGATTCAATTTTGGTGTTGATCTGGATCACTGTCTGGATCTGCCATGGTGAAAAGTGTGATTTTGGTGAATAACTACTGAACTAAAATAGATATTGTGAATCCAGTTGCTCATGGTATGTGTTCATGGTCAAGGAATTTAAGTATTTAGATGAAATAAAGGTAGGACTAACACCTATGGTGAAAATCACAATATGGGAGAGGACTGTGGTGCTTGCGGAGGTCTGTGCTCTCCGAGTGCTTTTCTAGTTAGAGCAGCAACTTTTGTGAAGGTGGAGAATGCATCTAGTACCACCATTTGCTCTATGGCGCATAAGATAAAATAATTGTGCTTGGGTCATTTGACTGATCACTATAAATACAGTGGATACCACATTCCTTTAAAGTTAAATCTTGGTATAAAAGTGACCACTGTAGCCATAGATATGAGGGAACACATTAAAATCTTTATATTTATTTTTTTTTCTCAGGATATTCCAGAAAATGAGGCTGAGAAGCTGAAGCAGACTGCCATGGCCATCTTGATCACAGGAAGGGAAGGTCCTCTCCACCCAGCCAAAGACATCCAGATCATCATTGAAGGAACAGAGGTTCTCAATGGTTTGCCCTCAGTTGCAGCAGCTTTTACCATGATCTTCGGGCTCATGTACACACTTAATCTGAAGTATCCAAAAAAATTGGAATCCACTTTTGAGTTTGTGCAAAAAGTCTTGATGGGTCTTGATCGCAAAAAGATGAGCCCGAAAGTTAACAAACTGTGCAACCAGCTGTACAGCTCAGAGTAGGCAGAGTTTAGTTTCGCTGACTCACTACATTTGTTTTGTTTCTACTGGTGGTTTAATTATGTGTAGATTTATTTCCAGTTGACAATTCAGGCAGTTTTATATATGAGGGGTTGATGCGGGAGGTTCTAGTCACATTACTACATGTTCATTGCAATTGTTAGTGCTTTTACCCAGCTTAAGATAATACCCTCAGGTTGAAGTCTATTAAGTGTTATTTAAAAATGTTGGGGGAAATGTGCTGAGCTGACATAAAGATTTCAGATCCTTTAAAAAAAGCAGATCTTCCGTTTTCACTGAAGGACTGAATTTGCAGTGTAATATTTACAGATATGTCTGCAAAGGTTCAGTGATTACCAGCGTATTGACTGCACCATGCTTTGCAGCTCAAAACACAGAATGAAGTTGTGCTGACTCACTTGATTACCCCATTAGTGTGTTTACTTTTGTTACTACACCAACACTTTTGAGAGTTTTGCATGAGGAAAAGAAAAATCATTAACACAAATGCATGTTCACTGCAGTATTCCGTATTTATAGATGGTTTTTCAAAGTTGTTTACCAACCATCCCAGGGCAGAGTTGGCTACTTGCTTTTAAAATACTTTTGAGTCCACAAATCCTTTAGAAAAGTAATTGAATTTGTATTGCAGTAGGAACAATTTTACTGTACTTGCTCAGTTCACCAGAGTGGACATGTTTTCAAGTTTGCATGTTTCACAGCAAAAAAATGTTTCAAAACAATGGACCAATAAATACATTTCTTGTAAAATAATTATGACGTTTTTCTTCATTTTTTCCAAATATGTTTTAAGCATTTTTAAAAATTAGTTTCTGCATATTGTATACTGTAAAAAGTGTATATTTATTAATTTAGGGTAATTTAATAGAATTTGTTTGCTTTAATGTTTATTTACATTAAATGTAATTAATCATTTTAGGTTACCCTGAACAGAATATTTACATTAAATCAATGAAGACAATGTTTGTTTTTAATTTAGTTCAACTCAAAATAATTAGTTTGCCTCACTGTCAGAAAATAATTGGATTAAAAGAAATTAGATTAAACTGAAGACGTTATTTTACATTGGGTCAACCAAAAAATATTAGATGTGAATGATTACCTCAATTTTTTTAAGTTCAACCAATGTTTATTTTTTTTCAGTGTGGAGGGCATAGAGCTGGTCCACAGTTCCACAACCAGGACGAAAACCACATTGGTCCTCCTGGATCTGAGGTTTGTTAATCCACCAACCCTCTTTTCCAGTATCTCGAATAAACTTCATCGGACAACACAAGCTCAGGACAAAAATGGGGGCTGGGTGAATTGAAACTTATTGTCAACATGGTTTTAATAAAACAACAAATAAAATCTGCTCTGGGTGAGAAGCTTGAATAAACCATGTTCTCTATATTTGCAGAGTTACTCTGATGTCTCCTTTTTGTCAGCCATTAGTAGATACAAATTAATAATAAAAACACTAAATAAATAAAACAACATTTTTGTGGTGCGGATATAAATTTGGTTTGCCTTGAGATCTTGACTTGTTCTACTGTGTGAGGCATCAATACATGAATTAGTGTGTAGCCATGTGTAATTTGGCAGCGTTAAATCGGCAAGGTTTAATTTCAAACTTATTAATTGCAGCTAATTAATAATTTAATATTTTATTCTCATTTGGGCACCAGCCTTTTTAATAAGGCAAACTATAATTTAATAAATTGTTACCTAGTTACCTCTTGAAACAAGGCAGATTAATCAAATTAAGTTTTATCAGTCTCAGAATCTCAAGACAGAGTTCTCACTTCAGGGACACTGAGTTCTGAAGAACACTGACAGAGAATTTAAAAGCAACAATCACAAGTGTATTAAAATGAATTGGGTTACAATGCATAAAGTAAAATGGGAAGATTAAGAGTGAAACTACAATAAACAACCAGTTTGAATAAAAGCAGTGTTTAAATCAGGAACCTTAAAATGATGGTGAGTGAGTATATGCCTATAAGAATAATTATCACCTATATGAAAATCTGAGAGGAATTTTGGATAAAATTTGGATTAAACCAATATCAGGTCAGAACACCTTTTTAAGTTTAAGAACCTTAAACCTCCTTTTCAGCTCAGAGTAACTGGACGTTTGCCTACTTGGTCGAGGACAACTCTTGTGGTATTCTCCGAGGCTCCAGCAGGTCCAGGCTCAGGGTGGATCAGGTCGGACCGTCGTTGGATCAAGTTGGTTTCGGGTTGGTTCGGATTGGGAAGCTGAACCACGGATCTGGCAGTGTCTAACACCAACGCCCCGTGGATCCCTCACAACGGCTCTCATCGGAGAATCTTTTGGCAAACCCAGGCTTTGAAGGTGGTTCAACTCAAAACTCTCAAAGTGTCTAACAAAAATTTTAATGACCGAAAAGAACTTTAGTTGAAGAGCAGAGAGCATTTAGGTTCTCAAGGATGAATTTAAATGAAGGACATGTTTAAGTCAAGGATCAAAATGGTTAAGTCAGAAAAAGTAACATAGAAAATGTGATCCGCAAACAAAAGAAAAGGTTTCATGTGCTTATAAGGCAGAGGCCTAATGGTGCAACAAAGTAGTATAAGAATGAAGAGTTAAGATGTAAAAGTAAGAGTAAAGTAACGGGGTGAGAGAAAGAGAGGCAAAGCAAAGATAAGAGAGCGATGAAAAGTTGTCAGGAGTTTTTAAAGCATCTTTGGGTGGGAGGATGCTGACGTAACCAACAACTTTCATCAGCTTCGTGCCGATATGTGACTTAATAATAAGTTTAACTTTAATGAATGAATTACTCATATCACTCGACCCACCATAAGTATAATGTCTTAGACAACACATGAACAAATGATAAGAGGATGATATCAAACAGTTCTGACACATTAATGAAAACACAGTAACAATAGCACAGTTACTGTCAGACTTGTGAATTACCAACATATTGCTGTGTACAACTGCAGATAAATGGATATTACGCTAATAGGCACTGTTAGAACACATTGTAGGACACATTGCATTTTCATTAAGTCCTGATATCCATCACAGCATATATTAATCATGCCTATAGTTGTTCTTTACCAAGAGACGTCACTAGGTGGAGCTATTGGTCTTTCACAGAATTTAGATTAAATCTGAGATTTTATTAACTTCACTCAGGGAGGTGATAGAGAGGCTGTTGAAAAAACATAGGGATGTACAACACACACTGACTTCAAATCAACACACAGTATATGATTTGGAACTTTGATACCAGTCCTTTAAGGTTTCTTTACCATCTGAGATTGTTCTGGATGCTTTGGAATGTAAGAGAATGTTCATGTGAGATTGGAGTGTTGGAATTTACAACCTGCAGCTGCAATGGACAATTCACCATTCACAGAGACAGAGGGGATTAAGACATGATGAGTAAGCTGTTTATCTCAGAAGATAAGACAGTTCAGGATGTGGCTAATGAGACTTCTCTTTGCCTTACAAAGTCTCAGCCAATCAGGCATTGCTGGACTGTCCAATGCCTGAAGAAAGTCCATTAAATCAAGAGGGGAGTCTGGTCCTGGGGGAGTGTAAAGAGCAGCCCAAACAGGGGTCACGCCAAGTAGCAAGAAAAAGAGGCAATTTATGGCTCCCCATGTCCACATGTTATGGTGGCCTTCTCAGGGTTGGAGAGAGGGGAGAGGAAAGATGAGAAAGAAAATGATGGGGTGTCTTTTATTCCTGATGCTACACGGTCATCCTCGACCTCCTGAGCGTGGTTGCTGCTCATCTTCCTCAGAGTTATAAACAAGTTCAGGAATGACAGGACCACAGAGAACCTCCACTTCTTCACTGGCCCTCCTGCTGACCTGCTTCTTCCCTCCTCTTCCTCTTCTCCTGCAGGTAAACGTCCCCGAGTCTCTTTGAACTCCTCTGGCAAACCTCCACTGCAGAATAGACGTGGACGCGCACGGGCACACGCACACACACACATGCACACATATAATCAGAAACAGCTGGGCGTCAGCCTTGCTTCTGCTTAATGATGACTCTTCTCTTAATTTATCCGTGCAAGATAAACGTATTCTGTGGGCCGGTCTCACTGCTGCCAAAAAGATGCTTGCTCTGAGATGGCAACCACCACATTCTTAAGCTTGGCAGCAGTGGGCCAACTCATTTCTCGAAACAATCTTTAAACTACTTAATTAGTTATAATTACATCTTCAGGCATTTCTGATTTATGTAATTTTGACATGAGTCAAATGTTTGCCTTTAAATAAAACCACTTACTTTAATTTAATATTTGAAACTTGGCCCTTTAAGATTACAGAAGAGACAGGTATATATATATATATATATATATATATATATATATATATATATATATATATATATATGAGAAGTAACTCGTACTTTTGAGTACATTTTAAACAAGATACCTTGCTTAACTTTTCCTCAAGTACATTTTTAGAGCAGTACTTTAACTCATATGTACTTGTATTTCTATCCCAGTAGTGGTAATTTTACTTGAATAGAATATTTCTGAACTCTTTCCACCTCAGCACATAAATACATTTATCTGTGTAAGCCATGTCTTATTCTTTTTATAACAAGTTTTAACAGTTTTTTTAACCCTTTCATGCATGTGTCCACTACAGTAGACAGATATTTGAATAAATATTTTAACCTTTTGGCTGCAATACCAGGTCAAAGTACCAGGTGGCAGATTTCTACAGCCCCGTCTTAAGTTTCATAAAAATATTATCTTTGCACATTTTTATCATACTGAGATATTGCATCATAAATCCAACAAATCCATCAGATGAAGGGTAAACTGAGTATTATGCCTGTTCAGATTTCACATAACTTTGTGTTTTTTATTATAAATTTTGGTGTAATTCACAAGTCAATAGTTTGATGAAACAACAGTTATGCATATAAGTCAGATTTAGCTTTTCCTTTGATTTACTCTTCATAAATGTTTGTCAGAGACATGTGTTTGTGGATCTTCATGAAGTTACACTTAATTACTTTTTTATCCTGCTGAGGTATGGAGTCTAATGTAGTGGACAGATTCATAACTCTCTCAAAATATAATATTTAAAAAAATGACCTTGAACTTGTCTGAAAGTCAAAACAAACATTTTAAGAAAATTTTCCTTTGTGATTTAATAATTCATGCATGAAAGGGTTAAAATATGCAGGCTTTGTAAAGTCCTCCATAGGACAGAGTCTCAGGTTGATTCTAATTTATGAGGAAAAACAAATTTGGACTTCAAGAATCATGAGATAAGATTTTCATTTCAACCCCCCCCAAAAAACAGTGTTTCCATTTCTCCTTTGTCTGATAAAGACTGTAAATAAGACTTTACTTTCTTTATTTCATGGAGCCCTGAGGCACCAAAGCAACATCTGCTGGGACCCTGAAGCTCCTGAAACCTGGGGGGAAGTTTTTTTTCTAAATAATTCATGCTATCAAGGCTTAATTTGTGATTGGAAAAAAAATCTTTATTTGATGATGACAAAGAACTCTCTTTTCTGGTAACAGACAGAAATAATTATGAACATACGTACATACATTTATTTAGAGATAATACAATTGTTATTAAAAACACAGACTGTCCTGTGTCATGGCATGAAAATCAAGAGGATGATGCAGGAAAAAATTAAAGAGAAAACATGATATTTAATGAACATTACTGGAAAGAGCTAACTTTTTTAAGGTAGCTAGAAAACATGGATGACTGTGTCCATCTTACATGGTAAAAAGAAGGTGACCACTGAAGGAGGAATGGTGATTATTATTGTCATATATGACATGATTAGCCCACAGACGCAAAAAACACAACATCTCCAACCTCTAGAAGCAGAGTAGCACCATTAGCTGAGGTTCAGATCTCCGGCTGCATCCTAGATGTCCCAAAACTACTCCACAGTGTTGTTCAGCATGAGGGTGAGTAGAAAATGAGGCCAAATCGTTGTTTGGGTGTCGTGTTCTTTAAGTTTCATAAAAATATTATCTTTGCACATTTTTATCATACTGAGATATTGCATCATAAATCTAACAAATCCATCAGATGAAGGGTAAACTGAGTATTATGCCTGTTCAGATTTCACATAACTTTGTGTTTTTTATTATAAATTTTGGTGTAATTCACAAGTCAATAGTTTGATGAAACAACAATTATGCATATAAGTCAGATTTAGCTTTTCCTTTGATTTACTCTGAATAAATGTTTGTCAGAGACATGTGTTTGTGGATCTTCATGAAGTTACACTTAATTACTTTTTTATCCTGCTGAGGTATGGAGTCTAATGTAGTGGACAGATTCATAACTCTCTCAAAATATAATATTTAAAAAAATGATCTTGAACGTGTCTGAAAGTCAAAACAAACATTTTAAGAAAATATTCCTTTGTGATTTAATAATTCATGCATGAAAGGGTTAAAATATGCAGGCTTTGTAAAGTCCTCCATAGGACAGAGTCTCAGGTTGATTCTAATTTATGAGGAAAAACAAATTTGGACATCAAGAATCATGAGATAAGATTTTCATTTCAACCCCCCCAAAAAACAGTGTTTCCATTTCTCCTTTGTCTGATAAAGACTGTAAATAAGACTTTAATTTCTTTATTTCATGGAGCCCTGAGGCACCAAAGCAACATCTGCTGGGACCCTGAAGCTCCTGAAACATGGGGGGAAGTTTTTTTCTAAATAATTCATGCTATCAAGGCTTAATTTGTGATTGGAAAAAAAATCTTTATTTGATGATGACAAAGAACTCTCTTTTCTGGTAACAGACAGAAATAATTATGAACATACGTACATACATTTATTTAGAGATAATACAATTGTTATTAAAAACACAGACTGTCCTGTGTCATGGCATGCAAATCAAGAGGATGATGCAGGAAACAATTAAAGAGAAAACATGGTATTTAATGAACATTACTGGAAAGAGCTAACTTTTTTAAGGTAGCTAGAAAACATGGATGACTGTGTCCATCTCACATGGTAAAAAGAAGGTGACCACTGAAGGAGGAATGGTGATTTACATTGTCATATATTACATGATTAGCCCACAGACGCAAAAACACAACATCTCCAACCTCTAGAAGCAGAGTGACACCATTAGCTGAGGTACCAAACAGACTATTCTGAAACTCATATGCAATAAACACATGTTCTTCATTCTTCACCAGAGTTGCAGCTGAACCATAGCTAGCTTTTCCCTGTGCTGCGATGTAGAACTCAAAGTGGTAGGCTCCTTTCACTGGTGCAGTAAAGACACCTGGAGGACATTTTAATTGACAGTGAGTGTAAAAGAAGTTCTTTCCTCCAGACTGAACATCTCAAAAACAAATGTCTGAAGGTTGTTTCTGTTAGTGTAAGAAGTACCTGTGTCTGGGCTGTAGGCATTTCCAATGTTTGAGACAACGTGTCTGAACACCAGAGGAGTGAGAGTGTTAAACGGTCCCAAAGTCACTTCACCTGAGGCCGACAGAGAGGCTGAGAAAGCCACCTGTTTGGCTGAGAGAGAGAGAGAGAAGTGTTGACAATATTAGTGTTAACCAATGTAATCCACATACTAAACACTGTTTTTAATAATCATAAACACTGAATCGAATCGAGGCATCATGGAGATCTGAGAAGAGGAGTTTTGAGCAGTACTGACAGCTTTATAAGACCTTACAAAATGATCATGACAGTCACAATGAATGTATGCTTTTTATCACTTAGTGCTTTAATCCTGATCATTTAGTTCATTAAAATTACTTATTAAATACACAAGTTACAGGCAGAAACAATGCTGTACTGAGCTGACATGATTTATGAGGGTTACAGTCAGAACAGTGGCAATCCTCATTCTCCCCATAACAAGCAAAAGGCCATAACAGGAAGTGTTGGACATATATGGAAAAGATGAAGAAACACCATGTTATAGCATGATTGCAAACCTTCATAAATAAGTTAATTAATATTTTTGGTGACAATATACTGTACAGAACTTCAACTTACAAAAAACGTACATATAAAACATAAATGAAGCTGAGCATTTTCTAAAGAAAAAGAGAAAAACAATTAGAGAACAATGAAAGAGAGAGAGAGAGACACTATTAGAAAAAGAAAGGCTAACAAATAGAGAAGAAATGGAACAATGAATCTGATGATTTAAAGTTTATGTGGCAGAGCATTTTGAGACGAGCAATTATTCTTGACTGTACGAGTCAAAGTCACCTGTTATTAAATTCACTTGAATCTAATTCATGGCTAAATCTATAAAAACTTTAGTTCATCTAGAATCTGACTGTCTGTGGGTTTTTTCTAGTTAGAGGAGACGAGAGAACAGACAGTTACTACATTTAAGAGAGAGAGAGAGACAATGATTATAGCTTTTTGAATCTGAGAGCCAGCTCATCAAATCTTTGAGAAATTTTCTGAGACGCCATGAGAGAGAGAGTGAGAGAGAGAGAGACAGAGAGAGAGACAGAGAGAGGGAGAGAGAGAGAGAGACAGAGAGAGAGGGAGAGACCACGAGAGAGAGAGAGAGACCAAGAGAGAGAGAGACCACGAGAGAGAGAGAGAGAGAGAGACCACGAGAGAGAGACCACGAGAGAGAGACAGAGAGAGAGAGAGAGAGAGACCAGAGAGAGACAGAGAGAGAGAGAGAGAGAGAGAGAGACCAGAGAGAGAGAGAGAGAGACACGAGAGAGAGAGAGAGAGAGAGAGAGAGTGAGACAGAGAGAGAGAGAGAGAGAGAGAGAGAGAGACCAAGAGAGAGAGAGAGACCACGAGAGAGAGAGAGAGAGAGAGAGAGAGAGAGAGAGAGAGAGAGAGAGAGAGAGAGAGAGCTGTGTTACCAAGTCCTGACATCTGTTGCTCTCCACCTTCAGAATAGTTTTCAGAGTCTAAAGTCCAAATGTAAACTGCAGGTTTAGATTTGTGTCTGACCTTCTCCAGCTCCAACATTGAACACATTGAAAAATCACACCAATGAACTACCATGTTTCTTCAGCTGATGGAGTGTGTTTCTGTGGTCAAATGTAATCGATTCCTGCTGTTGTGTATCAAATACCTTCAAGGCTTTGCTTTAGTTTCTCCACCTCCACCTTCTGCCTCTCAACCTCTGCTCTCTCTGTGACTCCAGTTTAACTTCTTGAGCTAAAACCAGAATAAACCAATCTTTTGTTAGTTTTTACTTGGCACCTTGATCTTTTCCTGTGAGCAGCTGCAGCATGACTCCACTGTACCTTTATTCTTTCCCTGTAAGTCACTCATCGAGGCCCTCAGCTCTCTCAGAACAGCATAGATGTCTGCTGAACTTGTCTGTTCCTGGTTGGAAGCATCAGTTGTTACTCTTCTCTGGCGCTCAGTTTGCTCTCCAGAAGCAGTAATGTGTTTGTCAGTGTGGCTCTGAAGCTGAGCCGTGGAGAGGGAGCAGAGGAGCAGCAGCAGGAAACACACTGTCTTCTCCATTCTCACAGTCGTCTTCTGTGCAGTTGGTCTGTAGCTCCTGTCTTTATTCAGCCTGCTGAAGTTTGATGACCTGAATTACACTGAACCTACAGAGATGACACAATCTTTGTTTTATTACACAAAAAACAAGAGTGTGTGCAGATTAAACATGACTGGGTCAAAGCAGACATGGCAGCAGGTCAGGATTAAACATAACAACATCCTTTAAATGGTAAGTGTACTGAAAACACTTAAAAGTCTACACTGTATCCAGGAGGTGTCTGTTCACACATTGTCTGGACTGTTTGAGCAATAAAAACATAATTAAAACATTTGCAGGGCATGGTTAGTGGGTCACCATCAGGAAAAAGTTTGTGCCTGGGAAATTTGCACAAACATACAGTGGGAATGGAAAGTATTCAGACCCCCTGAAATTTTTCATATTTTGTTATATTGCAGCCATTTCCTAAAATCATTTATTTAAATTCATTTTTTTCCTCATTAATGTACACAAAGCACCCCATATTGACAAAAAACAACAGAATCGTAGACACTTTTGAAGATTTATTTAAAAGAAAAACTAAAATATCACATGGTCATAAGTATTCAGACCCTTTACTGTGACACTTGTTTTAAACTGAGGCATTGTCCATTTCTTCTGATCATCCTTGAGATGGGTCGACACCTTCATTGGAGTCCAGCTATGTTTAATTGTATTGATTGGACTTGATTAGGAAAAGCTCACACCTGTCTCTATAAGACCTTTCAGCTCACAGAGCATGTCAGAAGAAATGAGAAGCATGAGGTCGAAGGAGCTGCCTGAAGAACTCAGAAACAGAACTGTGGAAAGGCTCAGATCAGGACGAGGCTACAAAAGAGTTTGTGCTGCTCTTAAGGTTCCTCAGAGCACAGTGGCCTCCATAATCCTTAAATGGAAGAAGTTTGCACAACAGGAACTCTTCTTAGAGCTGGACATCGATCGGGGAGAAGAGCCTTGGTGAGAGAGGTAAAGAAGAACCCAAAGATCACTGTAGCTGATCTCCAGAGATCCAGTGGGGAGATGGAGAAAGTTCATGGAAGAGACTTCAAACAAGGTCTGTGCATTTCTTAAATGTTTTTGTCAAATTAGTTGTATCACAGCAGCAGTCTTATTTTGAACAGCCGTCGTATGTAACTAAAGTGTAATTAATAAAACTTAATCATTTGATCTAAACACAGAATTCAACCCAGTTTCTGCTAATTCTTCATGCTACAGCATTTATTAGATACCAAAAACGTTTATTTTATTTCAATCTTGACAAATGCATAAAGGAGATGTTCTCAGAGACTGTTATTGAAAATACAGCTTTATTTTCTTGAAGTTATTACTGTTTTATTTTGTCAGATTTAGTCAGGTTCTCTTTTAAAAGACTGTTTTTTGGATTTTAATCTGAGTGTCCTTCTGCATTAAGGTCATATCAGGGCCTCATGTGGACTCCAGCTGCCCAGTCAGGTCTTGTTAGGACCATAGACCAGTGGCTCTGAAATATTGTGGTGGGGCTCAACGGTCTTCCTTCAGTCCAGTTTGGGTGAGCCATGTAACATGTTAAAAACAGAAGTTTTTATTGTAACTATGCAGCAAATGATCAGCACCTATGCTGCATTACTTTCCATCTCTGAAAAATCCTAAGAAACTCTGAAAGAGGATTGGAGGGAGTTATTGGCCTTTCTGTTGCTTCAGTGTTTTAGTTTACCTGATTTATTTTTGATACCTTGCCTTGCCTTGGTCTGATGTGGGCGTGGGCAGGCATCCACATCATCAGTCGCTGCCCAAGTGCTGTTCCAATGTTCATGTCCTCCGGAGGCATATGTCCTCCGTTTGGTTAGCATGTGGCTAATTGACTCCTTGCCATGGCTATAAATACCCAACATGCAAAGCGCGACTCTACAAAAAAAGGAAATAAATGGAGGGAAAAGACGCACCAGAGAGAGACGCTCCAGCGGAGGAGTAAATTCCAATTCAAATATAAGTAACAAAATACACCTCTGAAAATAACAAGATGGTAGATGCTGAACAGTGATTTGCATCGGAAGTAATGCATTACTAAGGTGGAGATTGAGATTTGATGTGAACTTCAATGCTGTGTGAATCTGATGAACAAGGCATATTGACATACTTCTCCATTTCTGCAGGAAAAAATGCTTCAACAATGAACCTTACTCTAGTTCATATTAAACATACACAATGCGTTTTTGTGTACCTTCATTTATTACAACAAAAATATCAGAAACCAAAATACCATCAAACATAGGCAAACAAAATATAAGCAATTCATCCTCGGTCATGTCTGCAAGATATGAAACAATAAACCAATTAGTAAAGCATCCACATCCATAAAACTCCACAAAGAGGCGGGTCTGACGTTTCCAGATGCCTTTGTAGGCTGTTCCATTAGCATCTCCTTTGAGCAGAGGCAGGACACTTGCTTTGGATTGGAAGGAAGTGGCTTCGGAGGCACTGCCTTCCAAGGCAAGGCAAGGCAAGGTACCTGGGCTTTGGGAAACAGCCGGGATCTTCCAGCAGAGACATGAACTTACTGACACCTGCTGTCCTATTGCTGCACTCACACATGGACATGTACATGTACATGTAAAATGTAAAGGTTCTTTATCTATACAGCCCTTTACAACAACCCTTTGAGTGAACCAAAGTGCTTTACAATAGGTGGAAGTAAAAAGCAATAAATAACACATTTAAAAACTAGAAAAGCAGTCGGGGAGCGCAGACCTCCACCAGCACCACAGTCCTCTCCCATTCCTCCCTTTATTTCATGTAAATATTTAGATTCCTTGACCATGAAAACATACCATTAGCAACTGGATTCAAAATGATATCTATTTTAGTTCAGTAGTTATTCACAAAATCACATTTTTGGTCAAGGCGGATCCAGACGCTGATCCGTATCAACACCAAAACTAAATCAGTTCTTCCTTTTCCCATGCTGAACATTTTCTGAAAATTTTATCAGAATCCTTCCATGACTTTTTGAGTTATTTTGTTCACAGACAGACAGATATATAAACTCCCCGAAAACATTAACCTCCTAGGGGAGGTACTAAAGTAACAGAGTAAAAGTAAAGTGTCACCACACTACTGGGTATTAAAGCCATCCTGAATAAATATGTCTTCAGTCTAGATTTGAAAAGGCCCGGGTCAGAAATGAGAAGCATTTCAACAGGGAGCTTATTCCAAAGCCTGGAGCAGTGATGGAAAAGGCTTGATCACCCCAGTGTTTGTATTTTGACGTGGGCACTTCAGCAAAAGTTGGTTTGACGGCCTCAGAGCTCTACCAGGCCCCTGAACAGTTAAAAGCTCAGTTAAGTACACTGGGACGAGACCATTAAGAGCTTTAAAAACAAACATTAAAATCAACACATTTTAAAATCAATCCTGAACTGGACAGGACGCCAATGAAGGGATTTAAGAACAGGAGTGATGAGCTCTAGTCTGTTCGTGCCGCAACGTTTTGAACCAGCTGGAGGAGACCAAGAGAAGCCTGGGAGACACCAACATAAAGAGCATTACAGTCAAGTTTTGAGCTTATAAGAGCATGGATGGCTATTTCAAGGTCGTGGTGACTTAAAAACGTTTTGACTTTGGCCAGGAGACGAAGCTGGACTAAACTAGTCCTGACAACACTGTCTGTTAGTTTGTCGAACTGAAGGTCTGAGTCAAGAAACACTCCCAGATTTCTGACATTTCGACTAAGTGTTGGAAACAAGGCTCCAAAGCCAGGAACCCTGTGTCTCCAAACATGATGCACTCTGTTTTACTATCGTTGAGACGAAGACAATTTTGCCCAACCACTGCATGATTTCTGCAAAACAAGAAAACAAATAATTCTGTGCACTGTAACTGTTGGGCTTCACTGGCAGATAGATTTGATGATCATCTGCATAACAGTGAAAAGAGAGGTTGTGTATTTAAAGAAAGGAGAATAAGGCCAGGACCAACCTGCAGTGACTCTTTCATGTAGGTCTGCACGGCAGCACCACAGGGATCATCTTTACCTAACATGTGGAAAATGACATCACAGTTTTGCTCTGAATTTATGATATGACAAACTCATCTGCAGAAATGATTAGACCTTGACTCGGTGTATATCCACGTGTTCCCTGACTCCTTAAACTTCGATGCCCATGTCTGGTGGGAGGTCCTGGTGTCACGGAGTAATGTCATCCATGGAAGCAGCCACCCTGTCATAGACTTCCTGTAAGTGTCCCTCACCCATGATTTCATGATTATGATAAGAGACCAGAGACCAGAACAGACTGAGGTCAATCAAACACAGCACGGACCAATCAGGGCTCTGGAAAAAGAGGGCAGTTTGTTGACTTTCTCCACTGTTCAGCCCGAGTAGCCAAGGTTCAAAGATACATTTTCTCTTCCCGTAACTTTTCCTCAATTTACCATCTAGGGCTCAAAAGTACATCTATCTATCGATCTGATGATCTAACTTCGTTTACTTTTAGTGGTGAAATCAAACAACATCACATTTTTAAATATTTACATAGGTGGACAAAATTGTTGGTACCCTTCATTTAATGAAAAGAAAAACCCACACGGTTGCTGAAATAACTTGAAAATAACAAAAGTAATTATAAATAAAAAATTACTGAAAATCAGCTCATGAAAATCAGACATTGATTTTAAATTTTGGTTCAGCAAAAATATTTTAAAAGACAAAATAATGAAACTGGCTTGGACAAAAATGATGGTAGCCCTACAAAGGATTGAAAATGGTGTGACCATAGGGACGTGTTAAACTAAGGTGTGTCCTGTAATTATCATCACAGGTGTCTCCAAGCTTGTAATCAGTCAGCCTGCCTATTTAAAGGCTGAAAAGTGGTCACTGTGCTGTTTTGTATCATGGTGTGTACCACACTGAACATGGACCACAGAAAGCTAAGGAGAGAGCTGTCTCAGGAGATTAGAAATAAAATGATAGACAAGCATGTTAAAGGTAAAGGCTATAAGACCATCTCCAAGCAGCTTGATGTTCCTGTGACTACAGCTGCACACATTATTCAGAAGTTTAAGGTCCACAGGACTGTAGCCAACCTCCCTGGACGTGGCTGCAGGAGGAAAACTGATGACAAACTGAAGAGACGGAGAATACGAATGGAAACCAAAGAGCCCAGAACAACTTCAAAGAGATTAGAGGAGAACTCCAAGGTCAAGGTACATCAGAGTCAGATCACACCATCCATCACTGTTTGAGCCAAAGTGGACTGAATGGAGGACATCACTGTTAAACACAAATCATAAAAAAGAGAGACTGGAATTTTCTAAAATGCATATTAACAAGCCACAAAGCTTCTGGGAGAATGTCCTTTGGACAGATGAGACAAAACTGGAGCTTTTTGGTAAGTCACATCAGCTCTATGTTCACAGACACAAAAATGAAGCATACAAAGAAAAGAACACTGTACCTACTGTGAAACATGAAGGAGGCTCAGTTATGTTCTGGGGCTGCTTTGCTGCATCTGACACAGGGTGTCTTGAATCTGTGCAGGTACAATGAAATCTGAAGACTATCAAGACATTCTGGAGTGAAATGTGCTGCCCAGTGTCAGAAAGCTTGGTCTCAGTCACAGGTCATGGGTCCTCCAACAGGATAATGAGCCAATCACACAGCTAAAAACACCCAAGAATGGCTCAGAACAAAACACTGGACTATTCTGAAGTGGCCTTCTATGATCCCTGATCTAAATCCTGTTGAACATTTGTGGAAGGAGCTGAAACATGCAGTCTGGAGAAGACAGCCTTCAAACCTGAGACAGCTGGAGCAGTTTGCTCATGAGGAGTGGGCCAACATACCTGTGGACAGGTGCAGAAGTCTCACTGAGAGCTACAGAAATCACCTGATTACAGGGATTGACTCAAAACATTGTGCAATAAAATATATAGTTAAGGGTACCATCATTTTTGTTCAGGCCAGTTTCATTAGTTTGTTTTTAAAAATAATTCTTTTGAATCTCAATTCAAAAGCAAAGTCTGATTTTCATGAGTTGATTTCAGTAAATTTTTATGTATTATTACTTTTGTCAGTTTTAGCTTATTTCAGTGACCATGTGGGTTTTTCTCTTTTTAATGGAAGGGTACCAACAATTTTGTATACCCTTTATTTAAGAAACATCATCAGTGGTGGACATCATAAAGATATGATGTCCACCACTTTTCAGCATAAGTTAGGACTGGGTAGAAAAACAATCTCTGAAAAGGACCAGGATGAATGTTTCATCTGAGCATGATGAGCTCTGGGTGTATTTACTCCATAAAGAAAGGCAAAAACAGACGTGGATCTATGGCAGTATCCACACACATCCTTCTCTGTGGTTTATGGACAATGGCCTGACACAGATAAGATATCCAGAGAAATATAACAGTGACTATTTTTAAAAATCAAACTTTTCCAGTCTGTTGTAAAAAGTGTTGTATGTTTTATTCTGCTTAAATGTGACAAACATTTAATCAGAATAAAAATTCAGAGTGGTCCCTACAGTCTTAACTTCATTCCTTCCTATTTAAAAATAGTTCATACTGTTGAATTTTGGTCAAATTTCATGATCAATCAATCAATCTTTACTTTTATATCCCCACTTCATAACAGGTGTTATCTCAAGACACCTTACAACAGAGCAGGCTGAAGACAAACTCTTCATTTATAGACAGGTGTTTGCATATAAACATGCACAAATAGATATTTATTTGTACATACTCATACAAACACTCAGAGATGGATCCATCCAGGCAGAGACAAAGGAAGTAAAAATAAGAATTTATGACAGAGACAAACCCATGGAGACCCAGACCATAAATCTGTCCACATCATGTCTTTGCTGAATATAAATGTATTTGGGATTATAGCCCTCTGAAATGTGGCCTCCCATTTTCAAAGTGTCCCTATGATTATAAAGATGTCTAAGATGGATGGATAATCTAGACAACCATGAATAGAGAGATAATCCTAATTTTAATGTTAACATCTGCAGTGAATATTGTTGTGCTTGGGCTTTCCGAGTGAGTTGACTCCTTCGTCAGGATGTGCATGGGTGGAAAATACTTCACACAACAAGGAATGTCCGTTCACTGACTTTACTGAACTTCGCTTGGTAAGTACAGAGCAAACGGTCTTGTACATAAATCTGCATGAATGGTTTTATGCCGGCTTGTGGCCTCTAGCTCGAGCACAGAACAGCAATCTAGCCTGTCCATGCAGTGAGCCGCGAGCACCATACAACATCCGGGAAGACAGAGTAATCACACATAAGACTCTTGCGCGTCCCAATGCGCGCTCCCATTACTCACACGGACCAATCAACATGCAATTCAACAAACACGTAACATAGCTTATTTAGGGAATAAAGGAGGGTCAAACTCAGCTATTAATAACTGTCTAACAATATAATGTGTAGGAATGGATGTTGATAAATACAGCAGCACGGACTACCATTAAATTGAACTGGTCTGAAAATAAAAATTCATGTTAAATGGTGTCATTTCTGTTGATGGTTGATGCAGGATAGAGCACATGGAGTGGAGCAGGTCCACAGCAGCAGGTCATCCATGATCATTTGTCATGGTCATACTAATATATGTGTGCAGATTATTTACTATTTCTCTTTTAAGCACTGTCCAGAGAAGCACCTTAAATTTGGTGTGTAAATACACTGTTTTTGATGACATGACAATAAAGCTTCTATTATTCTGTTAACATGAACTACCATGTCTTTAATGTTGTTGAGCTCTCTGAAGTTACTATTCAGGAACTTTAATGGAGCTAGAGGAAAGGAGAAATATTGGTAGCACTTTATAATACGGCCCGTGTCTTACAGTGTAGTTTCCTCAACTTTTAGGGTAACTTTCCCAAAGGTACACGTTATTTTGTGGAACCTGTGTAGTGGTTACACTACTGTCGACCCAGATTCTCTACCAAACTTTAGCTGCAATGCTTACCTTGATACATGTACTCCCAGGATGTTCTGACTACGTTGTAGACTAAGTGTTTTCTCTTTTTTGACCTTTGAACATTCCATACAGTTTTACTCTAATGTCATGCTTATTCATTAACACTGATCTACATTTGGCAATCATCAGTCAACTGTTATTGCTATCACAGTACACTTTTTCATTCAGAATAAAACCCTTACAGTCATGGAGTGGGCATAATTGTTACATGTAAAACAGGGATCCTTTCAAAATATAAACACAAATGATTCAAAATAAATGGAACCTGAACATATAAAGCAGTAAAGTGGAAAAATCATTTTATATTAACTACATTTAAATACATTTTATATTAACTACATTTAAATACATTTTATATTAACTACATTTAAATACATTTTATATTAACTATTCCTTTTGCTGTACAAAAATGAACACAGAGTATAAAGTATTAAAGTGATCTTTGTGTGATAGAAACTCTCCTTTTTAATATTAACTTCTTTGTGAGGCATTGTAAAATATAACCGGGGTGATGTTTTTGGCCTCCTTTAGCCCTCCTCAGCACATTGGGCTGGTGCCTGCCTCAAGTGCTCTCCCATCGCTGCTCAGACCTCTGCCTTCATCACCTGGGAAAAGCAATGTGAACAGACTCTGCAAACATGCAAAAAAAAAACGTAAAATTTTAATGCTTCATACAAACCCCAAAACCAGTGAAATTGGCACGTTGTGTAAATCGTAAATAGTAACAGAATACAATGATTTGCAAATCCTTTTCAACCTATATTCAATGCACTGCAAAGACAAGATATTTAATGTTTGAACTGAGAAATTATAAATGCATCAGTTATATTACAGAGAATAACTAGTAACTTGCAGAGATATGTTCTTTTACCTACAACCCCAAAACCAGTGAAGTTGGCACGTTGTGTAAATCGTAAAAAAAAAACAGAATACAATGATTTCCAAATCCTTTTCAACTTATATTCAATTGAATACACAGCAAAGAACAGAAACTTTATTTTCTTTTGCAAATAATCATCAACTTAGAATTTAATGGCAGCAACACGTTGCAACAAAGTTGTCACAGGGTCATTTTTCCCACTGTGTTACATCGCCTTTCCTTTTAACAACACTCAGTAAACGTTTGGGAACTGAGGAGACCAATTTTTGAAGCTTTTCAGGTGGAATTCTTTCCCATTCTTGCTTGATGTACAGCTTAAGTTGTTCAACAGTCCGGGGTCTCTGTTGTTGTATTTTACGCTTCATAATGCGCCACACATTTTCAATGGGGGACAGGTCTGGACTACAGGCAGGCCAGTCTAGTACCTGCACTCTTTTACTACGAAGCCACGCTGCTGTAACACGTGCAGAATGTGGCTTGGCATTGTCTTGCTGAAATAAGCAGGGGCGTCCATGAAAAAGACGTTGCTTGGATGGCAACATATGTTGCTCCAAAACCTGTATGTACCTTTCAGCATTAATGGTGCCTTCACAGATGTGTAAGTTACCCATGCCTTGGGCACTAATACACCCCCATACCATCACAGATGCTGGCTTTTGAACTTTGCACCTATAACAGTCCGGATGGTTCTTTTCCTCTTTGGTCCGGCGGACACGACAACAACAGTTTCCAAAAACAATTGTAAATGTGGACTGGTCAGACCACAGAACACTTTTCCACTTTGCATCAGTCCATCTTAGATGAGCTCGGGCCCAGTGAAGCCGGCGGTGTTTCTGGGTGTTGTTGATAAATGTCTTTGGCTTTGCATAGTAGAGTTTTAACTTGCACTTACAGATGTAGACGAACTGTAGTTACTGACAGTGGTTTTCTGAAGTGTTCCTGAGCCCATGTGCTGATATCCTTTACACAGTGATGCCGGTTTTTGATGCAGTACCGCCTGAGGGGTCGAAGGTCACGTGCAGTCAATGTTGGTTTTGGGCCTTGCTGCTTACGTGCAGTAATTTTTCCAGATTCTCTGAACCTTTTGATGATATTACGGACCGTAGATGATGAAATCCCTAAATTCTTTGCAATAGCTGGTTGAGAAATGTTGTTCTTAAACTGTTGGACAATTTGCTCACACATTTGTTCACAAAGTGGTGACCCTCGCCCCATCCTTGTTTGTGAATGACTGAGCATTTCAGAGAAGCTGCTTTTATACCCAATCATGGCACCCACCTGTTCCCAATTAGCCTGTTCACCTGTGGGATGTTCCAAATAAGTGTTTGATGAGCATTCCTCAACTTTCTCAGTCTTTTTTGTCACTTGTGCAGCTTTTTTGAAACATGTTGCAGGCATCAAATTCCAAATGAGCTGATATTTGCAAAAAAAAAAGTTTCTCAGTTCAAACATTAAGTACCTTGTCTTTGCTGTGTATTCAATTGAATATAAGTTGAAAAGGATTTGCAAATCATTGTATTCTGTTTTTATTTACAATTTACACAACGTGCCAACTTCACTGGTTTTGGGGTTGTAGAACAACAGAGAAGAAGGCCGTTTCATTCAAACCACTGACCGTTATACTGTCATGTTAACAATGTCATGTTTGTGAAATTCAATTTCTATTCATACCTGTCCAGGATCCGAGTTAAAGGATCCGGTATTGCAAAAACATTCCCTCTTATCATAGGCCAGGGCTAAACAGAGCTGAGGAGGGAGTGTGGCATCAAGTTACAACTTACAGCTATAAAAGTGCTTTTTCATAATGTTGACCTGCATTTTCATTTTAATTTTGATGGCAATGTAACTAGGCAATAATACTATTGCTTTTTGTATTCTTTAATGCTGGAATCTATTAGATAACTTGGAGAAGATTTTTAGCATTTTAATTTAACTAGATAACCTTAGCATCTGATGGATTCCTTATGCCATCATAGCCCAAAGTCACAATGGTAGACATTAACCCCCAGAAATGTATAGTAACTCCAATACCTGATCTGTGTCACATACATTTTGCAGTATTTTAAGTGGGTCATAAGTGCTTAATTAACTTTTTATTTTATTGATATGCATATGTTTTGGCCTAATCACATGAATTTGGGCTCTGTTACCTCAAAATGAAGGCACATTGATACTAATCCATCTTGTGTTCCATTCTGAGCCACAACAAAGGGAAAAAGCAAATAATAATGTGCCACACAGTCAAAAAATCAATATCCCAATATAAAACAATCTTTTATAAGTAATGGTCTGCATTCAAAATATCACTTGAGTAAAGTACTGACATCAATAAATACTTCATTTTCGACACTGAACAATAAAATATTTGTAAAGTAGCCTAAATATGAGCTTCTAACCTTGGCTCCAACAGAGAGAGCAGGCCCTTAATTAATTTCATGGCAGCATCTTTGAAAGAAAAACAAACCACTGAACGCCAAATGAGCAGCACTGACTGGTCCATGCTGTTGGGCCCATGCTGGCTAGGCTAGCAACACGCTAGCCCTCATGCTACCAACCAACACACTAGGCCTACATGCAAACAAATGCTAAACAGATGCATAACAGTAAAGGATCAGTATTACAGAACGAAACATTTTTTGATAATTTTTCCTTCAGCACTCACCTCTTTTTCACATATAGTGACAATTCTTGATCTCCAATGTTCACTCAGTCCTACGGGAGTAAAGATGAGTAGTCCGTGTGTGCAGGAGTTCTTTTGCTGCAAGTTGCGCTGTCCACAAAGTGAGACAGTTTTCATCGTACACAATCTCCATACAGATGTATAGCAGGTGTATACATTTTTTTCCTTGCTGATCTCGAGGCGCTGCATTTAAGCCGATAACTTTCAGGACAGACTACTTAGCTCTGAGGTGGAGTAAGATTGTGCCCAGAAGTGGTTGCACGGTCCGTCATGACTGTGGGCTACAACCACCTAGCTCACGCCAGGTGGTTGTGTTTTGTCAAGCAGGGACAACATTAAAGCAACATGCACTTAGCGCTTCAGCTGAAGGCATATGTTGACTTCTGCTCTGCGCTACAGGAAAAAATCAACCTAATACAAAAAACAACAAACTCCTGCCACTGAAATGGTGTTTCAGGTTCTAAATCTTCAGATAATTGGTTAATTGTTGTTATATTGCTGTTGACACTGTTTCAAGTTACTTTGCTGTTTGAAATGAAACATTAAGACACGGAAAACTACACTGTAAGAAAACAGCACTCACTTTAAAGATCTCATATTATGCTCTTTTTCTGCAGTGTAATATTGATCTTTGATGTCTTCATGAAGCCTTAGTAGCATGCTTTGGTCAAAAAAGACAATAAAACAAGCACAGCTGCATCGTTTCCAGGCCCTCTTAGCTCCTGCCTGCACAACACGCTGATCTTGTGGGTGTAACTATATGTTAATGAGCCCCCGCTGAAACCGCCCCGCACTTCTGTGTCGGCGCAGTCGGCGCATGCGCGTGACCATGTCAACAGAGCTCCGGTTAGCGTCTGTGTTGCTACATGAGGAGCGCAGCACTGAACGCTTTAACCGAGTCAGAACCCGAAAATAAGAGGAACCAGGAGAGAGTCGAGGACCAAGGATAAACCGGGATGTTTCTCAGTGGTCTGTATATAAAGTTTGTTTCTTCAATGCTATTATGTTGACGAATTAAAGTTGTTCTGCCGTTCCTCTCCCCCTCCCCCTGTTGTTGTCGATGTTAGCGTGTATGTTAGCAGACATGCAGAGCTCAGATTGACGTTAAATAGTCTAGTAAGAGCTAATGTGGAGTGAGCGGGTTACTGCAGAGACGTGAATTAACTAAAACCCCGATGTGGATTAACTTTCACTTCTAAGTAACACTGAAGGGGCCGTTGCTACTGATGGTGAAATAAGACAGAGAGAGGGGTCTTCTCTGTTGTTGTGATGTGTAAATAATGTCTGGGCTCTTCAGTGTTTTACAGAAATAACATTAGTAATGTGACTGACCCATCAGAATACAGCATTTAATAGAGCCATAGCCTTTACTGACAGTAACAGTAACTGAGAACGTTTATTACCTGTAACTGTGAGCAGCCAACAGTTTTCTGTGAACCTTATTTTAAAAGGTTATTTTCTTTTCTATATGCCACACAGTAGCTGTCTTAAAAACCTCTTCACTTGCATTATTGTATGTTATGACAGCTCTGTGTATATTCTTATACAATAACAGAACATTTCCTTTATATAAAAATTCTCCTGAACATCCTGTTTTCACTCTTCTCCTACAGAGGTGCTCCTGTGGCAATTGTGTGAAAATTCCTACAGCCTGAAAATGTTTGTTGAATGGAGATACCAAAGGTATTGTGAAAAATTAGTGCTAAATAACAATTTAGTACATAACCTTTCCTGTACTATGTCACTGACTTACCTGTTTTAATTAAGTAGGTCAGAGGAAAACTGCAGGAACTCCCAGTCCAACCATCCTGGACTCTGACTCTGAGTGTGTTTTTCACTACAACATGCATTCTATATTTATAGATCAGACTATGAACCTTTACATCTAAGAGGAGTAATGCAGAAGTATTTTGATATAAACACTTCCATGACTGTTGAACAAAAACAGTAAAGATTAAAAGAACTGTTTCCTCCATCTCATTTTTTTGTCTTTCTTGTTATTTAATTATTAACATTACATGTAACATATGGAAAACTGAAAACACACAAAACAGTTCATTTAGACTTTTTATTGTGAAAGATATTTTGACATATAAAAACACCAAATGTACCGGCTGGTACTGTAGACATTTTTACATAAAGGAGGTAAAAAAGACATGAAGAAAGAAAAGGAATTTTTAAACACAAGCCATAGAACCATATTGATAAAAATATGAACATATAGATAAAAACACCTATGACAGTAATTTTCATTTCTGACATAATCTTATCATGTCCAGCCCTTACAGATGCCTGGCCTACAGAGCCTTTGTGAGCTGATGCTGCCTGTGTTGTACTGCAGAGTTTCCTGATGCAGAAGACCAGTATGAGAGGGTCAGCGCTTCCTGGTATTTGGAAAAGGAGCATATGGTCTGGTATTTTCTGCAGCTCCTTCAGGTGTGGAGCAGGGTCCTGGAAAACCTTCCCAAAGACAAGGTCCAACAGTGCATCTGCATGATCTGAAATACAAGACACAAAAATATATGTTTACAAGAAATGAACCAAAACACCTCACTGCAGTGTTGTATTTTTTTTCATAGTCTTTTATTGACACAATATCCTTATTGATTATATATTCTCAATTCCATTTTGATAACATTTTTATTCCAGTTTCCTTTATCTTTTCCTTTCCATGCTATGCCTATTTGCCAATGTTTTTAAATGTGTTGATTTTAATAAAGAATTGTTTAACTTACTGAAAGCTGGCTCTGCTCTCACTGGCTTTGCTGTACATCCTTCCTCCTTGGATTTTGAGAAGCTGACTGTAACCAGCGGTTCACCATCAGAAGATGCTGCCTGAGGTCGACCAGCATAGACACAAGAAAGAAAAATGTTTAACCTGTTAGTGCATGAAAACACAAATAATAGCCATGCATTTTTACCTCTTTTGTTGATAAAATGTTAATTTCATGTTGTACTAAAATCTAAATAAATTACATGAGATGTTACAAATAGTTATTGTTACTCATTAGATACATTAGGTATTTCTGGAAACTGATAATTCAGCTGAGGACTTTTATATTTATCATTTATCTGACTGTATTCATTTGTTTTTAATATTCTTTGATAATTTTGATCAGACACATACCAAAAGTAAGTCTCAAATAAGATTCATCAGGCTTTTCAAGGGTTAATGAGTTTTTACTTACAAATGTCACATTATGTGATGCATTATAAAATGTCTATGCCCATATATTGTTAGTAAAGAAAACGGGAGGATAATTAAATCAGACATCTTATTTGCCTCCCTCCGTTTTTCGTAAATCACTGACGTGTTAGTAATTGTAACTTATCCCCAGTCACACAGCTCATATGACAGCATTCTGTGGGCATTCCTGAGTGTTTAAACTCACAGAAATCTGATTAAATTAGTTTGGTGATAACGACATCTGCAGCGTTAGCGTCACACGTCATATACACTCCCTGTTGTTATCAATATTTACATGATCTGCTGTAACACACAGAAGAACAAAGCCTGATCGTTTCCCTCATCCACAGCTTAGACACGAAATGAGTTTGGATACCTTCTGAGATAATTTATCGATTACATTAACTCAGTGCCTTTACATTACCTGTATGGGCCTCATGTTTACAAAACAGCAAAACTCGTTTCTCGTAGCATTACAGGCTAACACAACAGGCTAACCACAGCTAAGCTTAGCCTCCTGAAGCTAACACAGGAATAGCTCTTACATCTGCTCCTCTTCGCTCTGCTGTTAGCAGCTCGTAGCAATTAACAAAATAACAGCACACAGCATTTGAAATACTCACATTTCCAGGGTCCGAGGTTTGCTGGTGGATGGTTGGCACTGATCCTGGGTTAAGGATTTGCTAGCCCTCTTGTGTACTGTCCGAAGTTTGCAAAGCAGTCGGCCTTGAAGTGCTTAGCACATAGGTGCTCATTTTTACTTTGTTTTGCTGTCACATTTCCATGATAGATGAACTCCAGCCACTTAGTCTTTAGGTCTTCAGAGGTAGGACGTTTGTGATAGGAAGTGTGTGGCTTGTTACAGCCCACAACACTGCAGCAGTAGCTACAGCTCTACAGCATTCTGAACTCTGACCTCTCACTGCGGTAAATCCATCATGGCTGCTCTTCAGTAGGGGTGGGCGTATCGATCTTAATATCAATAGTATCGATACCAAGCTGAGTATTGGTATCAAATCGATACTAGCGTGATGAGATCGATACTTCAGTTTCTCTTATGTCATCTGTCCTTTACTTAAAAGGGAAGAATGTCAACATGTTACTGTTCCTGAACAAAAACCTATAAATCTGTTGTCAATATGGAAACAGAGCCAAAAGGACAACCCAAGAGAGGGCTTTGTGAGCAGAAAGCCAAAGGTTAAGGTTAACTATAGTTTACACTTTATTTGTGCAATGGAAGGTATTTTTTGTTGCGATGCTGACATTGTTATATTTATATCTTTTTTACATTGCTGCTTTTTTTGTTATTTTGCACTTGTAATGTTTTTTCTTAAACATGGAATAATTCATTACTTTTATACAGTAAAATTTTGTTCTATTGTTGTGGTTCATCAATAAAAATTGCCTAAAATCTTTGTGCTGTGTTTTACCATAATCATAATCAACCAACTCAAGGCAATATTACGAAATTATTCAATGATCATTACATTTCATATAAAAAGTATCAGTATCAGTATCGGCGATACTAGCCCTGTATTTACTTGGTATCAGATCGATACCAAAATTCCCAGTATCGCCCACCCCTACTCTTCAGCAGCTCTCGCTGGAGATCTCTGCAGCAGCGGAGAAAGGGGGTGGGTGCTGGTGTCGGTCAATCAGATCAGACTCGTTCCTGATTGGTCAAAAAAGTGAACTATGACGTCGATACAACCCCAATGAAAAAATGCCTCATTAGGGGGCGGGGTTTTACATTCACAAGCACTACGAAGCACAGGATTTGTCACTAAATATCACATTTTTGGGGCTGGGGGGAAAGCCACAGACCCCAAAATTTCACTAAAAGACTTAATAAAGTGGTTTTTGCATAATATGGGCCCTTTAAGACAAAAGTGGAACAACTACACAGGTACCCTAAAAGTTGAGGAAACTACACTGTGAGACACGGGCTGTATTATAAAGTGCTACCAATATTTCTCCTTTCCTCTAGCTCCATTAAAGTTCCTGAATAGTAACTTCAGAGAGCTCAACAACATTAAATACATGGTAGTTCATGTAAACAGAATAATAGAATAATAGAAGCTTTATTGTCATGTCATCAAAAACAGTGTATTTACACACCAAATTTAAGGTGCTTCTCTGGACAGTGCTTAAAAGAGAAATAGTAAATAAACAGCACACATATATTAGTATGACCATGACAAACGATCATGGATGACCTGCTGCTGTGGACCTGCTCCACTCCATGTGCTCTATCCTAGTGTTAATTTTACCAGACATTTTTGTAGTCTAGTCCAGTCTTAGTCCATCTTCTATTGCCCTTGTTAGTTTTTATCACATTTAGTCAACTTCATCCTGTTTTTATTTAGTCAATTTTTTGTCGACCAAAAGCCAAGTATTTTAGATTTTATCTTAGTCCAAGACAACGCCATTTTTGTTAGTCTAGTTTAGTTGATAAAAACTGTTGACATTTTAGTCTAGTTTTAGTAAGGACAATTATTTTATCCCTTTACTTTTTTTTGTCAGCAAATGATATAAAACACATCCATCCATCCATCTAATCTAAAATTATTTTAAATAGCATTTTCTGTTATCATTTTGATAAAACCACAATTGTAAGGATTAAATCTGCATATTTATTTGAACCATCACAAATGAGACAAAAGGCTTGTTCATCTGGCAAGACTGAAACAAAAATAAGTGCCTTATGAACAACTGAAAATTAAATAAAAATAAAGTGCCTCATTAAAATACTACTGTCTCCCACTAAAGGTTGTCAACAGGTAGAAGCTGCTCAGCATGAGACGAGTCAGCAGTGCTCACATTAACCCTCAGACAACTGAAAATTTAAATACAAGAAAGTGCCTCATTTCTGTCTCTCTCCCTCCACTCAGAGTTACAACACAACAGTGCTCACATTAGTACAGCTCTAGCCTCTAACTTGTAAACAATAAAATAAAGTGTCTCATGGACAACTGAAAATTAAATAAAATAAAATGGATCATTTCTGAACACAACAGTGCTCACATTAGTACAGAACGGTTAACTTTCTTTTCTCAGCGTACAGCATACAATTGACGGTCTAAATAACACCTGCATGTGTCATTGTTTTGTTTTGGTATTGTTAAAGGAAATCAAAAGTAAAGCAGTAGTTTCTAGTAACTAACTGGCACATATCAGTGAATTTAGGCCTTGTTTACCTTGAGAAAACTAGTAGTAGTCACTTTGTTCACTACATGCCAACGTGCTAACTGCTAAGAAGCTAGCGAAAGTTAGCCACCACTAGTTTGGGGTTGGTTTGAGCCAACATGCAACAATACCACGTTGGTTTATTGTTACGTTGTTCGTACCTGGATTTCTTTGTGATGAACTTTGATGTGTCTCTTCAAGTTTGTGGTGTTCTTCCCACCTATCTTGTGCCAACATTCCTTCCCTTCTGTTACAACCAAAAAAATAGTTTGCCCGCTGTGAATTAAAAAGTGGGTGGGACAGAAACGAGGCTTCCCACAGGTGCTGTGCAAAGCACCGCAGGCACAGCAGAGGAGACAGAACTTCAAATAATATATAATACAATATTTAGTCTCGTTTTAGTTCGTGAACGAAAAAGGCCATAGATTTTATCATAGTCTTTATTTAGTGAACAGCATTTTAGTCTCGTCTTGATTAGTTGACAAAAATCCACACTGATGTTGTCTTAGTTCTTGTTTATTCATAAGGGGTTTAGTCTCTCCTAGTCTAGTTTTCATCCGTTGAAAAGTGGGTGTTGACAAATATATTTCGTCTAGTTTTTGTTAACGAAATTAACACTACTCTATCCTGCATCAACCATCAACAGAAATGACACCATTTAACATCAATTATTATTTTCAGACCAGTTCAATTTAATGGTAGTCCATGCTGCTATATTTATCAACATCCATTCCTCTACACATTATATTCATTTCAGATGTTAACATTAAAATTAGGATGATCTCTCTATTCATGGTTGTCTAGATTATCCATCCATCTTAGACATCTTTATAATCATAGGGACACTTTGAAAATGAGAGGACACATTTCAGAGGACTATGATCCCAAATACATTTATATTCAACAAAGACATGATGTGGACAGATTTATGGTCTGGGTCTCCATGGGTTTGTCTCTGTCATAAATTCTTATTTTTACTTCCTTTGTCTCTGCCTGGATGGATCCATCTCTGGGTGTTTGTATGAGTATGTACAAATAAATATCTGTTTGTGCATGTTTATATGCAAACACCTGTCTATAAATGAAGAGTTTGTCTTCAGCCTGCTCTGTTGTAAGGTGTCTTGAGATAACACCTGTTATGAAGTGGGGATATAAAAGTAAAGATTGATTGATTGATCATGAAATTTGACCAAAATTCATCAGTATGGAATATTTTTAAATAGGAAGGAATTAAGACTGTAGGGACCACTCTGAATTTTTATTCTGATTAAATGTTTGTCACATTTAAGCAGAATAAAACATAAAACACTTTTTCCAACAGACTGAAAAAGTGTCGTTTTTAAAAATAGCCACTGTTATATTTCTCTGGATATCTTATCTATGTCAGGCCATTGTCCATAAACCACAGAGAAGGATGTGTGTGGATACTGCCATAGATCCACGTCTGTTTTTGCCTTTCTTTATGGACTAAATACACCCAGAGCTCATCATGCTCAGATGAAACATTTATCCTGATCCTGTTCAGAGATTGTTTTTCTACCCAGTTCTAACTTTGTGCTGAAAAGTGGTGGACATCATATCTCCAAATAATTTGGAGAGTCTTCTTAAATAAAGGGTATAAATATTTAAAAATGTGCAGACATCATGTGGTTTGATTTCACCACTAAAAGTAAATGAAGTTAGATCATCAGATCAATAGTTAGATGTACTTTTGAGCCCTAGATGGTAAATTGAGGAAAAGTTACGGGAAGAGAAAATGTATCTTTGAACCTTGGCTACTCGGGGTGAACAGTGGAGAAAGTCAACAAATGGCCCTCTGTTTCCAGAGCCCTGATTGGTCCGTGCTGTGTTTGATTGACCTGGTTATACTGAACATGGGTCACTCTTACTCAGTCTGGAGCTCAGTCTGATCTGGTCTCTGAGCATAATCATGAAATCATGGGTGAGGGACACTTACAGGAAGTCTATGACAGGATGGCTGCTTCCATGTAAGACATTACTCCATGACACCAGGACCTCCTACCAGACATGGGCATAGAAATTTAAGGAGTCAGGGAACATGTGGATATACACCGAGTCAAGGTCTAATCATTTCTGCAGATGAGTTTGTCATATCACAAATTCAGAGCAAAACTGTGATGTCATTTTCCACATGTTGGGTAAAGATGATCCCTGTGGTGCAGACCTACATGAAAGAGTCACTGGAGGTTGGTCCTGGCCCTATTCTCCTTTCTTAATATACACAACCTCTCTTTTCACTGTTATACAGATGATCTGTAAATCTATCTGCCAGTGAAGCCGAACAGTTACAGTGCACAGAATTATTTGTTTTCTTGTTTTGCAGAAATCATGCAGTGGTTGGCCAAAACTTTCTTTATCTCAACGATAGTAAAACAGAGTGCATCATGTTTGGAGACACAGGGTTCCTGGCTTTGGAGCCTTGTTTCCAACACTTAGTCGAAATGTCAGAAATCTGGGATTCGACCCCTTATAATCATGCTCTTATAAGCTCAAAACTTGACTGTAATGCTCTTTATGTTGGTGTCTCCCAGGCTTCTCTTGGTCTCCTCCAGCTGGTGCAAAACGCTGCGGCCCGTCTTTTAACAGCACGAACAGACTAGAGCTCATCACTCCTGTTCTTAAATACCTTCATTGGCGTCCTGTCCAGTACAGGATTGATTTTAAAATGTTAATGTTTGTTTTTAAAGCTCTTAATGGTCTCAACCCAGTGTACTTAACTGAGCTTTTAACTGTTCAGGGGCCTGGTAGAGCACTGAGGTCATCAAACCAACTTTTGCTGAAGTGTCCAGGTCAAAATACAGACACTGGGGTGATCAAGTCTTTTCCATCACTGCTCCAGGCTTTGGAATAAGCTCCCTGTTGAAATGCTTCTCATTTCTGACCCGGGCCTTTTCAAATCTAGACTGAAGACATATTTATTCAGGATGGCTTTAATACCCAGTAGTGTGGTGACACTTTACTTTTACTCTGTGTTACTTTATTTTGCTCTATTTTATTGCTGTTATTTTTCTCGTTGCTTTTATTGCTGTTACTCCTTTAATTTATTTTAATTGTGTTATTTATTGCTTTTTACTTCCACCTATTGTAAAGCACTTTGGTTCACTCAAAGGGTTGTTGTAAAGGGCTGTATAGATAAAGAACATTTACATTTTACATGGACATGCCCATGTGTGAGTGCAGCAATAGGACAGCAGGGGTCAGTAAGTCCATGTCTCTGCTGGAAGATCCCGTCTCCAAGGACAAACATGGATGTGATCCAGTCACAAGCAAAGACATCATGATGTGGAAGGACACATCTTTTTCTGCACAAGAGGAGCCACTGGAACTACAGGGAGTGACCTATAATCTGGACTTGTATACCTAACTACACTGAGAACTGTCTTACCTTTGGAGTGGGCTATGAGCACAGGACTGATATTTGATTTTGGATAAATCTATAATATAAATTAGAAGTGGAGTGCTTCCTCTCATCTCATTGTTAGTGTCACAGTTTGTCTCCTTTTATGTGGACCAGTCTGGCAGTGTTATTGTTCAGTTATTATTTTAATATTTGTTTCTCTTTCATTCTAGTTTAAAACAAAGTCAATAAAAAGATATGTCAAAAATAAATCAGGTAAACTAAAACATTAGAGCAACATAAAGGCCAATAACTCCCTCCAATCCTCTTTCAGAGTTTCTTAGGATTTTTCAGAGATGGAAATTAATGCAGCTTAGGTGCTGATCATTTGCTGCATAGTTACAATGAAAACTTCTGTTTAACGGCTCACTCAAACTAGACTGAAGGAAAACTGTTGAGCCCCACCACAATATTTCAGAGCCACTGGTCTATGGTCCTAACAAGACCTGGACTGGGCAGCTGGAGTCCACATGTGGCCCTGATATCACCTTAATGCAGAAGGACACTCAGATTAAAATCCAAAAACAATCTTTTAAAAGAGAACCTGACAAAATCTGACAAAATAAAATATTAATAATATCAAGAAAATAAAGCTGTAGTTTCAAAAACAGTCTCTGAGAACATCTCCTTTATGCATTTGTCAAGATAGAAATAAAGTTTTGGTATCTAATAAATGCTGTGGCATGAAGAATTAGCAGAAACTGGGTTGAATTCTGTGTTTAGCTCAAAGTATTTAGTTTTATTAATTACACTTTATTTAAATACAATGTATGGCTGTTCAAAATATGACTGCTGCTGTAATACTTTGAACAAAAACATTGAAGAGATGCATTGGCCTCGTTTAAAGTCTTAATTTACTTATTTTGTTTATTTCTTCCTAAATAAGGTCATCATAGCTTAAAAACTCTGCAAGTTGCAATTTGTGTCCTGATATTTTATTTAATTTTTCATGCATGTCTTTGTTATGTTCCCTCTGCTTTACTGTTGAAACAACTGAATTTCCCATTTAAGAAGAATAATTTGTGATTCTGACACATTGTCCGTGTCTTTCTCCTTCAGTCTCCTTCAGCATTCAGGTCTTCTGATCAGAGCTCCCAGCTCAGGTGAATTATTAACGCTCTATAAACACAAACTGAATCAATCCAAAGTGACACTTTCAGTCAGTGATAGTAGCAGGAAGTAATAACACCTGTGCCGAGCCTCTCTGAGTGACTTTAGTGCAGCCCTGTTCCTGCTCCTGCTGTTGTTGCTCCTCCCCCTCCCTCTGTGGGGGCGTGGCTTCCCCACCTGAAGCTCCTGCTGAATCACACCTGGCTCTCAGCTCACCTTCATCAGCTCCTCACAGACTCGACGTGACCACCAGATGATTCCTTCACACTTTCATTTGTTTGTTGTTATCAAACATTTTCTTTTACACTCTGTCCACACAAACATGACCGCTGACAGACCCGGCCTCCTTTGTGAATACTCAATTCTCATTGGCCAAAAGTTTTCCCCTACACTGTCCCCCACAGGTAACTTTGATCACACCCCCCTCTGCTGGTTACACAAGTCATTACATCCTTCAAAGTTTGACCCTCCTGAATCTGGTCCTGATGTGAAAACCACACTTTTGTCTCAGTGCTCACGACCTGCTCTTAACAAAGTTCACAGGTCACTTTCTCTCGCCTCTTTGTTCACTCCTGTGAGAATTAGGGCTCTAATTTCGTAGACCAGGCGCAAGCGCAGGCGCACCTGCCTGCGCCGGCCTTCGCCGTGTGGACTGGGTGTGAGCTGCGCACTTTGCAAGTTTCCTGCAGTGCCAAGAGAGGCGAACTAAAGGCGCAGAGGAGCGCAGAGGTTCCCCTCCTCCTGGGGGCCTGTCACACCGGGAGCTGATTCTGGTCCACTGATTGGGGCGCTGGCTCTGGCCCTGGTGGCTACAGAGCTCTACACCTTGGTGTGGAGCCTCCTGTCTGCCTGGGCTGACATTCCAAGCTTCTGTCTGCATGACATTCCAGGAAAATGTAGATATACCACCCTCAGGGTCAGAACAAGGGAGACAAAACAGATTAAATTGTTTGGGTCAGGTTGACTGTAACTTCCCATCAGTATTATCACTAAACTTCACAGCATCTGATGAATGACCTTTATTCAGTAACTTTAAGATGTTCCTTCAACACACTCAAGGGTGTGGCAATCAACAAAACAGGCAGGTTGGATTTAAGACTAAAACAAACACTGTTCTGCTATTTTTAAATCCTCAAAATAACATTATTGTTTGACAATAGCAATCCTGCTTTTAAGTCTTTTCCATGTGACAAAGAGTCATTTCATTGCAGTACTGGTGCATAAAATAGCCTAGCTCACTTTTTGCTGGGGGAACCAGGTTCCAAGCACATCAACATCATTCTTCAAATTAAATCAGTATGTCCCACTCTGACTTTCAGCTTGAGCAAAAATGGATAAATGCACTGATAATGCTCATTTCTTTCAGTTAAAATAGTAACCCAGTGATACCAGTGTTCAATCAATCAATCAATCAATCTTTATTTGTATAGCGCCAATTCATAACAAGTGTTATCTCAAGACACTTTACAATAGAGCATAAAGCTCTTCATTTTATGGATACACATATATGCATAGATACATATATACATATAAAATACACATATACATATAATACAAATATATCTATCCAACACCAACATGAATCCAAATAGCCAATCATGGATCCCTCCATCATGGCTCAAGAAAAAACCTTCTGTTAAGCAGCAGGAAATCTTGAATGTGGATCCCAGTCTCATGATGAACAGCAAATCCACACCATGCTGTGTTGGTGTGAGGGTGAAGGAAGGGAGGTAAGAGGAGACAAGTGGACTAAAGTAAGAACTAAAGTTAGGGACAGATCCATGAACCATAGACCTGTCGTCTGATTTATTAGAGGGTAGCCTCTTGAGATGATGCATCTCATTTTCAGGAGGGTCCTCATGTCTGAATGGTTGTGGTGATCATTTTATAGAAGTATAATCTTAGATATTCTAACTGAAAATAAGAACTTATGGTAGTGTAGTGATTATTTTCTGGATATTACTGGATATTAATTAAAGTAATTAATATTCATTTAATAACCAGGTTTGCTCTCGTTAATTAAAGGGGGCACCATCTTTTTTATACAAAAAAGGCCAAATTAACTTAATTAGCTGATTTATTAATTTATTTTATTTAAATTAGATAAATCAATTAAGTCAAACTTATCAGTTTAATCAATTAAGTCAAACTTCAGTTGTTTAATCAATCTCAAATCTAAAGACAGAACTCTCATGCAGTGATGTCAATCTTCCAAATAGAATACCAACAGACAGAACTTTAAATATATAAGGGTGATTTATTAAAATGAATATATAAGACAAAATAAAATAAAATAAACACTTAAGAAGGAATAAATGTCAGAGTTATACTAAATCAATGATGCTATCAATCAGGAAAGAAGATATGAACCCTCAAGGAACATTTAAGCATATGGAGTGGTTATAGTGGATTAATTTCCGAATTAACCTACCGGTGAAAGGTCAAATCAAGGGGAAATTATTAGAGAATTGAACCAAGACACACTCAAGCCCATCTGAAATGGCTGGAGAACCACGCCTTACTTCGTGAAGCTTTTATGATCGGATCTCAGACTGGTCCGGAGCTACTGGAGATTCTGAAGGACTTTCCTGGTTCTGAAGTCCACACACTCTACCCAGCGCGATGGATCCAGTGGAGGATGTAAGCTGATCTGTCCCAGATTCCCTGGGAGAGAAGTCTTAGATTGGACTGGTTCTGCTCAAGGTGGAGCTGGAGCTTGGACGTTGGTGTCTCGATTGTAGAAAAAGTTGATTTGTAACTAATTCCAAAAATCAAGAATTCATTTGTCAAACGAATACTATTCTGAAATTAATAACAAAAGTCCATTTACTATGAAGCAAGTCTTTGAAGTCTTACTGGCTTATAAAGACAGAATCGGCAGGCATGTCACAAAACTTAGACAAAAACTAAGGAAAAATATGTGAGCCAAAATCAAAAGTGGTGACGAAGACGAGGAGGAAGAAGGAGATGGACAAGAGAAGAGGAGCAGAGAAGAGGACAAGAGGACAAGAGCGAGAGAAGACCGCATGTCTCTCTGTTTTAACTCCTGATGAGGATCTCAGAGGAGGAGGGCCTTCTGTGGTGATGCAAACTTTCATCAACTAATATTTGGCCAATATTAAGTTGTATTTTGATTAAACATCCAATATAAGCACTCCAACTGGATAGGAAATCTCATGGTGATCAATTTGATACCAAATACTATATATCTGAAGTATAAGAAAGAATTAAACAATTCAAATCCTATTAAACAGTCAATTAAACACAATAGAGGTGGTTAACTTAAGATATATCAGTCAACATGCCCTTAAGATGGTTTGCAACCAAAACTTAAGGTGTAGAAATCCTATTATAAGCATTCTTCAATGAAACAGAGTGATAACCTAACTTTCTCCTAACTTGGGGATCTTTAGGGCTAAAAACACACAAGTCACATCATTAGAAAGCATTTTTCATGACAGGACAAAATATTACATTATTACACATGTCCATTATTTCATTTAAACAGTTTGAAAGTTTTGTGGTTTTCTGTGCTAGACAGAGACCACATCTGGAGCGGATGAGGGGTCCAAGATGGCCAGGGAGATCAAAGGTCAACTTAGATGTCACCTAAGAAGTTTACGACTTGGGAACGGACTCTTTTCGAACATGCTATTTGGTCTCAGCCAATCGCTGTTTAGGAAGAAGAGTAAACATCCACACCGATGTCTGTTTGGGGTAGTTCGGAGGGGGCGAAACAGATTTAATGGCAACACATGTTTTAGGTGATTTACAGTCATGAAGCACAGAGTCAGAGAGGAATGTTCTTGGTCCTTTTAGAGTTTCCTTAAAGTTGATCAGTTTGATATCGCTACATATCCCCCCTTCGTCGCGTTGTCTTGATCCAAAGGTCAACGGGACGACCAGGCAAGATGATCAAACAGGAGTTCTTAGACAGGCTTGGTGTCTGGTTCTTAGGGAAGGACCTAGAACTAGCTCTTTAAAGAGATTCTGTCTAGTAGAAATTAGGTATGTAATAGAATTACAAATCCAATAACATTATTTGTTTCTTAACTGTAATCTATCATAAATTTTACCCAAGTTCAAGTTCTGTTGGTACTTAATTCAGAATTTGAAGTACAACTTAAAGATTTCTTGAATGTTACAAGATTAGATAGCTTTTAACATATAATCACCAGATAAGGTTGATTGGGTGCTGTAAAATTGAGAGTTTTAGGATTCACTTACAGCGTGTGTACTTGTCAAAAGTCTTTTGGGGTTCTAATTTGGTTTAGATTAGTTGAACATTACAATTAACAAACCAAGGTGGTTTGTGAGTGGGAGCATGGTCAGTTCGCTGAGGATAAAGATATTTTGAGTCCCAGGCTGACTTTTCAGCAGGGATTTGGTCAGGTTTTAAGAGGTGGTCTTTTGAGACACCTTTCAGTCCAAAGTGTTGAGGTTTCATTTTCAGAGCCAATAAGGAATCTTTGGCAAACAAGGTTTGGTTCTTACTGATAACATTGCCAAGTTTGTTATGTTCTTCTGCCATTTGGAGAACATAAGTTGGAATGACACTCTGGCCCACCTGAGTCATAGAGTCAGACTCGATTTTAGGTGTGGGTTCAGGTGACTTAGGTTTTTCAGGAGTCTGGTTTACATCCCCTAAATCGAATGTTATCTGATTGTCACAGGTAGGTTCCTGTGTCAGAGCGAAACACTGAGCTGTGTTGATTTGGGAAAATGACACAGGTAGAGGCTTTGGAACCTGTGACCATATCCTCAGTCGTTTGAAATCGATTACTGGATCAAACCTGTTGAGCAGGTCTTTGCCAACAAGAAAGGGAATTAAATCCAGAGGTGAAATGTACACGGGGTGTACAAGGTGCATGGGACCAATGGTTAGGTCTAGCATCATCATTTTTGTAAAGGTAGTGCTTCCCAAGGTATATGGTTGCACATCAAGATCACATGGGAGCAAGTTCAAGTCCCTGTTGGATTTCTTTACGTGTGCACGTAACCTGTTAAAGAGAGCTGCGGACATAAGGGTGATGTTCGGCAGTGTCAAGAAGGGCTTCTCGGTCAAGTCCATGTTCAAGAGTGGTACACAAGTAGAACTTTTGTGCAGTGAGGTTACCAAGAAACTGGCAAAAAGGTGGCACAACTTTGACGATTGCTGGATCATCAAAAGATGGATCACTAGTTGAGTCACTTTGCGAGACATGGAGTTCACTAGCCAGGTCTGGCATGGTTAGAGTCTCAGGTTCAGGTACTGACTCAAAGGTGTCGATTTCTTCCTTGTCAGTCTGTACAAGGGAACCTTGATGAAAAGGTAGGTCTTTTTGTCTCTTTGTCGACATAGTTTTTGGATTAACTCGTTAAGAGCATCAAGTTCTTCATCACTCAGTCTTGACTCTATTGAGTCCTTTTCAGAGTGATGGCTCTTTTCTAAAGAGTCTGGATTTTCAGAGCTTTTCATCTCCTGAGTGGAGGATGATGTACAGGGCAAGTTTGTGGACCGTTGCCTCCGGTAGTGAGGGTCATAACGGTCAGGCCCTTCATGTTTCACGCCCCCCTTGTAGGGTTGGTGTTTTCTCGGGGCAGTCCCAAAACGTTGGGGTTTTGGAGGAAACGTTTGGGATCAAGTTTGAATGGTTGTCGACCCTTGTTTAACCATGGCATTTGACGATGAGTGGAGGTGTGGCCAGAACGTTTAGGCCAGCAGGGTTTAAAATCCTCGAGTCTTCCAGTTGGGGTCTCATTGGCATGTGAGAGGTTGCCATGAGAGATGCCTTTAAGTTCCATGGGCAGGAACTTTGCTTCCAGAGCCAATATGGACGATGGCTCTGCTTTCTTAGCAGTGATTTGCCTTTGCTTTGCAAAACCCTTTACAGCTAACTCGCGAAGTTGACGACTCGTCAGAGTTTGAGGGCATGCTGCAACTCCAAGATGGTGGCTGACTGTGGGATGGAGGTTTTGAACAAACAGAGTTTTGAAATGTTGGTCCTCCTCCATTCCTGGTTCGTTCTTGGAACCAAAGTAAGCCTGACGTAGGCGAGTGTAGTATTGGTTTGGAGATTCAGATCTCCCCTGTTTGACAGTTAGAGCGGCTGACAAGCCAGCTGGTGTCAATGGGTCTGTAAACTCGCAGATCAGAGCTTGACATAACGCACCATAATCATTTCTGATTTGGAATGGCTGACGTTCAATGAAGCTGCTTACCTCTCGATTTGAGGTTGCTTTAATGAGATAGATCTTGTCGTCGGTTGTAGCACCTGGAAATCTTCTGAGATAAAAGTCGATATCCTTCAAGTAGATTTCTACGTCATGAGTGCCTTGATGACCAGGCTCGAAGCGTGCTATGTTTCTAGCAATTTTGTCGAGGTCCCTGTCAGAGGGGCAAGGCAAGAGAGGATCATTAGAGAACGAATATGATCTCTGAAATGGTGGCGATGTGCCAGGGTCAAGAAATGTTCGATCGCGATGTTGCGATGGATAGTCAAGAGTAGTTGGAAATGTGGGCGAAAAGGCCCGTTCCAAAGGACGAGTGTCGCTTCTTTCTCTGAAGAAGCTTGGATCAGACTGTTCACTCTGGTCTCGACCAAGTTGGAGGGAGTATTGTAGCTTCATTTGGGCATGAGCCAGCTTTTCTTCTGTTTCTTGTTGTTGATCTTGACAGAGGCTCAGCTGTCTCTGAGCTTCTCTGAGCTGATATTGCAGCATCGAAGTGTGCTTTTCTTCAGCTTGGAGAGCAGTTGCATGTACTTCAATCTGTGTTTTTAAGTGAGTTAACTCCCCAGCTGTATGTTCAAGAAGGGACTCTGCCCTTTTCAGCTTATGGGTAGTTTTCTCAAGCTTTCTGGTTGTTTCCAACAGCTCTATTTCCTTTTTCTCAAGGTCTTCATCAAGTTTCTCAACCTTTTCTTCGAGAAAAAGTTTCTCCTTGATGTCTATAGGTGCAGGCAGTTGTGCTGTTTTCAATTCAGCAATTTGTGTTTCTGCCTTGTCAAGAGATAGCTGAGTCTCATCCAGCGCTCTTTTCAGCGCAATGTTTTCTTCTCTTTGCGCCTTTAGTTTATCTGTGGTGTATACAAGCAAATTTTCTTTTTGCTTTAACTGTGATGCCATCACAAAGAACATGTGTCTCAGGATGTGAGTGGGCTCCTCGTCTTGAAAAAGGCGAAAGTAAACCTTCACTAGAAATTCAGCCATAATGTCTTCCAGATTAGTGGGGTTTGTCTTTTGAGCTGTAGACACATAATCTGGAATCAGCTGATTGGTCATTTCTGCTAATATTGTGCCATTGTCCTCCATTGGGTTTCCATGGATGGACTCTCTGGTGTCTGTCATGGTTGGTTTGGTTTGAAAACAAAAGGGGTTAAGATTGTGTGTGTAAGATGTTTGGTTCAATAGTTTAATTCTTTATAGGTTCAATGATTACACAAAGTGTCAATTAAAATTGTTAGGAATCAATAGCATTGCTATGATCTAAACTTTGACTAGCAAAATATCTCAGAGGGCAGTGATCAAGCATGGATTGATGTTGAATAAATCAACATGAATGCTTAAAATCATTGAAAATAGAACTCTAACGTAGTAGGCATAGCCACAAGTATGATGAATTTGTTAAAAATACTAAGGTATATTAAACTGAAGTGGCATCTGAGGATGATTAAACTCCAGAGTTAATTCTTAGTAAAATGGAAGAAATTATTCAAAATAGGATCAAATATGAAATTGTTGATTAAGATTAAGGTTTTGTAAAAGAGAGGGCGATCTGTAGTTTTAAGGAATAAAACTTGTACAGAAGATCAACCATAGAATAGAGTGATGATCAATTTTAAAGTTGTCAATGACAAGATGTGATCAAATTAAAAGAATAATTTAGGACCATTAAGAAAGCTGAAAAGCAATCAAATGTAAATAGAATAATTTGACAATCCAAATGTAAGTTTGAATTAAAGCTTGATTAATTGTTCTGCAGTAAGATACAAGAACAAGATCAACTTGTAGAGTTAGAGTATCATTAAAGAATTAAAACAAAGAGGAACCAAAATCTTAAATAAAGATCTGGATTGTTTTGATCTTAAATCAAAATCACACTAATGTAGAAGAGGGAATAAACTGTATAACAGTCAATTAACTCTGAAGGAAGCTTTGAAGCTATACAGACAACAAAAGGGAGAAAACCCTTGTAATTAATTTGACAAATCTGTCAAAGTGCACAAAATGTTAACCTAAGTTAAAATAATTGTTGAAGCAGTATTAAATTAAATAAAGTCAATAAAGCATTGGAAGAAATTCAAATGGCACTGTTACCAGTGTAAATCGTATCAATGTTTACAGGCTGTAAGCTAAGCTTCAACAGTGGATTAAACCAAATTGAAATCTATTAAACTTTAAATAAAGCCTTAATGTCATTCAAAGTAGTGTTAATCACACTGATTGTTTTCAATGCTTACAGAATAAAGACAATTTAAGCTTCAATTTAAGTAATTGAAGAAGAGTGACTTTATGTGTCAATTAATTACTGCATAGAAGTTAGAATGATTAAATTCTAAACTTTAGTTTAAGTATGAAAGTTACAGGCAATTAAGTCTGCATGTTACACAATGTCGACTATGTCCACTTTTCAAAAACAATGTGCAGAGAAATAAGAATTATGTGTGCGTGTTATCAAAACCAACCAAGCAGGACAGTGTTATAGGGAGGACTTGTGTCACAAAACACCACCAGAGGGCAAAACAAAGGAACAAGAGTTGGTTGTCTGTCAACCAAAGCAGCAATGAAGTCCGTCTCACCACTAGACGGCGATAACAAGTAAAAAGTTCTCAGTTAGCCACAGGAAGAAGCTGGTTGTCTAGCAACCAGTCTGGTTATGCTATGTGTAGCACAATAGCATGCTAACAGCTAATAGAAATAGCTCAAAGGCTAACAGCTAGCCACTGGGAGTGACTGGTCACTTAAGATGCAGGATGTGGAGTTTGACTCCACCTCCCTGAAGGACGTCGTTTGTCGAACACAATACGACTCATTCACTTTTCAGACCTCTGAGGGCCAACAGCAGGCTGTGCGTGCAGCCTGACACACAGTGATGAACAAGACAAACTCTCAGGGGCCCAAGTCCCGAAGCAGCGGCCTCAGCCGACCACAAACACAGCGGTTTGTGGAAAAACACAATTCAACAAGCGCAGTGTTTCACAGCGGTCCAAGCGGACACTTTAGAGCTCAACAACACTTTAAATGTTGTGCGGCTACGAACAATCAATGAGTTAAACTCACATTAATCCTCCCGCTAAGAGCGGTCTCTCGTATCAGGTAGCTAATCTGAGACGGAGAGATGAGGGGTTTATTTTCTTATATAGAAACCAGAGTCTCGTGGTAACTATTTTATCACTGATATCGGCGTATCAGCTTTAGGCCTTTAAACACTGTAAGGACTGCGTTCACGTGGTGCCGCGTTCAGCACGCAGAGTCACAGAATGCTGCCAGGACGGCTTTACACATTAACGTGATTAAACTCGAGTATAAAACAAACAAACACGGCTCACCACAACACAAAGCACAGTGCAATTTTGCAGAATAAAGAAAAATATTTAAACATAGCCCAACACGTTTCAACAAGCACAGCAGCAAGATTAAAAGCAGGGATCGCTTTATTGCTATTCAAAGAGGTATGATTTTTGTCTTAAATATTAATTTAGGTTTAGAATGTTTTCTATCAGTTGCACCCAAATAATATGTCTGGTGTTATTTTGGAAGTTTCTATTTGCAGGCCTCACACGGGGCACCATAATATACTGTAGTGATTATTTTCTGGATATTACTGGATATTAATTAAGTAATTAATATTCATTTAATAACCAGGTTTGCTCTCGTTAATTAAAGGGGGCACCATCCTTTTTATACAAAAAAGGCAAAATTAACTTAATTAGCTGATTTATTAATTTATTTCATTTAAATTAGATAAATCAATTAAGTCAAACTTATCAGTTTAATCAATTAAGTCAAACTTCAGTTGTTTAATCAATTAAGTCAAACTTATCAGTTTAATCAATCTCAAATCTAAAGACAGAACTCTCATGCAGTGATGTCAATCTTCCAAATAGAATACCAACAGACAGAACTTTAAATATATAAGGGTGATTTATTAAAATGAATATATAAGACAAAATAAAATAAAATAAACACTTAGAAGGAACAAATGTCAGAGATGTACTAAATCAATGATGCTATCGATCAGGAAAGAAGATATGAACCCTCAAGGAACATTTAAGCATATGGAGTGGTTATAGTGGATTAATTTCCGAATTAACCTACTTGTAAAAGGTCAAATCAAGGGGAAATTATTAGAGAATTGAACCAAGACACACTCAAGCCCATCTGAAATGGCTGGAGAACCACGCCTTACTTCGTGAAGCTTTTATGATCGGATCTCAGACTGGTCCGGAGCTACTGGAGATTCTGAAGGACTTTCCTGGTTCTGAAGTCCACATACTCTACCCAGCGCGATGGATCCAGTGGAGGATGTAAGCTGATCTGTCCCAGATTCCCTGGGAGAGAAGTCTTAGATTGGACTGGTTCTGCTCAAGGTGGAGCTGGAGCTTGGACGTTGGTGTCTCGATTGTAGAAAAAGTTGATTTGTAACTAATTCCAAAAATCAAGAATTCATTTGTCAAACGAATACTATTCTGAAATTAATAACAAAAGTCCATTTACTATGAAGCAAGTCTTTGAAGTCTTACTGGCTTATAAAGACAGAATCGGCAGGCATGTCACAAAACTTAGACAAAAGAGTCTAGGAAAAATATGTGAACGAACAATCAAAAGTGGTGACGAAGACGAGGAGGAAGAAGGAGACGGACAAGAGAAGAGGAGCAGAGAAGAGGACAAGAGGACAAGAGCGAGAGAAGACCGCATGTTTCTCTGTTTTGTCTCCTGATGAGGATCTCAGAGGAGGAGGGCCTTCTGTGGTGATGCAAACTTTCATCAACTAATATTTGGCCAATATTAAGTTGTATTTTGATTAAACATCCAATATAAGCACTCCAACTGGATAGGAAATCTCATGGTGATCAATTTGATACCAAATACTATATATCTGAAGTATAAGAAAGAATTAAACAATTCAAATCCTATTAAACAGTCAATTAAACACAATAGAGGTGGTTAACTTAAGATATATCAGTCAACATGCCCTTAAGATGGTTTGCAACCAAAACTTAAGGTGTAGAAATCCTATTATAAGCATTCTTCAATGAAACAGAGTGATAACCTAACTTTCTCCTAACTTGGGGATCTTTAGGGCTAAAAACACACAAGTCACATCATTAGAAAGCATTTTTCATGACAGGACAAAATATTACATTATTACACATGTCCATTATTTCATTTAAACAGTTTGAAAGTTTTGTGGTTTTCTGTGCTAGACAGAGACCACATCTGGAGCGGATGAGGGGTCCAAGATGGCCAGGGAGATCAAAGGTCAACTTAGATGTCACCTAAGAAGTTTACGACTTGGGAACGGACTCTTTTCGAACATGCTATTTGGTCTCAGCCAATCGCTGTTTAGGAAGAAGAGTAAACATCCACACCGATGTCTGTTTGGGGTAGTTCAGAGGGGGCGAAACAGATTTAATGGCAACACATGTTTTAGGTGATTTACAGTCATGAAGCACAGAGTCAGAGAGGAATGTTCTTGGTCCTTTTAGAGTTTCCTTAAAGTTGATCAGTTTGATATCGCTACAGTAGTGACGAACTCATGGTGCCCAGACCACAAGTGCATCCCAATCATATTTGTCTCCGTTAAATATAAATGTGTTAAAGTCCTCTTGAGATGTGACATCCCATTTTCAGAGGGACTTCATGACTATGTGGTAATAAAAAATAGATACTGTAGGTGTAACGATCATGGATATGGAGATCATGCTAATATCTACATGAACAGCTATGATGATAATGGGAATGGAGTGTTCCTAATAAAATGGCCAACTATGTGTCATGTTTATAATTGTAGTTTTGAGGCTTCATGACTCCACAGCAGCAGGCAGTCTCCATCAAGGATCCCAGACCACCTACAAGACCAGAGCCAGAGACGAGTACAGGAGCAAACAAAAGGGGCAAAAACAGATGCTGAGAGAGAGAGAGAGAGAGAGAGAGAGAGAGAGAGATAGAGAGAGAGGTAGAGCCCAGTCTCCTGTTACATCTAAACTATGAGTCTAATTTATGAACTAATTTATTTATTTATTTATAAACTATGAGCTGGTCCCTAACTGAAAGCTTTATCAAAGAGGAAAGTTTTAAGTCTAACCTTAAAGGTAGAGAGAGTGTCAGACTCCAGAACTGTGGTCAGTAAATTGTTCCAGAGAAGAGGAGCCTGATAACTGAAGGCTCTACCTCCCATACTACTTTTGGAGATTAATGGTACCACAAGTAGGCCAGCATTTTGGGAGCATAATGTTCTAGAGGGGTTGTACGGCACTACAAGCTCTTTAAGATAGACTGGTGCCTGTCCACTGAGAGCTTTATAGGTGAGGAGAAGAATCTTGAATTCTATTCTATATTTAATGGGAAGCCAATGCAGAGAAGCTAATACAGGAGTAATGTGGTCTCTTCCCCTAGTTCTAGTCAGTACCTGTGCTGCAGCATTTTGGACCAGCTGAAGCGTCTTAAGCGACTTGCTGGGACAGCCTGAAAGCAGAGAATTACAATAGTCCAGTCTAGAGGTAACAAAAGCATGGACTAGCTTTTCAGCATCGCTCTGGGACAGGATAGGCCTGATTTTAGCGATGCTACGAAGATGAAAAAAGGCTGTTCTTGAAATTTGCTTTATGTGGGAGTTAAAGGATAAATCCTGACCAAATAGCACTCCTAGATTTCTAACAGTTGTGCTTGGTGCCAGGCTAATGCCATCTATGGCATTTAAATCACTAGAAAAGGACTCTCTAAGGTGTCGAGGGCCCAGCACAATAACCTCTGTCTTGTCTGAGTTAAGAAGAAGAAAATTTCTGGCCATCCAGGTTCTGATGTCCTTTAAACAGGCATCTAGTTTGTCTAAGTGGTTTGTCTCACCTGGCTTCAGTGATACATAAAGCTGTGTATCATCAGCGTAGCAGTGAAAATTAACAGAGTATTTCCTCATGATATCACCAAGGGGAAGCATATATATAGAGAAGAGAATTGGACCTAGCACCGAACCTTGAGGAACCCCGTAACTTACTTTAGTGTACACAGAGGATTTGTTGTTCACGTGTACAAACTGATATCTATTAGATAAGTAGGACTTAAACCAATTTAAGGCAGTCCCTGTAATCCCAAGTAACATCTCTAATCTCTGTATAAGAACATCATGATCAATGGTGTCGAAAAGCTGCACTGAGATCTAACAAAACAAGAACAGAGAGCAGTCCTTTATCTGAAGCTGAAAGTAGATCATTGGTTACTTTAACTAGAGCAGTCTCTGTGCTGTGATGAGCTCTAAATCCTGACTGAAAGTCCTCAAGCAGGCTATTGTCTTGAAGGAAGTCACCTAGCTGATCAGCTACCACTTTCTCCAGGATCTTTGAGGCAAATGGAAGGTTAGAAATAGGCCTGTAATTAGCTAATGTTCCTGAATCAAGGTTAGGTTTTTAAGGAGGGTTTGATTACTGCTGTTTTAAAAGACTGTGTACGTAGCCTGTTGATAGAGATATATTTACTGTCTCCAGCAACAATGGACAAACTAGAGGAAAGACCTCCTTAAACAGTTTAGTTGGAATTGGTCTAAAAGGCAGGTTGATGATTTAGAGGAGGAGACCAGAGAATTTAGCTCCTGAAGGCTAATCGTAGAGAAACTGTCTAACTCAGGTCTAACTACTACTATATTTAGAGGTACGACAGGTTCAGCTGGAGATAGAGAGTTGCTAATTTTATCTCTAATTTTCAGAATTTTAATATTGAAAAAGTTCATAAAGTCCTCACAGCTCAGGGCTAGAGGAATCACAGGCTCAATAGAGCTCTGACTCTGTGTCAGCCTGGCTACAGTGCTGAAAAGGTATCTGGGGTTGCTTCTATTTTCTTCAATAAGTGAGGAGTAGTAGGCAGCTCGAGCATGTTTTAAGGCTCTCATGTAGTTATTATGACTCTCTCGCCAAAGTATATGTGACTCTTCTCTTTTATCAGAGCGCCACATTCTCTCTAATTTACAGGTTGTTTGTTTAAGTGTACGAGTTTCTGAGTTAAACCAAGGAGCTGTCCTCTGACGTTTAATACGTTTTTGTCTCAGTGGGGCAATTGAGTCCAAAGTGGATCTTAGTAGACTGGCCGAGTCATCAACAAACTGATCCAGCTGAGTGGGGCTAAAGCTAATATCACAGTTATCAGTTGGCCAATTTGTGTTACCATGCCATGCCATCTTCTTGTCAATACTCAAACTTCTCCACTTGGGGCAGAATCTTGTCCTGACATGAAGAGGGCACTCCACCCTCTCCCGGGCGAGGACCATGGACTCAGATTTAGAGGTGCTGATTTTCATCCCAGTCGCTTCACACTTGGCTGCAAACTGATCCAGGTAGAGCTGCAGGTAACGGCTCGATGAAGCCAACAGGACCACATCATCTGCAAAAAGCAGTGACCCCATCCTGAGGTCACCAAACCAGAGCCTCTCAACACCCTGGCTGCTCCAAGAAATTCTGTCCATAAAAGTAATGAACAGAATCGGTGACAAAGGGCAGCCCTGTTGAGTCCAACCCTCACTGGAGAGAACTCAGATGTACTGCTGGTAATGTGGACCAGGCTCTGGTCATACAGGGGGTCCACTACCCCATAATTATCAAACATTAAAATCACATGTAGACTGGTTTGGCAAACTCCCATGCACCCTCGAGCACCTTATGGAGGGCATAGAGCTGGTCCACAGTTCCACAACCAGGACGAAAACCACATTGGTCCTCCTGGATCTGAGGTTTGTTAATCCACCAACCCTCTTTTCCAGTATCTCGAATAAACTTCATCAGACAACACAAGCTCAGGACAAAAATGGAGGCTGGGTGAATTTAAACTTATTGTCAACATGGTTTTAATAAAACAACAAATAAAATCTGCTCTGGGTGAGAAGCTTGAATAAACCATGTTCTCTATATTTGCAGAGTTACTCTGATGTCTCCTTTTTGTCAGCCATTAGTAGATACAAATTAATAATAAAAACACTAAATAAATAAAACAACATTTTTGTGGTGCGGATATAAATTTGGTTTGCCTTGAGATCTTGACTTGTTCTACTGTGTGAGGCATCAATACATGAATTAGTGTGTAGCCATGTGTAATTTGGCAGCGTTAAATCGGCAAGGTTTAATTTCAAACTTATTAATTGCAGCTAATTAATAATTTAATATTTTATTCTCGTTTGGGCACCAGCCTTTTTAATAAGGCAAACTATAATTTAATAAATTGTTACCTAGTTACCTCTTGAAACAAGGCAGATTAATCAAATTAAGTTTTATCAGTCTCAGAATCTCAAGACAGAGTTCTCACTTCAGGGACACTGAGTTCTGAAGAACACTGACAGAGAATTTAAAAGCAATAATCACAAATTTATTAAAATGAATTGGGTTACAATGCATAAAGTAAAATGGGAAGATTAAGAGTGAAACTACAATAAACAACCAGTTTGAATAAAAGTAGTGTTTAAATCAGGAACCTTAAAATGATGGTGACTGAGTATATGCCTATAAGAATAATTATCACCTATATGAAAATCTGAGAGGAATTTTGGATAAAATTTGGATTAAACCAATATCAGGTCAGAACACCTTTTTAAGTTTAAGAACCTTAAACCTCCTTTTCAGCTCAGAGTAACTGGACGTTTGCCTACTTGGTCGAGGACAACTCTTGTGGTATTCTCCGAGGCTCCAGCAGGTCCAGGCTCAGGGTGGATCAGGTCGGACCGTCGTTGGATCAAGTTGGTTTCCGGTTGGTCCGGATTGGGAAGCTGAACCACGGATCTGGCAGTGTCTAACACCAACGCCCTGTGGATCCCTCACAACGGCTCTCATCTGAGAATCTTTTGGCAAACCCAGGCTTTGAAGGTGGTTCAACTCAAAACTCTCAAAGTGTCTAACAAAAACCTTAATGACCGAAAAGAACTTAAGTTGAAGAGCAGAGAGCATTTAGGTTCTCAAGGATGAATTTAAATGAAGGACATGTTTAAGTCAAGGATCAAAATGGTTAAGTCAGAAAAAGTAACATAGAAAATGTGATCTGCAAACAAAAGAAAAGGTTTCATGTGCTTATAAGGCAGAGGCCTGATGGTGCAACAAAGTAGTATAAGAATGAAGAGTTAAGACGTAAAAGTACGAGTAAAGTAATGGGGTGAGAGAAAGAGAGGCAAAGCAAAGATAAGAGAGCGATGAAAAGTTGTCAGGAGTTCTTAAAGCATCTTTGGGTGGGAGGATGCTGACGTAACCAACAACTTTCATCAGCTTCGTGCTGATATGTGACTTAATAATAAGTTTAATTTTAATGAATGAATTACTCATATCACTCGACCCACCATAAGTATAAGGTCTTAGACAACACATGAACAAATGATTAAAGAATGATATCAAACAATTCTAACACATTAATGAAAACACAGTAACAATAGCACAGTTACTGTCAGACTTGTTGTGAATTACCAACATATTCTTGCGTACAACTGCAGATAAATGGATATTACGCTAATAGGCACTGTTAGAACACATTGTAGGACACATTGCATTTTCATTAAGTCCTGATATCCATCACTGCATATATTAATCATGCCTATAGTTGTTCTTTACCAAGAGACGTCACTAGGTGGAGCTATTGGTCTTTCACAGAATTTAGATTAAATCTGAGATTTTATTAACTTCACTCAGGGAGGTGATAGAGAGGCTGTTGAAAAAACATAGGGATGTATAACACACACTGACTTCAAATCAACACACAGTTTATGATTTGGAACTTTGATACCAGTCCTTTAAGGTTTCTTTACCATCTGAGATTGTTCTGGATGCTTTGGAATGTAAGCGAATGTTCATGTGAGATTGGAGTGTTGGAATTTACAACCTGCAGCTGCACCGTTCACAGAGACAGAGGGGATTAAGACATGATGAGTAAGCTGTTTATCTCAGAAGATAAGACGGTTCAGGATGTGGCTAATGAGACTTCTCTGTGCCTTACAAAGTCTCAGCCAATCAGGCATTGCTGGACTGTCCAATGCCTGAAGAAAGTCCATTAAATCAAGAGGGCAGTCTGGTCCTGGGGGAGTGTAAAGAGCGGCCCAAACAGGGGTCACACCAAGTAGCAAGAAAAAGAGGCAATTTATGGCTCCCCATGTCCACATGTTATGGTGGCCTTCTCAGGGTTGGAGAGAGGGGAGAGGAAAGATGAGAAAGAAAATGATGGGGTGTCTTTTATTCCTGATGCTACACGGTCATCCTCGACCTCCTGAGCGTGGTTGCTGCTCATCTTCCTCAGAGTTATAAACAAGTTGAGGAATGACAGGACCACAGAGAACCTCCACTTCTTCACTGGCCCTCCTGCTGACCTGCTTCTTCCCTCCTCCTTCCTCTTCCCCCACAGGTAAACGTCCCCGAGTCTCTTTGAACTCCTCTGGCAAACCTCCACTGCAGAATAGACGTGGACGCGCACGGGCACACGCACACACACACATGCACACATATAATCAGAAACAGCTGGGCGTCAGCCTTGCTTCTGCTTAATGATGACTCTTCTCTTAATTTATCCGTGCAAGATAAACGTATTCTGTGGGCCGGTCTCACTGCTGCCAAAAAGATGCTTGCTCTGAGATGGCAACCACCACATTCTTTAGCTTGGCAGCAGTGGGCCAACTCATTTCTCGAAACAATCTTTAAACTACTTAATTAGTTATAATTACATCTTCAGCCATTTCTGATTTATGTAATTTTGACATGAGTCAAATGTTTGCCTTTAAATAAAACCACTTACTTTAATTTAATATTTGAAACTTGGCCCTTTAAGATTACAGAAGAGACAGGTATATATCTATATATATCTATATATATATATATCTATATCTATATATATATATATATATATATATATATATATATATATATATATATATATATATATATATATAAAATAAGAAGTAACTCTTACTTTTGAGTACATTTTAAACAAGATACCTTGCTTAACTTTTCCTCAAGTACATTTTTAGAGCAGTACTTTAACTCATATGTACTTGTATTTCTATCCCAGTAGTGGTAATTTTACTTGAATAGAATATTTCTGAACTCTTTCCACCTCAGCACATAAATACATTTATCTGTGTAAGCCATGTCTTATTCTTTTTATAACAAGTTTTAACAGTTTTTTTAACCCTTTCATGCATGTGTCCACTACAGTAGACAGATATTTGAATAAATATTTTAACCTTTTGGCTGCAATACCAGGTCAAAGTACCAGGTGGCAGATTTCTACAGCCCCGTCTTAAGTTTCATAAAAATATTATCTTTGCACATTTTTATCATACTGAGATATTGCATCATAAATCCAACAAATCCATCAGATGAAGGGTAAACTGAGTATTATTCCTGTTCAGATTTCACATAACTTTGTGTTTTTTATCATAAATTTTGGTGTAATTCACAAGTCAATAGTTTGATGAAACAACAGTTATGCATATAAGTCAGATTTAGCTTTTCCTTTTATTTACTCTTAATTATGTTTGTCAGAGACATGTGTTTGTGGATCTTCATGAAGTTACACTTAATTACTTTTTTATCCTGCTGAGGTATGGAGTCTAATGTAGTGGACAGATTCATAACTCTCTCAAAATATAATATTTAAAAAAATGACCTTGAACGTGTCTGAAAGTCAAAACAAACATTTTAAGAAAATATTCCTTTGTGATTTAATAATTCATGCATGAAAGGGTTAAAATATGCAGGCTTTGTAAAGTCCTCCATAGGACAGAGTCTCAGGTTGATTCTAATTTATGAGGAAAAACAAATTTGGACTTCAAGAATCATGAGATAAGATTTTCATTTCAATCCCCCCAAAAAACAGTGTTTCCATTTCTCCTTTGTCTGATAAAGACTGTAAATAAGACTTTAATTTCTTTATTTCATGGAGCCCTGAGGCACCAAAGCAACATCTGCTGGGACCCTGAAGCTCCTGAAACCTGGGGGGAAGTTTTTTTCTAAATAATTCATGCTATCAAGGGTTAATTTGTGATTGGAAAAAAAATCTTTATTTGATGATGACAAAGAACTCTCTTTTCTGGTAACAGACAGAAATAATTATGAACATACGTACATACATTTATTTAGAGATAATACAATTGTTATTAAAAACACAGACTGTCCTGTGTCATGGCATGAAAATCAAGAGAATGATGCAGGAAACAATTAAAGAGAAAACATGATATTTAATGAACATTACTGGAAAGAGCTAACTTTTTTAAGGTAGCTAGAAAACATGGATGACTGTGTCCATCTTACATGGTAAAAAGAAGGTGACCACTGAAGGAGGAATGGTGATTATTATTGTCATATATTACATGATTAGCCCACAGACGCAAAAACACAACATCTCCAACCTCTAGAAGCAGAGTAGCACCATTAGCTGAGGTACCAAACAGACTATTCTGAAACTCATATGCAATAAACACATGTTCTTCATTCTTCACCAGAGCTGCAGCTGAACCATAGCTAGCTTTTCCCTGTGCTGCGATGTAGAACTCAAAGTGGTAGGCTCCTTTCACTGGTGCAGTAAAGACACCTGGAGGACATTTTAATTGACAGTGAGTGTAAAAGAAGTTCTTTCCTCCAGACTGAACATCTCAAAAACAAATGTCTGAAGGTTGTTTCTGTTAGTGTAAGAAGTACCTGTGTGTGGGCTGTAGGCATTTCCAATGTTTGAGACAACGTGTCTGAACACCAGAGGAGTGAGAGTGTTAAACGGTCCCAAAGTCACTTCACCTGAGGCCGACAGAGAGGCTGAGAAAGCCACCTGTTTGCCTGAGAGAGAGAGAGAGAAGTGTTGACAATATTAGTGTTAACCAATGTAATCCACATACTAAACACTGTTTTTAATAATCATAGACACTGAATCGAATCGAGGCATCATAGAGATCTGAGAAGAGGAGTTTTGAGCAGTACTGACAGCTTTATAAGACCTTACAAAATGATCATGACAGTCACAATGAATGTATGCTTTTTATCACTTAGAGCTTTAATCCTGGTCGTTTAGTTCATTAAAGTTATTTATTAAATACACAAGTTACAGGCAGAAACAATGCTGTACTGAGCTGACATGATTTATGAGGGTTACAGTCAGGACAGTGGCAATCCTCATTCTCCCCATAA